>CAJGYO010000053.1:0-134083 GCA_904845875.1 Miscanthus lutarioriparius | reverse complement strand
GTGATATATGATGAGTTTGCATTAACTACCTTTCTCTAACTAATGCAGCTTATATAAAAGCTTAGCCTAATTTCAGCGGGTCTTAATAGCAGACTTTTACTCGAGAGACTAAGGATACTATGATTAAAAGAGATGAAAGCAAATAATTTATAGTTTGTGTTTTTTCATATTAAATCAGGCTTGCAACGTTCGACAACCCTAAATAACTATTAGGCCATCAATTTCAGTAGTTACAGATACATGTGAAGATAGAGCAATAAAATCGCGCAATGTGCGTTAACTTTTTAACATGATGACTTTTTATATGGCAGTGGATAAGACGGGAAATGGAGCTCTATGGTCTAATCATCTCTTTTGCCATGTCTACAAATAAAAACTTTCTTAGTAAAATGGAGCATGAAGTGTGTAAACAAGTTTGGTTTGTAGTTTAAGAAGCTATGCCAAAATTTAGCTTGCCAAGTTGAGATCTTTCCTAAATAAAGCAATCAAACCAGGAAGGTTTGTGCCTGTCTATATTCTTAGCCAGGCACAACATGGCCTGGTGTGGGAATGCATGCACGGTGGATGTGAGGGCATGCATGGTTGCACTACGACATGGCCTAGTGTGGGCAACATGGGTGCAAAAAACCACCAATAATACAGGCAACATAGGTAGGCGCGCAGGGGCGAGGCAACAGCACGAGCATGGTGTAGCGTTACGATGGCTACATGGGTAAGGCCAGCATGTGTGGGCGTGGCGGGGTAGAGGGGCCGGAGGGTAGATGGACCGTAGCAGTGCAATGATACAACTTTAGGGACCTAAGCGTGTAATTTGCTCTTAACGGAACTAAGATGATCGAGACCCAAGACAAATTCAAGGAGCTGAGCGTGCATTTTATAAATACTAGTACCAGGATAAGAACTAGAAACAAGTTTAGAGAGTTGAATATGTAATTCAAAAGTACCAAGATCTAAATGAAAACTCAGAACAAATTCGAGTACCGCTAGTGACATTTACTTAAAGATAAGTATACTCTCAAGATGACACGTTAGCTCTAGTTACCCATGAGTTGTGAGTCAAATCTCGATGAGTTTTTTTTTCTCTCACACAATACCTAATTTTGGCCATGGTCTAAGGTCTAAATTTTAGACCATTTAGTATGTAGTCTAATAAGCTAATAGTCTTTTAAGAGATTGATTAAACTTTAAACAATACTTTAGATTACCTATTTGGGGTCTCAGGAGCTAAAATTTAACTTTACTAGCCGGAAACCCAACACAGTACATGATATAATATAACTTATTTTTTTCACGACGAAGGAAAGCACCAAGGTAACTTTAGAAATAATGCAATATATGCCGCTTCCTAAGTCAGCAGGATGCAGTGATGCCTGTCTCAATTCAAGATGCATCTTCATCCTCATATTGCAGCTGAACAGACCAGCACGGCTGGAGCTTCAGGGCACTTTGTACTTGTCATAACTTGCAGTCCGAATACTGTCAGAAGCCTGAACTGTGGTGTGATGTCAAAGCCTTGTCAACAACTTGGAAATAGGTATATGAGTCCCTCATGCTGAGAACACGAAAACAGACTTATTAGCAGCCAAAAATTAAAGGAAGAAATGAATTAGCTCATAAATCAGAGTGCACTTTGTTTGGTGACAGAAACTGGTGTACTGTTAAGGTTTCATTGGCAAGGAATCATATTTGAAAAGTCATATGAACTATCGCAAATAAATTATTGCAAGACAGAACCAAAACAAATGGAGAAGACCTTGATGTAGTGTTATGTATAGGTAATAAGAGGCCACAACAACAAACAGCAGTTCATTGGCCTCAAGAAATAGTTCATCTGGATGTGAAGAAACCTATTCCAAATTGTGTCAACTGGAATTGTAAAATAGGAAGCATATCTGCTACCTCATGCTTTTCAGCCTATTTAAACTAAATTCTTGTATGAATCGAAGACAGAATTACAGCGAAAGAAATGGGTTTGAAATAGACAACCGTTCAGGTTCTATCGATGGATAAATCTTTGTGGTCTTTGTGGGGCTGCTTGAGTCTTTGTGGGGCTGCTTGACACCATGGTGGTCTTGCTGTCCATCAAGGACAATATCCTTGACTTAGAGGATAGCATCTTAGCATCTGGGAATGACATCTTGGACTAAAGCATCTGAAGACAGACATCTTAGCATCTAGGACCAGCATCTTAGACTAGCGTCTTGGCATATGCTTGGTAGCTAGACCTATAAATATGTACCCCCAACCCCTCGAGGTTGGCATGGCATTTAATGTGAGTTTGTGTGAGAAATAAACCAGAAATTTACCCCAACTCCTAGTGTCATCCTCTTCGATGAGAGTAAAATTACACTACTACGAGAGTGAGAATTCAGCGACTAACAAATGATATCGAGCCATACTATCATGTAGCTTTGAGCATCTCTGTTCATTTTCTTTCCCTGCCCCTGCTTGGCCCCATTGTTGTTGGCGTGACAACTCCTCGGCCGCTCCTGCTCCTCCTCTCCCTCTGCGCGATTCATGAAGCAGCCCTCTCCACACCAGGCCGAGCCCCATTAGCGTCATGTCCGCATAAAGCGATCTCGGCCTTCAGTCGCCTCGAAACGCCGCGTGGCGGCGGAGCCCGAACTTGCACAAAAAGGCAGCAGAATGACAGCCCGGCAAGGAAGCGTCGAGTTAGCGGACGGCAGTGGAAGGCAGAGCGTGGCGGATCATGCGTCACGGCAACGGCTGCAGGTCGAGCCTGGCAGCAGCGACATCAGCCGACTCCGTTTCTCTGGCGATAAGCGCCAGCCGCGGACCTCGGCTGGCTTTGGGGAGGGGCGGACGGCGAAGCGGCGTGCGTGCAGCATTGCACGCCCACAGCGGCAAGCAACCTTGACGGCGCAGACGAGCGGCGGCGCTCTGGAGGAGCGCGCGCGATGGTGGCGCTCTGGAGGAGCCGCGCCGCAACGATGATGGCGGACAGGTCGATGGAAGCGCGGCCTTCCACGAACATCGTGGCTCTCTCCCGGATCGGTGCAAGCGGGTCGATGGAAGCCAGCGGCCTTCACGTGCGTGGCTCTCTCTCCTCGGATCGTCTGAAGTGGTTACCCACGGCTCCAGTTGTTGTCGGGGCGTCGGCCCGGCGGTGGGTGGCCTACCCTCACCAAGACCAACTTCGTCGAGTGGGCCGCGGTGATAAAGTAAAGCTCAGTGCGGCACATGTGGGAGAAGCGGTCCGATGCGGCGGCGTCAACTTCGACCTAGATCGACAGGCGCGGGGATGCCCTCATCGCTTCTGATCCCGCTTGAGATGCGATTCTTGCTTACCAACAAGCGGGTCATCAAGGAGGCTTGGGGCGCCATCATTGCGTCACGCATTGGCGGCCGACCGCGCCCAGAAGTCCACACTGAGCACTTCACAGGGTGGGAGAACCACGGCCTTTAAGCCGGGTGAGGGCGTTGATGACTTTGCTCTCCATCTCAACACTCTGCTGCGAGAAGATGGTGCGATTCGGCGATGACACCTGGCGAGGAGAGAGGCGTCGAAAAAGCTCTTCCGCTCGTCCTCGAAAGTACAAGCGAGATGGCTCGCTCGATTGAGTCTTTCTTTGGATCTCTCCACGATGTCGATCGAGGCGATAGAGTCGCCTCAAAGTCGTCGGCAATGATGAGCCTGATCTCCCTCGGGCCCCATCACCAGCGGGCGGAAAGCTCCTTCTCACTCGGGAAGCGGTGGCTTGCCGATAGGTGGCCGGAAGAAGAGCCTTCTTCCACGACAGACGACATGGCGTGGCGTAAGCCAGCGCAAAGGCGCCGCGAGCGCCCGATGGTAGCGAGGACGTCTTAGCGAGGTGATGCCATGCAGGGCGCCCAGGCGGCGCCATGGCGAGCCTGGCCGACAGAGCGGCGCTTTACCGCTGCCAGCTGCGGCCAGCTTAACCGATGGGCCAGGACTATCGACAACCACGCAACAGCAGCTAGGCCCACGTCGCCTGGCGGAAGGCCGGCTCACATTCATAGCACATGCAAGCATCGAGCTACCTTGAGTGACGCCGTGTGTGGCTCTCCTCCACCTTGAGCCAAAAAAAACCACGCCCTCCTCGGCGGCAGCTCCGTAGCGACAAGGCCCGGCGGGTGGTGCCTCGACACGGCGCCACCCATCACATGACCGGTCAGCGGGAGTTCTTCACCGAGACTTGACTCTAGCATCCGAGGCTCAAAAGTCAAGTTTGGGGATGCCTCGGCGTGAAGATCAAGAGGCGTCGGCTCCGTCATCTTCACCGCAGGTGTCACGGTGAAACCTGTTTGCTCACGGAGTCTACATCCCGCATTGAGGAACTCAATCATCGGCTTAGACACGGTGGATGAAAAGCGGTTGGCGCGTGGTGGTTGAGGATGGAGTCATGAGGATTTAGGATCGCCGTCGTCGCCTTCTTGCCAAGGTATCTAGAAGCGCAAAATCGACTCTCGTCCTTAACGTCGCGGTGGCACAACCCCTACTGTCTCATTTGCTTTCGTTGGGACGACGAAGCGATAGCGATGTACAGCGTTTTGGCACCTTCACTTGAGGGGCTGAAGGCGGCTCGGTGCCACGGAGATGGTCTGAGGTCTGCCGTGCCTCGACCATGTGGGCGACTCTCTGACGTCTACGTGTTGGCGGAAGCGAGCGACTCCCCTTTCCCCGGTAATGAGCTTTTCGAGCCAAGGAGAGGCTCGAGCTTGTGCACGGGGACTTGTGTGGCCCGGTGACACAGCCCTGCAAGGGAAGAACGATGCTACTTCCTGCTTGCTGCGTCGACGACCTCTCCCGCTACATGTGGGTGATGCTCCTCGACAACAAGGGAGAGGCTACGGACGCCATCGGTAGCCTTGAATTGCTTCGCGGAGGCGGAGCCCGCGCGCAACTGCTGCGTCTTGCCATGCCGACAAACAATGGCGGGCGAATTCACGACGGCTAAATGCATTATGCCGTCTTTGCTTGACGATGAGGGCATTCAGGCGCCACTACTCAGCAGCCGTACAACCCGCGACGAGCAGCGTCGTCGGCGGGCGCAACGAACGGTTGTGGGGATGGCTCGGACCCTTCTCAAGCGAGAGAGGATCTTTGGTACATCTTACGGGGAGAGGAGGTGGTGTCGGCCGTCTACATCATCAACCACTTTCGCCTACCAAAAGCGCTTGGCGGGGGGGCAAAGATGAGAGCTTGACATGTGCGCGTGGCCAGCGGTCTCCCACTTGCGGGTCTTGGTACGCCTCGCGTTACGCCAAGGAGCTTGCCACATCAACAAGCTCAGCGGCAGGAGCACTCCGGGGAGTGTTCGCCAGCTCTGCGGAGGGCTCGAAGGCCTACCGCATCCTCGACCCGAAGACCACGGCGTGTGCACCAGCAGCGACGTTGTGTTCGGCGAAGGCGAGAGATGGGGCGTGGGAACAAAGCGGTGGACGACGGCTCGGCTCCGGCGTCTGCGACTTCACCGTCGAAATCGTCCGCCGAGGAGCTGGGGTAGGCGGCTCTTCTTGGCGAAGTCGTCTACCTCGATCCCCGAGCCTCCACCGACCTCGGCGCTGCTACTCAAGCGGCTTTCACGCTTCGCCCGCCGGGACCTCGCTGCGATGAGTCGCCCGTCGACTCCACCACGGTAAGCGCCACACACTCTGCTGCGCACCGCGAGCACCTCTCCGAACACGTCTACTCCAACACCAGCTCGTGTCGAGCATGGCCCGATTGAGCTTCGCTACTCCGCTCTCTCCACGACGAGGCGCGCGCGACGTAGCGTACCTGACTGACGGCGAAGCCGTTCGGTACCGTCACGATGGAGAACATACGAAGCGACCGGCCGGTGCGGGGGGCCCAGTGCCTCACGACTGGAGGACCTAGAGGCGCGATTGCATCTTGCATGTGGCGGACGGCGAGCCTCGGTCGTTCGCGAGAGGCCGAGAGACACGCGACATGGCGCCTTTGCGATGCGATTGGAGATAGATGCGGTTGAGAAGAACCGCGCTGGGGAGCTTCTTGACCTCCCTCGTGGTCACCGCGCAATCACCCTTAAGTGGGTGTACAAGGTGAAGAGATGAAGCCGGCGCCATCATCAAGCACAAGGCTCGCTTGGTGGCACGAGGTTTACCGTGCGGCGGGGAGGGTCGACTTGACGCGCGCCGCCTCCGTGTACACGGATGGAGTCCGTCGCGACTCCTTCGCTAAGCGCCTGGGAGAGGCTGGCGTGTTCATCACATGGGCGTCAAATCGGCGTTCCTTAACGCATCGACTTGAAGGAGGAGGTCTCGATGCACCCGACCGCCGGATTTGCGATCCCCGGCAAGGAGGGCAAGGTGCTCACTTCGCGCAAGGCCCTCTATGGCTTCAAGCGGCGAGCCGCAGGGCGTGGAATGCCAAGTTGGATTCCACGCTAAAAGGGATGGGCTTGAGCAAAGCCCGCGCGAGGCGACCATCTACCAGCAGGCGGTGGAGGAAATGCTCTGCTGGTGGGTGTCTCGTCGACAACATGGTGGTCACCGGCACCAAGGATGCGGAGGTGGCGGCATTCAAGAAGAGATGAAGGCCACCTTCCGGATGAGTGACCTAGGGCCTCTCTCCTTCTATCACGGGAATCGAGGTGCACCGGGATGACTCAAGGATCACGCTTGACGACCGCCTCGCTTAAGCGCCAGCGTCGTTGAGCTAGCTGGGCTCACCGACCGCAACCCGACTCTCACTTGATGGAGGAGAGGTGGCCGAAGGCGAGCCACGGCAACCTGACGAAGGAGGTGGGCGCTTCTGCGATCATCGGCGTCTTGTGGGGAGCCTTCGCTACCTCGCCCACACCACGGCGGACTTGGCATTCTCCGTCGGCTCGTTAGTCGGTTCATGCGGCGATCGACGAACGGAGCACCAAATAGTATGTGAAGAGATCATCCGCTACGTTGCGGGGACTCTCGACCACGGCCTCTACTACCTAGGTGCCACAGGCGGCACGCCGTCGAATCTGGCCGACAACGACCACGCCGGCGACATCGACACCGGCAAAACACGGCGGGATCCTCTTCTTCCTCGGCAAGTGCCTCGTTAGCTAGCGATCGGTCAAGCGGCGGTGGTGGCCTGTCCCGACTCTGAGGCCGAGTACATAGCGGCCTCCACCGCTTCGACTTCGAGCTCTGCTCGCTCGGCCGCTTGGTGATCTCCTCGGCGGAGACACTAGAGCGGTGGAGCTCTGGGTGGACAACTAAGTCCGCTCTGCCCTAACAAAGAACCCCGTTTTCCATGAACGCAGACAAGCACATCCGGGTGAGGTACCACTTCATCCGAGGTTTTGTTTTGGAGGAAGGGAGCATTAAATGAGCTACATCAACACCAAGGATCGACTTGCGGACACACTCACATAAAGCCCTTGGGAGAATCAAGTTCCTTGAGCTCTGCTCCGGGGCCAGGAATGGTTCAACTTTCCCACAAGGCGACACACAAGACTTAGGGGGAGAATGATGGATAAGTCTCTGTGGTCTTTGTGGGGTCATAGCAGGTCTTTTTGTGGGGCTGCAGACACCATGGTGGTCTTCTTTGTCCATCAAGGACATGACATCCTTGACTTAGAGGACAGACATCTTAGACTAGCATCTAGGGACAACATCTTAACATCTAGAAACGGCATCTTAGACTAGCATCTTGGCATATGCTTGGCTGACTAGCAACCTATAAATATGTACCCCCAACCCCTCGGGGTTGGCATGGCATTTGTGTGAGAAATAAACCCAGAAAATTGCCCCAACTTCTAGTGTCATGCTCTTTTCGATGAGAGTAAGAATTCTGCTACTACCAAGAGTGAGAATTCAGCGACTAACACTCAAGCTTAATGGAGAAGGCTGATCGAGGTAACAGTTTTGTATCTGAGCACTCCTGTAGTATTGAACAGGTCCATTTTCTATCCACTGTAAGAACAAAAGCAAGTAGAAAAGATTACTTGCAGTTTGGAACGTGCGAATCTAATACAGTTTGGTTTCCCTTTGAAGAAGCTGTAGCTGATTACAGACAGTAACTATGAGTCGCGCTTTTGCGTGGGGATGGAGGTGCTTTTTTTAGCATGCAAAATCAAATAAAGGCTGAGGAAGAATGGTATCCAAAATTGTAAAACAACAAAAGAGAAATAGGAAAGGGACATAATAGGGTAAGATCATTAATGGTAATAACCTTATGTTTTTGTTAACCTAGATATATGTGTTTTAGAAACGTGCTGATGTGGTTTCAGGTTTTTTAACATTTGCATGTCTGAAAACCAAGAAGTGCATGCGAAAAAAATAGTGACCTGTCCTTTTGTAGGATAATGTTTTCCTGGTAGTCTTGTAGAACCAAATAGATATCATAGAAATAGGTGAAGTCTTTTGTCTATAGTGATAATATAGTATTTAACAATAGCAATTATAGAAATTAGAACATGGGCAGACCCAGTGCCGGAGGCTCCCACATGAGTGGGGTCTGGGGAAGGAAAAAACCGAGGCAAGCCTTCCCCCCGCAAAATCTGCGGAGAGGCTGCTTCGAACCCGCGACCTGGTAAGTCAACAAAATTAATAAACGTGTAAATACAGTCTAAGGAGCAAATTTTAATAATAACTATTCATGGCAAGGTAACGGCTGCACCTGCAATAAAACAGGGCACTAACTCTTATATTAGATGCTGAAGTCATTGGCCATATGTGTGCAGCCAGTGAACCCATAAAAAGGGGGAAAAGGGGTCAGTCCACAAATTTCATGAACGTCACTGAATAATTTTTAGCAATAATTTGGAAATATAAGTACCTCACGCTAAAAATTAGAGGCAAATAATTTGAAAGCATCATATTCATATTAGAGCCCTAGAAGTAAGCTGGGATAGAATCTAATTTGCATCATAGTATCATATTGAAATTCATACAAATCACATCAAAAAATTAGTAGCCAATAATTTGAGAACATCAGATTAAATATTGGAGCCATAGAAGTAAGGTGGGATAGAAACTAATTTGCATCATACTGAACGAACACAATCGAGAAAAGCATCCTAAACTCATATAATCTGTATCATGAATATATGAAAAGGTTCTCATAACTGAGAACCCAATCTAAGACAAATCATATAGGAAGAGGTTAGTAGAAGCTAAAAATTCATGGTAGATGATACTGATTTCATGGCAGAATCCATAATACGAAGATAATTTACCTTGGCACGCTCTGTGAACCTATTGGCTGATCACACTTTGCCATAACTGGATATGAAACCCTGAGTAAGTATACCTCTGAAAATGAAGCAAAAAGCGTAAGCCGCGACGATAAATTTATTTTGTTTAAGAACGTCTAAAATTGATTTATGTGATCCTCGTTAGAGGACATGTAGGTAGGCATGCCACATGCAAGCAATAATGTTGCAAACAACAATTCAAGAGAGTTAACTTAACTGTGATTTATGTGCATTTGTTAACCTTAAAAGTAATATATTCATCGAAACATGTTTTGGCTGTATCGAAGTGGAAAGAAAGATTATGGAATAGATCAACGAAGCAAAACCGAAAAGCCCAACCTGCACTGATTTTTTTTTTTTGGACGATTGTTGTAGCAGCTTGTACACATGCATCATCTCCCTGTGGTCTTCGTCCTGAGGAAACGGACACATAGTAATCTAATCAAAGGCAGAGGAATTTTCTGAAGAAGAATGTAGAATATGAGGGAACTGTACACCATAACTCCATGTAAGAAAAGCGCTACCTGGCTCTGCTCGCGCCGGAGGCATCGCGCGCCGGTGGCAGGGTCGCCGGCGCCTGGGTTGCGCCGCCAGGTCTTCGCGCGGAGGCTGCCGGCTCGCCTGCGACTGGGCTGCGCCGCTAGAGGTTGGCCCGGCCGTCATCGCGCGCTCCGACGCCCGGGGTACGCCGCTAGGGTTTGGCCGTGCCGGCCCTCTTGCGCTGGCGCGGCACAGCACCGGGTCGCTGGAGCCGGGAAGAGGGAGCGGTGGAGCGAATGCTGCTGGGAGAGGCGGAGCGCGTCGGCAATCGAGGCGGAGAGGGCGGAGCCGCGGCATCTCGCGTCGGCGGTGTCGTGGCGACCAGCAACGGCATCGCAATCTCGCGTCGGCCCGCCGGGAGCGGCTCCGGAGGCGGCAGCGGCGATCGGCACTTCGGCAGGGGTGGGAGCGACGGAGAGGCGACGCTACGGGAGGGATGGCGTCGGGACGAGGAGAGAGGAATGGGTGGGAGAGAGCAGTTTTTTTTTTTTTTTGCGTGTGAGACACCGCTGTGTCGTGTGAGGCAGGCGCTGAGTTAATTGGCTGTGGGGCCCGTGGGGGGCGGAGCGGTGGGCAGGGTGGGCGTGCGGGCTGGAGGAGGCGAGCGTGGCGGACATCCGATAGCAGCAGACAGAATCGGACGGCCAGGAAGAAAGCACTGTGGATGAATCGGATGGCCACCGTAGCTAGTACCCTGTTCGTATGATCTTATCGGCGATGATAAAGTGTTTTTTCTCTCACAACAAAACAGGTATTAAGCCAGGATTATAAGCCACGAAATGATCAAGCGAGCAGGTGTAAGTCACCACATTTAGGGCACTTATTATAGCCGACGTCTTTGGCCGTTGTCTCCGAATGAAAGTTCGCAAAATAAATGAGGAGAGAAAGTGAAGCCGTCGCATCATGAGACGGACGGCGAGGGCTCGTGTGCTCCTAAGCGAACTCGACAGCCCAACTTCCGTTATGCGGTGCCATCTTCTTGAGCCGACGCCACGGGATCCGGACGTCTTGTGAGGAAAAATCGTGCCAAAATCCTCACATATACTTCAGTATGTCTCAAATAGTGGATCCTTTGAGAGCAAGGCGATGGCGGTGGCGCGACGGTGGCGAAGGCGGTCATGACGGAACTTCCTCGCTGAGCGGCTCGGCCGAGCACCCAATCTAACTGGTTTTCAGCAACGGCATGGCAGCGCTCTTCGTCTGCCGTGGAAGCGGCTCGTCCCCAACACCTAACCCCTTGCCTGGTACGATTCATCCTCAATCCCTGGCAGATGGCGTTGATTCTTCACTAATCCATGGCAAACGAGGCTACCCAGTTGAATTTGGCTCCATCCGTCCAAGTTCTTCTCAGTTTGGGCATCAATAAAGTTGGGATCTAGCATGTTAACCCTTGATTTTCTTGAATTTGTAGTCTACATTTATGTTTGTTGCAGTCAAATTATTGAGAATTACCGAGTATTACTGAGTAATTTGATAAGAGTAATACTGAGTACTACTAAGAATTACTACTACGTACTACCGAGTATTACTGAGAATTATAAGTTCAGTAAGAAATTTGATAAGAGTGCTACTGAGTGTTACTGAGTTCATGTATAAACTTTTGCAGGGACAACAGCACACACACCCTGGTTGATTTATGGGTTTATTCAACAACTGTGGCAGAACCGCCTAATCTAATGCCTCCCAGGAGTACTTGTCTTCCATTAGACACTAAGTATTCAAGGGAGATCATCAAATTACGTAGTTCCGTCGGGCACACCCCAAGAGAGAATCCGAAAATCCACATTTTTCGCGCGATCGAGGTGAGCGATGTCCGAGGCCATTACTGACTGGTACGACTGTAGGGCAGGTGTCCGACAAGAGCGCAGAAATGGGTACGGGGAGACGTGGGTCACGACCAACGTGAATCACGGGCGGCGAATCGAGAACCTGAAGCCACGCAGTGCAAACCTAACTCTCTGGAACAAGGATTCGGTCAATCGTGCACACTACGACACGCGTGGCGCCTATGGAGGACGTATCTACAAACAATACGAGAGCTACAATGCATAAACAGGATATGCATGAATGTACATCCTATATGTCCTTTCATTGTTGCCAATCTATAGGGCAACCGTTCTTAGATTTTTGGCACATCGTTTTCTTCCTGTAACTAGTCGATACTATTGGACTATGCTCGAGTCAGTGTACCTACAGAAAAAATGATTAAACCTACCTAAGTCAGTAGAGTGCCATCTAGTCTGGATACATAACCATAGTAATATGGCTACTTATATAACTTCGCATGCAAATGTCATATTCTTTTTGTAAAAATAGGTTGTCAATTTTTTAGCTTAGAAAAGGTTTTCGAAGCTGTATTTCCTCATTTACGCTATGATACCACATGTGGCAGAACCGTCTAATCTAATGCCTCTTAAAAGTATTTGTCTTCCATTAGACACTAAGTACTCAATGGAGAACACCAAATTATGCAGTTTCGTCGGGCACACCCTAAGAGAGAACCCAAAAATCCATATTTTTACATCAGGATCACAAATAAGAGAATAAAACTTACATCATTCTTGACCATTTCTTGGATCACTTTTAATAAAACATCAAAATATAATAGTTATAGTATAACATCGGAATGTAATCATATTATCAGAGTTATGCACACTTTAAGTTATAGCAGAATATAAACATGTTATCAGAATTACAGCGGAAATAAATATCTATTCATGACATGATGAAGCATTGATATGTAAACTATGACAATAGATTATAAACTTTCATTTATAAAACATTTAGTGAGAGTTATAAATAAAAACTATGATCGCAGTGTAAGGAAATCTTCTCCGAGCCCACCAGGAGGAATCCACACACAAGAGTCAGCTTTAGCATCCACCTGTCACCTACAACAGGAGGAATAAAAACCTAAGTACTCAATTATACTCAAAGAAGACTTACCCGATAGGAGAAAAAGAAAAGACTTTAAGGATATGCAAGGCTATCCGGCTTGTGGGTTTATTACATCTGCAGAAAGCATTACTAAGCGCATAGGTCCTTATATTCAATTTTTATTAATAGCGCATTGGTTCATTAACTAACCATTCTATGTAAGCACCTTGTGCTACTTTCAAGCGGTGATAAGCAATCAGATTTTCTTTTTCCATCTTTCATCTTTTTCGTTCTTACTATGGTGCTAGGCACGAAATAAGTCGTACCGGATTACCCGGCGATTCACGAATCAATGCCCCAACTTGGGTACCCCAAAAACACACGCCCCGCTTGTACCTAAGGCACAAGCAGGATCAACCCATCACCCTCCTATCCTGGGTGTCCGGTCCCCGCCTAAACCGGGACTCAAGTCTCCGCCTCGAGTCCGGGACTCGGTGCGGTGCAAGGACCTCCTAACCCAAAAACCACCCTGAAAGTCGATCCGGAAAGAGCCGGATCCACGACAAGAGAGCAACAAGTCTTTCAAGCGCCCATACCCAAGTATGTGCTCGGGATAATAAGTCTGTGACTTGCCTCGATGGCTTATGCAACGATCGGTCCTTAACCGACACAGACAGGGAAAGCAGTGTAACCAAGCTATGCCCCGCGTCCACGGTGACGTAACCTCTTACACCCACCAATACCCAACCATATCACTGTTCGGTCACCATTTTTCCTTTTTACCATTTATATTTTTCAAGTGATAATAATATAGTAATATATTTTTCTATCTCTCGTGAGTGACAGGCAATCACTCGACTTCTACCGGAGTCCTATAGCATAGCAATCTATACGATCCTATCATACTAGTGGGACTCATAGGATAAAGATATATATATATATATATATATGCAAGTCGGTTTCATTCAACTCCTTAAAACTTAAAGCACAAACATAATTTAAACTGTAGAAAAGTAGGAGTTATGCACCGTGGCTTGCCTGGGTAAAGTATAACCAAAAGTTAGTATTTGTATTTTCAGATCATCCACATCATTTGAATAGAAAGCCCATCGCATCATCTTCTAGAGAGAATACCATCACACCATCTGTAGATTCCCACTCATCCTTCACTTGATCCGTTGATCCATCATTGTACCTATATGACATGCAATACAATGCAATGCAAAAACGTAATTAATCAACTGCAACCGTGACTCGTAAAATACGATTTACGCCTCTCCAGTTAACGAGCTAGTTCTAACGACGATCGTATTTAGGCTACATATCCATGTTATTAAATCAGGCGTTATTTCCCAACAATTATTTTAGTTATATAAATCCAAGTGATTTCTTTATTCCGTTCTATCGATTTAATCTTTATTCGAAACAAAGCATCATTATCTATCTAGCAAACTAATTATTCTGGAGCTACAAAAATTACAGTGAGCAGCTAATAACATCAGTACTGTAGTGTAAAATTCTCAGAGTCAACACTATCACCGGTTTATCACGAAAATTCCTACAAGTTCACATTTTAACAATATTAAATATTTTAAAATAATTAGAGCAACCCTGAAAACATTTTAAAACTAGATAAACTAAATACGCTAATAGATAGATCATGATTTTAGGAACTTAATAAAATTTGTTTCATCATTTTTGGATCTCTCATACTATTTTATATTAATTTTACAAGTTAAACTAGAAACCTATTTTAGAAAAGCATTTGAAATCGAAGGGTTTAAAGTGGGCACTAAAGCTGGCCCAAAGAGCCCCACAGCCCACGCGAAGCAACAGCGCGTCTGTGGCTGCCCAATGATCGGCCCACAATGAGGCCTTGACCTCAGTCTTGACCAGCAAGCAGGCGAGACAGCCTGGCGAACCCGTGCCGACCCAAAGACCTGCAGGGAGGCGAGTGGCACTGAGACCTTGCAAGCAACAGCAGGCCCCAATGCACAATGAAAGGGCCGCGACAAACTAGGCCGACCAGTGACCATGACTAGCCAACCCAATCCAGGCAAGCCCAGTGTGCGCCGACGATTTTGCAAAAATGTCCCCAAGTTTGTATCTATTTAGAATACTACCGTTTCTACTATTCATTTGAGTCACGTACTTTGCAATAAGAATCCTGTATTAGTGTCTATTCACAGTTTTCACCTTTTCTTCCTTCCTAAATGCAGAGCACAGAGCAGAGAAGCAGAGCACCGCCCAAAACGGCGGCGGTGCTATCGCGAGGGCAACAGCACCGGAGACGGAGCGGTGTGCTCACGCGCGTGGTGGAAATGGCCACGACCGGAGCTGTGGACGAGAGGCGCGCAGACCGGGCGGAGCTCCGCGGCAGCCTCAGCAACAGGTGTGGAGAGCAGCGCACTAGAGGTGCGCCTGGCGGCAGCGGGGGCCACACGCGGCCGGCGGAGGAGGAAGAGGAGGGGCGTCGGTGCTAACAACGGCAGGCCACGCGCACGGCGTGCAGAGACCACGACCGTGGAGGCGGAGAAGGCGTGCAGGAGGCAGCGCCGTGGAGCAGCATGTGCCGCGCGGGATCGCGGGGCTCGCGCGCGCGAGGGAGGGCCGGACTGGCGTGAAACCATAGGCACGCGCGCGCATGCGGGGAGCCGGGCAATGGCACAGCAGGCGCGAAAGGGAGGCGGTCGTGGTGCTCGACGCGACGGAGGCCGTGTGCGCGCGGGAGGAGTGCGTGGCCGGGTGGGGACGCGGCTCGGCCGGGCGTTTTGCAGTGGCGAGAAGTGGGGAAGGGAGGGGCCGGCGTGGCTGACACCGGGGTGCAGGGCGTGGACGGCGCAAGGGTACCAAGCGGACATCGATGCAGGACGCAGTCAGAGGCAAGGAAGAATAGCCTATGCAGCTGCGATGGCTTGGCTGCTGGTGCTCTAAAAGATGGGCCGCGTAGGACGTGTCGGTTGGCACGGACAAGACCGCGGCAATGAAAAAATAGGGAGGGAGAGCGGCGTGCGGACCACGGTAGGAAAAACCGGCCGGCCACGGAGGGCGCCGTGGTCTGCTGCGGTAAGCGGAAGAGGAAGCGGCGGAGGCAATCGGTGAGGAAGAGAAAGCAAGGAGCGACTCGGTAGCGATCATCCAATAGGGCATTCGACGCGAGAAAAGCATGCACACGTGGCCTACTACGCTTTCGCCCGATGGATCAGCGATTATAGCGAGATGAGACCTCGAGAGGAAGGCGAGATATGTTGATGGTGAACGCCGCAGCGGGAGGAGAGGAAATGAGATAGGTCCAGGCGTACCAAGCAGGGAGAGAGAGAGAGGATGCAAGCAAAGCAGTACACGACAGCAGTAGTCTAGCCCACTTTCTTAAGGCGTTCTTTGAGAAAGGACGCGAGGGAGAGGGGAGCAATGCCACGACGACGATGGGACTCGACGGCCTTGGGCGCGAATGTGAACAATGATACGTCGTCGGCACTCCAAAAGATTTAAATCCTATCGACCACCATCCCTAAACATTTCACGCGATAGCTCCTACTCCATACCCAGCCATAGAACAAAATATTAGGTGTTATGTAATTATTTTGTGCAAAACAATTCGCCACAAATAGCGATTTAAAATATAATTTCTGATTTTTACCGTTTACGCGAAAAGCTAGTTTTTAAAATTTTAAAATCCGAGAACATCGTTTCGAAAAAAAAAATTAGGCCTAATTCGCGGTGCTAAATAAGCTCGTAACACCAGGGATGTTACAACAACCAACCCCATTTTTTTACTTCGTGATAGTGCTAATTTTATTCAGTTGAAAAATTATCAATATTGCCTGATGATTTGATTCAGTTGGAAAATATATCTTGGAATAGTCACTGATAAGTGAATGTGTACAATCATTGATACCCGAATTTTTTGTAGCTACTGAATGTTTCAGTTTACTATAATTGATAACTGAACGTTATCACTTAGTCCAACTCTGAATGTTTTCACTTACAATCAATAACACTATGCTAGTTCTAAATTTTTCTAGCTACAGAATGTTTTCGAAGATCATTATTTTCAGTTACCGTTTACTGATCATTATCAGTGTACCTATTATTTGCGCACACAAATTGGAGATGTTCACACTATTATTTTCAGTTAGTGATCAGGTTTGACAACTTCTGAAAAATGTGTGAGACGGAGCCTCTAGATGGCTGATCAGGCGTTCCCTTTTGTGGTGTTTCAGTGCTTGACTTGGTTGGACTTTTAGGACCTATTTTCAGAACTTAAGTTTATGGAGAAGGCAACCCATGTGCAATCCATTATGTACCGTGGAAGTTCTGCTTGGCCTGGTCGTGTTTGATGTGCGCGTTCTTGCAAAATGTCATGTATATTCGTTCATGTCTAGTATTCGTGCATAGTGTTCATGACCTGATGGCCAAAGCCTCCCAGGTTCAGTTCCCTGCTGACAATCTTTCGCCTAAACCTGTATGGAACCTGCCGTTTTTGGAACGTATGAAACTTATATGGTTTATCTTGTGACCTATCTTTTTGGTTTGCTTGTGAGCTGTGACATGTATGTGAACATATCTCCTTGTGTGAAGCTGTCAAAAGTCTAAATGTCTCTTGTGTTTTACATCAATTAGCAACACAATAATATATAGAAATAATATTCATGATTGATCATATGTCTACATACAAGCATTAAATGATCTGTAGATAGTCAATCGGACAATAGTCATTCACATGGGTTATGCATGAAATGTCTGTATAGCCATCTATGTTGTAAATTTTAAGAACTTACAGACAACAGCTGCCTCTCTGTTGTGCATGCCCTTAGAGATCTTTATAGATATGATACCTCTTTCTTCTTACTGTATATGCCCACAACCAAATTCATAAGAGTAACTTTGGCCGTGAACCAAATAGTAACTGATTTTTGTAGGTTTGTTTTTGATCTTTGGTTTTGGTGGCAAAATAGGATCACGTTTTCAATCCAACCAGGTCATTGGGCCAAATCAGTCTCGTTTTTGCTTTCTAACATGGTCCATCCTACAAGCCCATCAGCCCGAGCCATGATCAGCCCATTCTGTACTCGCTAAACCCTAAACCCTTTTGCCCCTACGACTCCGTGGCAACCTGAAAGCTACCCGCCCCGCCTTCCCCAACCCCCATCCCGCCCCGCCGCCATGTCGTCCACGCCGCCGGCCGTTGCATCCCCCGCCTCCGAGCAAACCAAATCCAAGAAGAAGAAGCACAAGTCTAAGGACATCCCCGCCACCGATCCGCCATCGCTCGCCGAGGCCGAGGAGAAGACTGATGGCTACCTAATCAAGCCCCAGTCCCTGGTGCCGTCCCTCGACACCTCCACCTGGCCGCTCCTCCTCAAGAAGTACGACCGCCTCAACGTCCGCACTGGCCACTACACCCCGCTCCCCTCCGGCCACTCGCCGCTCAAGCGCCCCCTCGCCGAGCACCTCCGCTACGGCGTCATCAACCTCGACAAGCCGTCGAACCCGTCCTCCCACGAGGTGGTCGCCTGGATCAAGCGCCTCCTCCGCGTCGAGAAGACCGGCCACAGCACACGCTCGACCCCAAGGTCACCGGCAACCTCATCGTCTGCGTCGACCGCGCCACGCGCCTCGTCAAGTCGCAGCAGGGCGCCGGCAAGGGAATACGTCTGCGTCGCCCGCTTCCACGCCGCCGTGCCGGACACCGCGCGCGTGGCCCGTGCGCTAGAGGCGCTCACGGGCGCCGTGTTCCAGCGCCCGCCGCTCATCTCCGCGGTCAAGCGCCAGCTCAGGGTGCGGACCATCTACGAGCAAGCTCCTGGAGCACGACCCCGAGCGCCACCTCGCGGTGTTCTGGATCTCCTGCGAGGCAGGTACCTATGTCCGGACTCTGTGTGTGCACCTTGGGCTGCTTCTTGGTGTCGGCGCGCATATGCAGGAGCTGCGCCGTGTCCGGTCGGGGATCCTCGGGGAGCAGGACAACATGGTGACCATGCACGACGTGATGGACGCCATCTGGTCGCTTGACAACTACAAGGACGAGTCCTACTTGAGGCGCGTCGTCATGCCGCTGGAGGTACTGCTTACTAGCTACAAGAGGCTTGTCGTGAAGGATTCTGCCGTGAATGCTATCTGCTATGGCGCTAAGCTTATGATCCCCGGCCTGCTCCGGTTTGACAATGATATTGAGACCGGGGAGGAGGTTGTTCTGATGACTACAAAGGGGGAGGCGATTGCCATAGGTATTGCCGAGATGACCACTGCTGTTATGGCAACCTGTGACCATGGCGCGGTCGCAAAGATCAAGAGGGTTGTGATGGACAGAGACACATACCCGAGGAAGTGGGGGCTTGGTCCAGTGGCACTCAAGAAGAAGAAGATGATCGCTGAGGGCCTCCTTGATAAGCATGGGAAGACAAATGAGAAGACCCCAGCTGAGTGGCTTCGCAATGTGGTGCTTCCCCCTGGTGGCGATGTATCGATTGCTAGCATTGCAGCTGCTCCCGAGCCAGAGAAGGTGAAGGCGGAACAGGACGCAGTTGTCGGTGAAGAGGTCAAAGAGAAAAAGAAGAAGAGGCAAAAGGATGAGAATGATGACGACGATGCTTCCGTTCCGGCGAAGAAGATCAAGGCTGAGGAAGCTGCCGAGGCAGTGGAAGGGGAGAAGAGCGAGAAAAAGAAGAAGAAAAAGAAAGATAAGGGCGAATCAGGATCAGCTGACGTGGTGGAAGTGAAGGAGGCGGAGAAGGCTGATGAGAAGGGCAGCGAAAAGAAAAAGAAGAAGAAGAAGAAGAGCAAGGAAGGAAGCGCAGCTGCGGATCCAGGGAGCGCTGAGCACGAAGATGGTGCAGGAGCTGAGAAGAGTGAGAAGAAAAAAGAGAAGAAAAAGAAGAAGAGTCGAGACACAGAGGAGGCAGAGTAATTAGAACTATAGTTTGCGATGGATGGTTGTCTAATCTGTTTGAGTTGTAGGGGGAGGTGGTGGTATGTTCAATTTTTTGTTGGAACTCTTGAATGTGGTTTCCGTTAGTATGAAACAATGCAACGAATTTTGGCCTCTTCCAGGCATTGGATCCACTGGGTTGGTAACTTTTGAGCTTTGAGAATATGTGGTAAGTCTGATGTGTTGAAGAGCTCGAGTAACACTTGCTTAAGCAGCACCTCATGCTATATTGTTGGGTTTAAAGATGTGCACCTGCTAAAGCGCTAGGAGTTAGCTTCTGATGTGCTGTTATGCCTTTGAATGACTTGAGATTCTGAATCTCTATGCTCTGTTGGCTTTACATGCTTCTATTCACTGGGGTTGATGTAGATATCTAATAAACCATAGACTAGGGAGATACTCTCTGTTCATGGGGAGATGCTATGGAGCTGTTCGGCTAATGGTTTTTGCAGCTGATAAGCCGGCTGATGCTGTTTTGTTGTGAAAGAAAAATATGGTCTGCAGATAATTGGTGTGTCCATCTTCACCCCTGTGCCCAAAGCAGAAACCATTGGATAGGTAGTCATGCTGTAAACTTGTGGTGCAACTGTAATACGGTACCCGTCACCTGAATTCCAGGTGTTACTGGGAAACAGTTTGATTTCCTGTTCCTCGCGGCACGGTGTAACATTAGAGGTTTGCGGTGCTGGACCTTGCTGTGGCTTCTTTAGCTGCTTTCCATCTCTACTGAAGTCAGCAATCAATCATGAGAGTTGTCTACCATCAAGCCCTTGCAAGTGTAAACCAACTGTATATACATAGCTGCTGATAGGTTTTTATTAGTGGAGACCTTGAGATCCCGTGTGACTTTTCTTTTTTGAAACGGAAATGCATTCCATTACTCATTCTCTGCCCGATCAGCAGCAACAATTGACTAAATACAAACTGGGAGAGGATCCACAACTGGATTACCCCCCTTCCCACACTCACACCCCAAAGGCCAAAGTTGCTAAAGCATGAGCTACCTTATTACAAGTTCTAGGAACTGCGGACATTTTGAAAGAACTAAAGTTCAGTCGAGCGCTCTTGAATTTCCTTGATCAAAATTCCGGCAGGCGATAAGTTCTAGTCCCTTGATTCCAAGGCAAGCTTCACAAGGATTGCATCAGTCTCAACCTCCTTGTAGCGCCCACGTCAACCGCGGGTTGAAGACCCTGTAAACACGCGATCACTTGTGCATGAAATGATGTATCCCCAACCTCCATCACCCAAATCCTTGCGAAATGAGGCATTGCAATTAATCTTCAGAAAATCCACTGCCGGTTTCCTCCACACCTGCTGTGTCTGCAGTCCTGATGCTGTTCTTGGTTGAAAACGACTGCATGATCTCGCCTATATATAGCCTTCAACTGAATTCACAAGGAGCGGAATTGGCCGACGCTTTCCTTCTTCTCTGATGCTATTTCTTTCAGCCCACCAAGACCACATCCCAATTCCCAATCACAAGCTTCAGTTGGATATCCCTTTTTTCAAAGTCAGGATGTACCTGATTGCCTCCATGCGGATGTGAGAGCAGCCAGCCGGTTGCAGCGGTGTTCATCCATGCGGATGTGAGATCCAGTGTGAATTGATATGATGCCAGTGCGCGTGCAACGGTGGTGTTTTCGTTTCCTGAACCTGGATGCTCGTTTCGTTTGGGCGTGCCGGGCCCGAACGCCGCTGCCGACACTGGCGAATTGGCGATCCGACCCGCTCACCCGACCCCCGTTCGAGTCCGTGGCGGAGGGCCGGAGGCTGTTTGATGGGGGCGGTTGCTTTCGGTTTCGGCCCTTCCGCGGCCCTCGGGGAACCAGGTGGTCGCACAAGAAAACGAAATTCACGGATGTGTTCAATGCTCATGGCGCGCTCTCTTCCCCAAGACTTACCATGGTAGTGCCCGTTTTCGCCGGGCTCTCTTGCTCTCCGTCGCTCGCTTGCCCGGTCAGATACGACGTGTCATTTTCCCCTAATAATTACACTGGTGTGGTACTAACAGAAACAAAGTTGAGACGTCCGAGTAGTGATGAATTCACGGTAAGTTCGACTGCATTCCCCACCCCCACGGCCCCACCCCACGCAATTTCTTCTTTTTTTTTTTCGTGATGGGCATAGACTTATTTCCACTATAAATAAACAAGAATTAAAACCCCATCGCTTTGCTACCTCGTCCTTGTACCCTGATTCGTACACTGCCGTTGCAGGTACACATCACATGACGCTAGTAGGTGCCACGCAGGTCAGCTGGCATTTTGTGACCTGTCACCTGCCAGCACCCCCGAATCCCGATTGCCCAATATTCAAAAGCTAGCGAACACACACAGGTGGAGGTGGTAAACGATACGGATCGCAAATCGAGGATCGATATATCAACAAAAGAAGAAAAAACAACAGACTCGCTCGACATCGACAGGGACTAGCCAGCGTACCGGGTACGGGATTTGGCCATTTGGGAACGCGACAAGCGGGTCCTGGTTTCCGTCGCCACTCCCTTTCCGCGATCCGTTCTTCCACCGCCCGTTCCGTTCCGTTTGAAACGTGCAGCTAGCTACCCGTGCAGAGCAGCAGAGGCTTATCACCTCACCAAACAAAACAATGGCTGCTGGTGCATCAATTCCCATCTCCCAACCCAAACAAACAAGTTCAATCGAAGGTAAAAGAAGACCAACTGGTTAAACAAACAACTAGGAATTAATAATCCATCAATCGAAGTAGTACATGGAGGAGAATGTGCAGAGGAACTGGACGACGCAGCGGAGGAGGCACATCCCCGCACCCAAGACACATGTACAACACGCCCAAAGCGGTGAATCGCGCCATGCGTCCAGATTCTTCTTCAGCCGAACAAACTAATTAAGAAAGGGACGATAGAATACACCAGCAGCAGCAACTAACAAAGAAAAGGAAGGAAGGAAGAAATCACATCTCAAATCGACACCATATTTCACAGCGGACGCCACGGAGTCACGCGCACCACGTCCCCCATCATCAGATCACCTGCTGCAAATAAACCAAAATGATCGGTCAGTTAAGTTAACCCTGATCGAGCAGTATAGCAAGCTGCTGAAGAAGGTGAGGAGGATCAGATGGAGTATATATATACTACCTTGAAGAGGCGAGCTGCCTGGCAGGGGACCTGTGGCTTCCTGTGCTCCGGGCTGGCTACTTGGTGATGGCCCACACGGCGTAGATGATGCCGGGGAGGTAGCCGAAGAAGGTGAGGATGAGGCAGATCCAGAACTCAACCTGCAGCCGTACCAACAGTAGAAATCTATCGATCAGACACCACGCAACGCGCGCTAGAACGACAGTGCCATGCACGCACGAACGAAAACGCTGGCTCTGCAAGCAAGCAGTGAGAAACCACCAGATCGAAGCGCGGCCGAACTAGATATTATTACGTACCCCGCAGCCGAACTTGAAGAAGACCCCGAGCGGCGGGAGGATGATGGCGAGGATGATGTCGATGCAGGTCGCCGTGCCGTCCGACATCTTGCTAGCTGCTTGCGCGTGCGGCTACCTTGTATCCGCTCTTCGTGGCGAGCCCTGCAGGCTAGGAACGACAGCGAGCGCGACCGAAAATATGAGAGAGCGCAAGGCAGGCTGGCAGAGGCGGGTGGTGAATGCGAGGAGCTGAGAGCCTGATGGAGCTCGCTCCGCCGCTGGGGCTGGGCTTATAAAGGCGGAGGAGAGCGGGCGGGGGTCCGGGGTGGGCACGTGGCCCGCGCCTGCCAAGATGCCAAGACCCAAGAGCGCGTGCGTGGGGAGGGCGTCGGCGTTGGCGTCGGCATCGGATCCCAAGGTTCCCCGGCCGCGTGCGCCGAGCTGTGCGGCTCCGACGGCCTGCCAGCTCATGCACGCGGATCCAGCGGACGGCGGGACGCGGAGTTTTTTCCTAGTAGTTTGCGTCCCGGCCAGGCTTTCATCATATCCCACTTTTTTTTTTTGTTGTTGTTTCTGATTTCTTGCTGGTTTTGTGATGCTTAACGACCAAGGCCACGATCGATCCAGTTCGTCACACAACATGCTTTTTGCCGTTGCCGTTTCGTAGTGAAAACCAGCCAGGCGGAAACGCCTTTCTGAAGAACTCTGAACTCGCTATGATCTACCCTGTGGCTGTAGCTAGCGTCACCATTCGTCTTTTACATTAGGCACAAAACGGAATGAAGATTCCAGTGCTACGTGGAAGAAGATCCGTGGAAGCAGATGTCGCTTTCACGGTCTCCAGAATGGCCCGCGACGCGTCGATCCATCATGCAACGGACTTGCTTGGTTCAACTCTCGCAGATCAGCTGACATCTCTCCTACCATCCTCTCTGTCCACTCCAATCCTCTTCCTCTCCTAGCGATCGAATCGTGGTATTCATTCATGACAAGTAAGCAACATGCTTTCGCTTCTACCAGTCATGTTCCTGCTCTTATTCCATCCATCGATCCCTTTGCTCGGAGACTTTCAGCATGTTCTTGTGGATGGATCGGATCTACACTCTGGAGGATGCTTCGATGGCCAGGACCAGAGATAGAGAAGGTACAATGCACACCTGGAAAAGTGGAAAGTGTACTTTCTACTTTAGTTTGTTCTCAAGTCAAGCTTTTCTATGTTGTCGACCTCAAAAATAAGAAAGCTGTTATATACGGTCAGTATACCTTTAAACATGCTTGATGTATCTCGTGAGTTACTCCGACTTGGGCTGTAAATTGTCCAGAAGCAGACAAGAGTCGGCAACAGCTAACCAAGAAAACCCAGTTGATTGATTGTTTCAGAACAGGCACAGATAAAGTTACAAAAAGAGGACCACGCACCAAAATGGGGGAAAGAAAGGTAAAACTACTAACCACTACCACGTAACTATATATGTCATGCTAATCCGCTCGTCCAGTCAGCTATTTATGTGAGACAGTGAAGGATCACATCAACATATAATATGAAGTTACTAGTAAGATATAATAATGCATAATCTTGGCAGACAATTCAACGGGCGGGGTGCCCTGTGGACATGTCGGCACCCACCGGCCACCACCACCAGCTACACGCCGTTTCCCATACTAACGCCCATGAATGATGATGAATGGACCGGATCAGGACCCTCTAATAGGCCGCTATCAAACACCATCACTGTGCTGCAGTGGCAGGCAGTGCCAAAACGAATCATCAGACCAAGCAAACATCCAAAGCTCGTCTCTTGCAGGCCACGGCAAGCTACACGTCTCCTTTTGGGCGATGATATCGGCTGATGGCGAAGCGAGCCATGGTTGGTCGGTGAATTCACTCCAGCGTCGGTGGGGGCCGGTGGGTGCAGCATGAGGAAGGGGCGTGGGTCGGTACCCCATTCCCAGGGACGTCCTTATCTGCCCACATGGAGAGTAGTGCCGTTTAAGCTCCAGTGCCCAAAGACTTGCATGGATTGGAGTAAGCATTCACCAATTCTCTGTTCTGGCAGCTCATGACAGGTGGGTTACCGCCTTCTAAAGCTTGTGGTTTCTAAAGCTTAAAGAATACTAATCCTGTTACTTAGGTTTTTGTGAAGGGTTGGATAGGTAGTAGAATAGCATGTGGAGTTATCCGGAGCAAAACTTTGCATGTACAGCCTTCCATTGCTTACTACTGCAGCCAGAGAGAATAGCACGTGAAGTTATCCACGGCTATGCTACAGGCTACCTGCAGTCTACCACTGGACCGTTATCAATATGCTCGTTAAGGCCTTATTTAAATCCATATTTAAATCCATGATATAAAGTTTTGAGGTGTCATATCGGATATCACGTAGGGGTGATCCGTGAGACGAATTTATTAAGTCTAATTAATCCGTCATTAGCACATGTGTTACTGTAGCACCACCTTATCCAATCATGGCCTAATTAGTCTTAAAAGATTTGTCTCGCAAATTAGTCACAAACTGTACAATTAATTATTTTTTTAGTCTATATTTAATACTCCATACATGTGTCAAACATTTGATGGGATAGGGAGTAAACTTTAGGGGAGAACTAAATAAGGCCTAAGTTTATCTATTGCTGTGCGCAAGTGTGTCGGGATTTATTTGGATCATGAGTGTGTTCGGCTGGTCAGCTTCGGCTGGCTGGCTGGCCTTTTTTTTCAGCCGGAGCAGTGTTTTCTCTCACCAAATTGCAGTATAAATATTTCCGGCTACTACAGTAGAAATTTAATGCCAACCGGACACTCAGCATGTATAGAGCTGATTGTTAATGAACTTAGGATTCTGTGGGCGAGGACAGTTATCGTTGCAGGATGGCAGATGGTCAAAACCCCAAACTACATCGCACCGGCCATTGGAACTTCTTTTCTTTTTTGATTGCCGGCCATTGGAACCTTGATAAGAAGTTGGAGAACATGTGACCTGGATCCGATAAGGATGACCGTTCCCTGTTGTCTTGAAGCTGTCAATCTACACAGCAAGGAAGTCAACAAACCAAGGGTAAGAAACTAAAAGATGTCCAAGGGCATAGTAGAATAAAAGTTACACAGAATCTTCTTATACTTGTTCGGCTTGGTGAGAAGAAAAAACAAATCGGTCCAACAGGAGCTTCAAAACTATAGTCGGATCCGATCGCTAAGGGGCAAGATCACCTCCACCGTCCAAGTCGAGGAGTTTGTCTCCCTTTGGATAAGGCTCCAAAACATCCAGTTGACACCGGGCGTTCGTGACTCCATAGTCTGGAGGTGGACAGCCGATGCTTATTACTCCACCCGTTCAGCGTATAGGACCCAGTTCAGAGGTTCCTATGGCGAATTCTGAAATGACCTCATTTGAAAAACACATGCTGAGAATAAAGGAAAAGTGTTTGTTTAGATCCTGGTGCGGGAAAAAGTCTTAACAACGGATAATCTTCAGAAGAGAGGCTGACCTCATCAGGACCAATGTGCCCTATGTAACAGTCCTTTGGAAACATGCCTTCACTTATCACTCCTTTGCTCTTTCACCAAGGTTGTGTGGAGCCAAGTTCTTTCATGGGAGCATTTCGATGTACAGTTGATCCACCCCACTCAAGACCCACCTCACCTGTAGTCTTGGTGGGAAGAGGCCGCCACAACCAAGATAGCGAAACAAGAAAGAAGGCGCTTCAACGGGATGGCCATTTACACACTATGGAACATATGGAAGGAAAGGAACATGAGAATTTTTAACAACGCCCATGAGTCGGCATTGCAAGTGGCATTAAGGGTAAAAGAGGATATCGAGCAAAGAAAGAGGGTTTTATCTTGGGGAGGGGGCAATATCGTGGGAGGCATCGTGTAATCCTAATGGGGGCATCGCCCCTCTTGCTCTGTACATCAACCTCTTTACTCTTCTTAGTTGAAAGACAGAGCTCCTACCATTACGTTAAAAAAAAAGATCTTACACACCAGAATAGTACTATACTACCATTGATCATCAAGTGATGACGTTTTTCACTTCTCAGAGCTCTGGACCGAAATGTATGGACGGAGTATGTAAAACACATTTTATTAAAAAAAATGGTACGTAAAAATCATAAAGAAGCAATGAAAGCATTGGGATTTGGGACTGAAAAATCATCTCTCTCTCGCAAGAAAGCAGCTTCCTACCCGATAGATTCTGGGAAGCCAGAATTGAACGAAGGCTGTAATAATATAGGCCGTGTTGTTGAACTCAATCCTCTGCACAAACTTCGGATAGCAGCAATGCTCACTAGGACAAGCAGGGAATCCACTATCTGATGAAGACATGTGGTGAGCCCACCCCTGTGTATTGGCCCAGCACCCTCATTGATTACTGCCCTTTTGCATTGCATTATGATGCATCATCAGTGAAATCCGGGTGCTTTACTGATTCTACTTGTGGTGCTGTTTCTGCTTTTGGCATCCATTGATGGGGACACCATCGTTGTATATATGATAGCAACAGGTGAGCTAATTCATGAGTAAGCAAAAGCCTTGTCATGCTGAAACCCAGTCTGGAGAAACACTGCACTGATATGTGTGGTCTAACTACCTGCCTAGGAGAATAAGTCCAAGACTCATGGTAAATAATATTTTCCACATCACTGAGAATTTTCAAACAGGACACAAATTGAAAAGTCCAAACATCTTCCAAACCGTAGAAGGATCTGAGGATTGATGTGCACCCAGTTACTTCAATTTCTTCAGAATTGCAGCTAGCACAAAAGGACTTCAGAAAAGTGTATACTGACTACCTACAAAAAAAAAAAGTTGCAAAACTAAGAGGTGGGTCGTAGCTGAAATCATCAAAATTATCTTAGTGCATAAGTATCAATTTCCCTTGATGAATGTTTCATAAATCATGAAACAAATGCAAAATAGATTCTTGATTATTAATAAGGAAAATCAGAATCAGAATAAAATATTAAACTGCACATAGGGCAATGAGGAGTAAGCAATGCAGAAAATGGAGTTCTTATTCTTAGATGAAAAAAGAGTTAAGTGTTCCCAGGAAAAGTGAATAAATTCATCATCAAGATTCAAGATTTATATGAAGCCCGATGATAGTCAAACAGAAGAAAATGTGAGCTATACAGTCTGGATCTTGTGACCCCAAACAACCCTCTTTAGCTAATTATACTAGCAAACAAATGCAAGAGAATGCAGATTGCAGGCATGGTATAGAAAAGGAGCAAATTTGTTAAACTGCTTAACATGTAACACCAAGAACAAGCATAATAAACAGTAAAATTAACTCTGTAATCCTGTCAACTCACGTATGCCGGTAAATATGGAATTTATTCCTATAGAAAAAAAAATCTGATCAGTGTTTTGATGCAGTAGCTGTCTCTCTTCCCGTCTTGCGTCCTGTATCCCAGGTTTATCAGTAATTCGCAAGTAGCTAGAGAAGCTAGTCACTATCCTTTCACATCAGCAGTTTCACACTCCCATCTTGCCTTATGTATCCAGGACATGGTACGAAGTGACCATTACGAGATTTTGGCGAGTTATGTATCTTCCCATTAAATACGGCAGTCAGAAAGTTTTGGATTTCATATCTAGTTATTTGTTCCATACAACCACAGGCAAATGATGTTTTTCTATTGTGCAAAAAAATGCATATGAATATGTACAGGGAGTCAAGGAACCACAAGCCATGAGCTTAAATCAAGCTATTTCCTGTTTTCTTCTTCAAGCTCCTCTCTTCTATCATAGTTCTTATCCTAGTCACCTCAGACCACATTCCAGCACTGGCATAGATGTTAGATAACAGAATGTGATAGCCAGGATCATTGGGGTTTTGCTCAAATATTCTTTTTGCAACGAGCTCAGCAATGTCCATTCTATTGTGCTCTCTGTATGCTGACAATAGACACCCAAGAACATCGATTTCTGGCACTTCTTGTAAATTTGCAATAAAATTCCAAGCATCATCAAGCCTCCCAGATCTGCTGTAAAGGTCAACAATGCACGAATAGTGCTCCTTATCTGGAGAAATATTATAGTCCCGCAACATGGAATCATAGAAGCACAAGCCCTTATCAATAAGGCCCTCATGGCTACAACATGATAACAGAGCTACAAAAGTCACTTTATCTGGAGAAACTCCATCTCTCTTCATTAGGTCAAAAAGAATGAATGCTTGCTCTGCATGACCATGCTTTCCCAGAGAAGAAATCAGAGTGTTATATGTAACAGTATTTCGCTCTGTCATCAGCAGAAAAATCTTGATGGCTAGTTCTAGGCAACCACACTTACAGTACATATCTGTAAGTGCATTACTAACTGAGCAACATGAACTTATGTTATGCCTGATGGCGTAAGCATGTAGTTCCTTACCCTGGAGGAGCCTGGAGTGTTGATTGCATAGAGGAAGAACTGAAAGAACAGTCACACGATCAGGTCTAAATCCCTCTTTCAGCAGTGCCCTTAATAGACGTAATGCAGACTCTGAATCCTCATTCACAACATGTCCTCCGATCATTGAATTCAAAACGACCAAATCATTCTTCGGCGTGAACTGAAAAACAATTTCTGCGTCCCTAATGGATCCTTGTCTACCGTAGAAGTCGATGAGTGCACTGACAAGAAACTCACTGTGCTCGAGTCCATTTCTTAATGAGAAGCAATGAATTTCTTTTCCATACCTCAATAACTTCAGCTCTGAAAGACTAGGAAGTATGCTTGCTAGGGTAGTAGAATTTGGTTTTACTCCTGAAGCAACCATTTCAGTAAACAAATTGACACTCACATGATATATTCCGTTCTGTGAATGCCCTGCAATTATGGTACTCCAAGATATAACATCCTTGTGATCGATAGACCAAAACAGGGAAGCAGCCATATCCAGCCTAGCACATTTGCAATACATATCAACCAAAGCATTAGGAACACAGATATCATCACCTACTCCACATTTTACCGCACATCCATGCAATGCCATTCCAGTCCTCAGCTCTTTCACCTTACCACATGCTGGAATAACAGTAGCAAAAATCATCGAATCAGGCCAAAACCCTTCTAACTTCATGCGCTTAAGCAACGTCATCACCTCAAACCAGTCTCCTCCATGCGCAGTTCCTCCTATCATCGCAGTCCACGCAGCCAGATCCCTCACTTCCATGCTCTCAAACACATTCCTTGCTTCACCTAAGCACCCACACTTGGCAAACATGTCCACGAGCGCGCACTGCACAAACACATTGTTCTTTGTAATACCCCGGGCAATGTCCGCCTCCACGTTCTCCTGAACTTTTCTCCCCAGCTCAACCATGCCAAGTGCGGCACATGCTTTCAGAACAGGTGGGTACGTGAAACGATCAGCAACGACCGAGCCGTCACGGACCATGTCCCAGTACCACTGCAGCGCCTCCGAGAACCTGCCAGCGTCGACAAGGCCCTTGATAACGGCGTTCCACGCGAAGGAGTTCCTCGTAAGCATTCCGTCGAACACACGCACCGCGTGCCCGAGCCCACCATCCCGCAGCCTGGCGTACGCGCGCACCAGCTGCGCGGCGAGGACGGTGCTTCTACGGTAGCCACGCACCAGCAGCGCAGCGTGCAATCTCCGTACCTCCGTGAGGGCGGGGCCCGACTGCAGCCGGAGGAGGAGCGAGTCGTGCGAGCCGACGGCCTCGCGAGCGCCGTAGCTGCTGCATCCGCAGCGAGGAGCAGTCGCTGGGGAGGCATGAGGAAGGCACCGAGGCCTCAGTCTGAGCCTCCTCTTCACCGCGGAGGAAATAGTATGCATCCGGCGGCGGCGGCGGCGGCGGCGCGATGCTTCGTTTTCAATCGGCGAGCTGTTTCTTTGAAGCGGGGAAAAACCACCTGCCATGGCCGTTGAAACAGGCCACCTCCTACCCTGTCATGGCACTTTGCCCCTCTCCTGTCTAGGGTCGGCCTGCTTCGCTCCATGGGCTTAGGAGCGGGTCGAACCGCCCTTTGGCAGGCCTCCTACCTACCCGCCGTAGACATCTGATCCACCTTGAGTGGGCCTGTTCGGCTGTGATTTGCAGCGGCTGCAGCCACTTGTTCTACTACGGCTGCACTACTATGTGAGGGGACATGCAGCCGAAGAAGCAGCCGCAGCTGATGTTTAAAATAGTATCGTGGCCCACGCATCAACTGCATAGATCGTACCTATTTAAGGACAGTGTCATTCTTTCAACGGTAAGGATTTGACACGGCTCCTGAAAAAACAGCTCTGGCTCTGGCTCATATGAAAAAGCAGTTTTTTCTGGCTCTGGCTTATTTTGTACGAAAACGTTTGGCAAAACGGTTTCTCCTAGCTTTTTAGAATGTATAGAAGATGTCAATTGTCCAAAATACCCTTATATTTCTTTTTTTCTCTTTTCTTTTTCTTTTTCTCTTCATTTTCCTTTTCCTTTTCTTTCCTTTTTTATTTCTCTTTCCTTCTCCCCTTCTTTTCTTTTCCCCTCCTCTCTCCTTATCCGATCGGCATCTCTTTCCTTCTCTCTCTCGGGCGGCGTCCAGGCCATCACCCGCGCCCCCACCTCCGGTCCTCTGCCCTCCACCTTCGGCCCCGCACCCCCACCTCCCGTCGGCGGACGCTGCCGATGCTGCGCCCCGCCCGCCGCCGTGGTCTCCACCGGCGCATTAGGCGCGTCACACCGCCGCCGGTGCTCCACCCGCCGTCGATCCGCCCCAAGCCTGCCACCGTGGTCTCCGCCGGCGCATCAGGCGCGTCACGCCGCCGCCGGTGCTCCACCCGCCACCAGGTTAGCCCCGCACCCGTGCCGCTCGGTCCCGAGGACAGCGATGGAATTGGACACATTTGGATGGGGGGTGAGCCATGATAAGCCACTATTTTTGGCTTCTCGCACGGGGAGGAATGCACTCACCGCGTTTTGTGGGGCTTCTGCCGGCTTCTGGTCGCGAGCCATCTCGAGGAGCCACCGTTTGGCACGACTTCATCAAAAGCCGCTCGAGAAGCTGCTCGGTGAGCCGTGCCAAAGGGGGGCTAAATAAGCACGGCTTCGGCTTGAAAAGAAATGAAGATGAAAAAATTCAGTAGGGACCGTCCCTACGTGAATGTCTGATGCGTGAGCCAGCCATGCATTTCAGTAAGGATGGTCGTCCCCACACGATTTTTTTTAGGCCACCGCCACCGTCACCACACCACACACACACAGCGTGTCCCTGCCAGCTCAACGTAGGCCATGCTGCTTGAACTTACGAACCAGAATCAATCCTATTTTTTAAGTCATAAGAATAATGTTTTCTTTCGTAACAAATTAGCCATTCAAATCCGTCGCAGCAAACAGGGCCGTAATTCGATCGTTTAGGCCAGTAAAACAATGATGAAGTCTTGTCGTATATGATGCCGCACCAAAGTTGCATACGAAAACAATGATGGCATTGTCGTCGTAATCTTACAACTAGATTGTGCTAATTTATTATTCATCAGGGCAAAGGCAAACTAGACAGGTAAGTAGTCTGCGGTAACTAATAAAATATGATAATGTACAGCTCTCTGTAATAATGTACTCTCCAAATTACATAGATCTCGCACTACGCATCATTCAACACTCGTAACGATCATAGGGAGCCCGTACTTGGGGCGCAGCGTGATGACGTCGGTCGGCGCGTGCACGTACTCCGGCGAGAGCGTGAGCGCGAACCGCTGCAGCACCGCGGCGACCACGGCCCTCGCCTCGATCATGGCGAAGTTCTGGCCGATGCAGTTCCTCGGCCCGCTGGAGAAGGCCAGCAGCGCGCTCAGGTTCTTGGGCGCCGCCTTGGTGGTGCCGGCGTCGAACCGCAGCGGGTTGAACTCGCCGGCGTCGTCGCCCCACAGCTCCTTGTCGCGGTGCATCGTCGCGATCGGCAGCGTCAGCAGCGCGTCCGCCGGCACCACCACGCCGCCCAGCTCCACCGGGCACCGGGTCCGCCGCCGGATCAGCGGGACCGGGCTGTACAGCCTCAGCGTCTCCAGGATGAACAGGTTCATCTGCGGACAACATTTGCATTGCATTGCAACTCGAATAAGCATCTATTGATCCATCAATTGACAAGCAAGACGATAAAATATACCAGCTTGAGCTTGCCGAGCATGTCGTGGGTGGGAGCCCGGCGGTCCCTGCCGCCGCCGCACTCCCTCAGCACCTCGGCCCGGAGCTTCTCCTGCCACTCTGGGTGCGTGCTAAGCAGGAACATGACCCAGGTGAGCAGGTGCGAGGTGGTCTCCTGCCCCGCGAAGAAGAAAGTCTTGCACTCGTCGATGATCTCGTCCATGCTCAGGAGCTGGTCGCCGCCGTGCTCCGGCGCGCAGGCCTCCAGCATCAGCCCCAGGAGGTCGTTCCCGTACCCGGCCTTGTCCTTGGCGGCGAGCCGGTTCTCGATGATCCGCGTCAGCGTGCTCCTCACCTCCTTGTCCAGCTTCCACACCCGCATGTTCTTTTTGTTGGAAGATATCTGTATCAAAAAGCACACAATTTTTCAGCCTGCTGTTCTGTTCTGTTCGTCTCTGAAATCAGATCCTCCTGCGCATATGTTAGTTTGTGCTTCACCTGAATCCAGGGATCTGAACGCTGAAAAGCGTGGAGAAGGTGATGAACTGCAGCTCCTTGAGTGCCTGGAACACCCGTTTCCCTTCCTTGTAGCTGCTCCCGAACGCCGTGTGGGAGATGACGTCGGCGGTGAGCTCCTCGAACTGGTCGCTCAGCTCGATCGTCACGTGCTTCTTCCGCTGACTCGCCAGCTGCGCCTCCCAGCCGGCCACCATCGATAGGGCGCAATCCGCCATCGTCGCTGTCATCATCTGATTTGAAAAGGTTTCACTTTCAGCGCAAAGAATCAAATATAAGAAATTAAAGCCCATGTGATGTGCCTAGGGACTACTACGATAAAACGACAAGCACGTGGAGCTAACTAGCAAAAGTTGGATGTCGTCGCCCCGCCCCGGCGCCGGCGGCCGTCCGTCTGCGTGACTGCGTACCTTGAGCTTGTCGGTGTTGAAGGCCGGGTGCACCACCTTCTTGTGGCGGTGCCAGTCGTCGCCGTTGGCCAGCACGAGCCCCTCGCCGAGAAGCCGGAGCAGGTTGGCGTTGGAGCGGTTCTTGGCGAAGAGCCCCGTCCGTTCCGCCAGCAGCTGCTTCGCCATGGCGTAGTCCGCCACGCAGATGTTGGGCGTGCTGCCGAACCAGTACAGGAACACGCGCCCTGCAGCTCGATCATCACGTACGGCGTCAGGCCGGCGGCCAAGAGAAACGATGCATGGTAACTAACTGCTGCCTGTGACGACACTGAGAAGATAATGTGTGGAATGGTGGCACGAGTAGTACGAACCGTAGAGGGGGATCCATTCCCTGAACTGCGGCTGCGCGATGGGCGTGAAGTCGTGGTCGGCGACGTCCAGCCTGAGGCCGGCGCCCGCGGCGCGGAGCCGCCTGATGTCGCCGAGGTTGCCGTGGAAGAAGCGGTAGTGGGGCCCGCGGACGCCCTGCGCCCGGAGGCTCCGGGCCAGCGCGCGCGGCCGCCACACGAGGCGCACCAGCGCGTCGAGCGCCCACGAGGCCACCGCGGCCGCGAGCGCCGCGGACAGCAGCCACCCGTACTCCATATCACCGCCGAACGGGACGACGACGACGGCGCTGGCTGACGCCTCGCTGACGGACGGATTGGATGAGATGGTCTCTCGGGTCCAAGTCAACCGCTAGCTCGGATCGGAGGTTCTTGTGTCATATCGATCCGATAGGTCGGGACCATTTATACTGTACGTAGGAGCAGGACCAGCTGCAAGCTTGGGCTGGTGCGTTCGTGTGGGATTACGCCACGGATGATGGCTCTGACCTCTGAGGGAGTCGTGGGAGAGACACGTACATGGGGGGATCCCAACAACGGCGGTGCGGTGCATGCACGCGATCGACCTACCCGCCTGCTGCCTAGCGCCTACCCCAGCCAAGTCAGACTTGGGTACCGTTTAGTTCGCTCCTAAAATACCAAAATTTTCAAGATTTTTCGTCACATCGAATCTTTGGACGCATGCACGAAGCATTAAATATAAATAAAAAATAAAAATAATTACACAGTTTAGACGAAATTCACGAGACGAATCTTTTAAGTATAATTAGACTATGATTAGATACTAAATGCCAAATAACAACGAAAGTACTACAATACAATTTCGCCAAAAATTTTGCAAACTAAACAAGCCCTTGCTTGCTCCGTGGCTTTACAGGGAAGGCTGTTGCTCCATAAGATTAGATTAAGGGCATGTATGGTTACAAATAAGGTCTGTTCGCGTGTCTTTAAACTTGTCTTGATTTTTTTTTATTTGGAATAGTGTTTTTCTGTCACAAATTTCTCCATCATTCCTCCAAACCATCCAGATTCCTTCAGAATTCAGACAAACGAACAAGTAAGTCACCTACTTATAAGTTAAAAAGTGAAATAAGTGACTGATTTTGCCAAACACCACCAACTTATAAGTCACCCCTGCTTATAAGAAATAAGCTAGTTCACCCCTGCTTAAAACTTATAAGGCACCCTTTTCCGCGTGGGGCCCACACCTTTTTCGCGTGGGGCACACGCCCAACCCTATCGGCAGCAGCCGCACCACGCAACCCCGCGCCCCTCTCACCCGCAGACCGTCCCTCCCCTGCCTCCCTCCCGTTCTCGCCGCTGCCTCCTCCCTCCCAATCTTGCACGAGCCGCCGCCGTCGCGATCGCTCGTCGCCACACCGCCATCCACATGACCGCCGCCACTGCTTCCCATTTCCCCACCGTTGGCTACTTCTAGATCTCGGCGCCCACACGCCCCCCACCATGGCCGGCAGCAGTTCGAGGAACTTGCTCAACCTTTTCAATGATTCCCAGGCCAGCGACGAGGAAGACGAGTTCTTCGGTGACGGATCACAGGTCGGGAACTACTCCCCGCCGACTGGATTCGTCCCTCCGCCCCGTCCGAGCACGGCCGGATTCTTCGATTTGCGATTTTGACTTGAGATTCACCTTTATCGTTGCTGGGTGGCCTGGGTCGGTTCATGACATGAGAGTATTCAAGGCAGCACTTGACAAATTTGGAAGCCTCTTCCCACATCCTCCCCAAGGTAAATTTGGATTTTGATAAACATTTCTTTGATCAATTCGATGATTGCCACTTTTCTAACGGTTAACATTAACATTGTAGGGAAGTTTTATGTGGTGGACTCGGATTTCTCTAACCAGCCTGGTTATCTTGCACCGTATAAAGGTACAAAGTACCATTTCCAGGAGTACAACCAAGGTCCACCACCAAGAGGTAAAAAACAAACCTTTAATCATAGACATTCTCAAATTCGCAATGCAATAGAGCGTTCCTTTGGTGTACTGAAGAACAAGTGGAGGATTTTGTTACACATGCCCTCTTATCCACCGTCAAAACAAAGTCAAATTATTTCAGCATGCATGGCTATACATAATTACATTAGAGAGATAGTAAATTGGAGGATAGAGATTTCCAAGAGTGTGATGATGATGAGGAGTTCATTCCTATGGGGGATGAGCCTAGTCGGTATAAAGAGATAACCAGCAGGTGGTGTGACGACATGTCAACTGGACAGCGTGAAATGGGGACAGGAGTTGGTCTGGAGGACAAATTCGTACGTGCAAGTAAGAGCAACAGAGACACTTGACTTTGCTCGATCTCCCGCAGTTTTCTTGTTATATACGCAGGCAGCCAGGCACAATATATCCTCTGCTCAAACGGAACAGGAGCCATGAGAAAAAAAGATTAAGAAGCTGTTTTTAAAAACATATCCGTAGACACGTGTTTGATCATTTGGGCGATATTTTGGTTCGGTTTTCTTCGTTTTGCATAAAACTTCAGTTTTTAGAATTTAGTACCCGATTGGTTTGTCACGAAACCGAAAAGTTCGGTGTCGTTTTTTTTTGGTTTCCAATTAAACCGAGCAAACCGAGGAGAACTACAAGCCTCTGCACCTCGTTGTCTCGCTCGCTGCTCGCACAGGAAGAGGAGCTGGGCTGCCCACCGGCGCACCGCCCTGTAGCAACGCCGAGGCCCAAGGAGCCAAGCCCCCGTTGGCCATCGCCAAGGGTCACGCTCACGCCACCACCTCGCGTCAGCGCAGGTGCGCGCCCACCAGTCGTACGTTACCCTGAGGAGCCGCTCCATCACATCCCGGCTGCCCCGGTCGCCCAGGAAGAGGAGTCGGGCTGCCCACCGGTGCACCGCCCTATAGCAACGCCAAGGCCCAAGGAGCCACGCCCCCGTTGGCCGCCACCAAGCTAGGGTCACGCCACCACCTTGCGTCAGCACAGGTGCGCCCCACTAGCCGCACGTTACCTCTAAGGAGCGCGGCTGCCCCTCCCCGCCAGCCGCCCGCTACCTTCGAGGAGCCATGCCGCCCCACTGGCTGCCCACTGCCTCCGAGGAGCCACGTGCCCGCGCTGCTCCTACCACCTCGCGAACCTGTCATGTGAGGCTAAACCTGTCATTTAGCTCTTGTTGCTTGACTGCCATGTTTGTCACGTTTATTTCTGTGTTCAGAAAAAAAAAACAAAATTGTATAACCATGTTCAGATGACAAATGGTTGAGAACTGTGTGGATCGATAAAATCCGAAGATAATACTGAGTCATTAGGATTTCTTTTTCATGTATCAATGCATCATCTCCAGTCATTGCTAAATTACATTCTTCTTGCACTTGTTTATGGTGGAACACTGCTATATAAATGGCAACATATGAATGTGTGTCTGGAGCTACTTTTCGCACCCACGGAAATGTTTCTAGGCTACATGGTTGAATTGTCCTGCTGAATAGCCTTAGCCTGAAATGGTTCTCAAAATAATAATCTATTTTAACTTTCATCTGTGAATGTGTACCAGTAACCGTCTAAAAACTTTTGATAGGTCAGCTGCAGGTAGGTTTATGAATTATGACCGTTTCTTTTTGCTACCTAACGAGAGGTTCATGCTTTTACTATGTTAATTGCTACTTGATGTTGCTTTATAAAAAAAAATCAATGTGTGCATGTAAGCCTAGGGATCCGTGATCCTTAGCTAATACTCCTAGGCTTACAACATTAGCTATGCTGCTAGCTAATACTCAATTCGGCGAAGTAACTGGTTCTTGGAGCCCTTCAACATTATTTAGGCAGAGATCAGGAAACATAGATTACCTATGCTGAGCTTAACCTGGTAGTAGAGTTTGATATGATCTCTGCCGCAGTTTGTTCACAGTATTAGTACTTTGTGCCCATCTCCGTTCCCACAGTCGTCGGCTTAGTTTGGAGCGTCCCTTTGCTGACCACAAACAGTACCAGGTGAGGATTTCTTTTTTTTTTCTCGAATATACAAAAAGATTTACGTATCATTGTAATTAAGGAGAAGAGTTTAACCGTACGCTTCTGATGAGCGCGTTAAGTGGTCTTATAGCTATTACTGGACCTACCTAGCAGACTATGAGAACCAGGTGAGGATTTCTTGTATGTTGTTTTGTGAACTTGAGTTTTATATAATAATAAAATTTGGTAAAGTTGGGCACTTCAAACATTTTTTTGTGATATTTAGTGACTTAAGGACCGAAGAGACTTCTTCCAGCTCAGATCTTCTATTCTCAAAAACAAGAAAAAGGTATCTATGTTGTTATGGCAAATATATCACCACCAAACAGATGTTTAATCCACTGCTCACTATCTGGCAATTAATGGGTTCAGAGTTTCAGACTTTCAGATATTCAATTCAGTCTTTCAGACATCGTTCAGTCTCTTTGATTAATGGAGCTAATACCTTTCGTACTTAGAAATGAGCTGGGACAGCAGGACATCAGCTGGAGGGCGCTGGAGCAGGAGAAACTGAAGTCTGACATAGTTTTAGCTTCTTTTGGGTGGTGTCATGTTCTCATATCATCGCACGCTTGCTCTTTCTTCGGCAGTTACCTGAGTATCTATGGAGCAGCTGGGAGAAAAGGCTCAAGGTCACAAACTAGCATCCTTTGAAGTCTGTTTTTGCCCAATTATTTTGTTATAAGATATCACAGAGCTTAGCTCTTGAATTTTACTATAATCTTGTCAGGACGTGGAGGTGGTTGTTTTGTTGGTGATGATCGCAGTGAAGTGGAGCTTTCTTGCTGTGATGACAACTTTTTTTACAAGGAAGTAGCTTTTTTATAAGTTGAAATTATTCATGTTTTGTGAAAATTCCTGTAATATTGATGATTAGTTACAAATGGATGCTGTGAAACATGACGCTTAATAGTATAGCACATGTTCATATTCGAATTATTGTGGTATTATTTTCTCTTGTTGCAACGCACGGGCGCGAGGTCCGAATTACCTGCCATAAGCCAGTTGTTGCCCACTTGATGACTTCCCTGGAGATCTACACCGTAAATTTCGGCCCATAACTATTCCATCCACCATTAGATGATTAGATCACGTAGCAATTTGTTTGGTTGTGTCAATCGAGAATCGGTAACCAGGGAAAAGGATACGGGCCTTGTGAAAAATTGATACCGCCCACCGCCCGATGTCATATGATTATTAAGCTGTGTGGACGTAATTTCTGTAAAGTAGTCTGCTGCTCTCCCATCAGTGTGAACGCGCGGCAGGGGCAGGCGCCGAAAGAGCTCCCTGCTACGCACTGTAGCCGCAGTAGGGGCAGGCGTCGAAAGGCTCCCCTGTCGTACTATAGCCACAGCAGGGCAGGCGCCAAAGTCAGTCTTGCTGTCACATCTAGTCACTGTAACAGCATGTCATGTCTGTGTACTAGGATTAGATGGGTAGAGTTGTATATATAGCTTCCCACTGCAACTCAGTAAAGTTGAGCGAGTTCAGTTTTGCTATCTTCTCTGTAGAGCTCCGGCCAACGTTGGTGCTTGTGCTGTGTGTGTGCGCTCTGTTCTCCCCCTCCCTTCTTCTACCTCTAGCCATAGTGTGTGGTCGGCAACGCCGGTGAGTGGTCGGCTCACCCGTGCGGGAGATCCCTAGGCCGACAAGCGGTATCAGAGCCGTACAAACGCCGTCGCCAGACTAACCACTGTTAATGACGGACGGTTTGGAGATGGGCGATAGCAGCGGCGCTGCTGTGGCTGCCCAACCACGACAGGAGGTCGTCATGCGCACGGTGCCGGAGGTTAGCGGCACCAGTTGGCCGACGCTAACTCGCACTAACTATGGCGAGTGGGCAGTGACCATGAAGGTCAAGCTTCGAGCCCGACGGCTCTGGAATGCTGTTGACAAGGGCACCGACAACGAAGAAGACGACATGTCAGCGTTGGAGGCTATCCTCGCTGCTGTGCCAGCGGAGTACAGGGAGCCGTTGGGGGCGAAGAACTCTGCTAAGGAGATATGGGAGGCCATTACAGCGATGCGCGTCGACTCCGACTACGCAAAGAAGGCGACGGCCCAGCTGCTGAAGCAGTAGTACGCCACCCTTAAGTTCAAGGATGGTGAGTCGGTGGAGGATTTCTCCCTCCGCCTGCAGTCGCTCATCAACAAGCTGAGGAGCCACGGCGTCACCATCGACGAAAAAGAGGCAGTCTCCAAGTACCCCCACTCCATGCCGATGAAGTACATCCAGATCGCTCTCTCCATAGAGATAATGTTGGACTTGTCCACCCTCACCATTGTGGATGTGACAGGCCGTCTGCGGGCGGTGGACGAGCGCATGGAGCAGGCCACAACAACGACGAACAACGGCAAGCTGCTGCTGACAGAGGAGGAGTGGGCTGCCCGGATGAAGAAGTCCGGGGAAGCCTCCTCCAGCCACGGTGGCGATGGCAAGCGCCACGATAAGGCTTCTTCGAAGAAAAAGAAGAAGAAAAAGAAGGTCGACCCCAATGCCTGTCAGCGTTGCGAGAAGACAGGCCAATGGACAAAGGAGTGCCCAAATCGCAAGTAGGAGAAGAAGGCTGAGGCTCATTTAGCGTAGGCTGATGAGGATGATGAGGCCACTCTCCTGATGGCGATGTTCTGTGCACTGCACGACGTTGAGACGAAGGAGAAGGGAGAGGTGATGGCGGTGGAAGGGCATGGCAAGGCTCTGAAGGCTATCAACCTCGACGAACCGTGCGCCTAAGTCCACCTCGAACGTGTGGGCGACGAATAGGAGCAGCATTGGTACCTAGACTCCGGCGCCAGCAACCACATGATGGGCTCCAAGGAAGCCTTCTCCGAGCTCAACAGCAACGTGACCGGCACGGTGAAGATTGGTGATGGCTCAAGGGTGGCGATCTGAGGGCACGACACCATCATCTTTAGGTGCTAGAACGACGAGCACAGCATGCTAACGGATGTATATTACATCCCACATCTTCGTTCAAGCATCATCAGCATTGGCCAGCTCAATGAGCGTGGTAGCGAGGTACTGATCAAGGATGATGTCCTCAGGATCAGGGACCAGGAGCAGCGGCTTCTTACCAAGGTGAAGAGGTCCCGGTACCGGCTGTACCTGCTCGACTTGAAGGTAGAGCAACCGGTGTGCCTGGCAGCATGGCACACCGAGGATCCATGGCTGTAGCATGCCTGGTTCGGCTATCTCAGCTTCGATGTGCTCGGTCGGCTAGAGAAGATGTTCCGAGGGCTGCCCCACATCAAGCACGCAGGCGAGCTGTGTGACAACTGCCTGGCCGAAAAGCCGAGGAGGTTGTTGTTCCCAAAGGTGGCCAAGTATCGCGCGGCGGACGCTCTCGAGCTCGTCCACGACGATCTCTGCGGGCCAATCACGCTAGCCACAAACGGTGGTTGACGGTACTTCCTCCTGCTCGTAGATGATTGCAGTCGCTATATGTGGCTGCAACTCCTGACGAGCAAGGATGAGGCAGCGAAGGCGATCAAGAAGTTCAAGGCGCACGTAGAGGCGGAGAGCGGCAAGAAGCTGTGCGTGCTATGGACTGATCGTGGCGGTGAATTCACTTCGGTGGAGTTCGCCGCGTACTGCGCGGGTCAGGGTGTGGTGCGACACCACACCGCGCCGTACTCGCCATAGCAGAATGGCGTGGTGGAGCAGCGGAACCAGACGGTGATCGGCATAGCTCGATCCATGATGAAGGCCAAGAGCATGCCAGTAAGGTTCTTGGGTGAGGCGGTGACCACGATGGTGTTCATCTTCAATCGTGCGCCCACCAAGGCCCTGAAGGGCAATATGCCGTTCATAGCTTGGTATGGGCGCAAGCCGAGCGTGTCCTTTCTTCGGACATTGGGCTGCATCGGCCACGTCAGGAAGACGAAGCCGGTCCTCAACAAGCTAGAGGACAGGAGCACACCGATGGTGCTCCTGGGCTACGAGGAAGGTACCAAGGCGTACCGGCTCTACGACCCACGCGAAGGCAAGGTGGTTGTCTCGCACGACGTCATGTTCGACGAGAAGGTGGCCTGGGACTGGGACTGGGACAGGGACAGTCCGGGCATGGGGGAAGCTGGCGGCTTCACTAGCACCTTTGTCGTCGAGCACTTGGTCATCCACGGTGGTGGAGACGCTAGAGAGGAGGTGCCAACCACTCCAGCAATAGAGCCAAGCACTCCTAGGGCGGTGCCGAGCACTCTCGAAAGGGTGCTGAGCACTCTAGGAGTGATGCCGAGCGATCCTATAGTGGTACCGACCACTCCAGGACGGGTGTCGAACGCTCCCATAGCAGAGCCGAGAGGTCTTGCAGTGATGCCGACCACTCTAAGACTGGTGCCGAGCACTCCTGCAATGGTGTCAACCACTCTAGGAGTGGTGACAAGAGGTCTAGGAGTAGTGCCGAGCACTGTAGCCGGGGTGCCGAGCACTCCAGGTGCTGTGCCGACCACTCTGGCGGAACATAGGACTCCATCAACGCCGATCGAGTTCGCCTCACCTCCAAACGATATCTCAGAGTTCATGGATGCTTTCCACGATGGTGAGGAGGTGCGGTTCCGTAGGCTGGACAACATCATCGGCGGCACAGGGCCCTCAGGCCTGGTGGGTCGGTTGCTCAAAGACCAGAGCTGCTTCTCATCAGTGCAGAGGAACCACCCACATTCGCGCTGGCCGAGCGCGATGCAAATTGGCGACGGGCGAAGCTAGAGGAGATGAAGGCGATCGAGGAAAACGAGACTTGGGAGCTCGTCGATCCACCTCCAGGATGCCGTCCGATCGGCTTGAAGTGGGTGTAAAGGTCAAGCGGGACGAGCACGGCGCCATTGTCAAGGCGCCTCGTCGCCCGAAGCTTTGTCCAGCGTGAGGGCATCGACTACCAGGAAGTCTTTGCGCCGGTAGCGCGCATGGAGTCTGTCCAACTGCTGCTGGCTTTGGCAGTAGCGAAGGACTGGCGCGTCCATCACCTGGAGACAAAATCGGCCTTCCTCAACGGCGAGTTGGCGGAGACAATCTACATCAGGCAACCTTCGGGCTTCGCCATCAAGGGAGCGGAGCACAGGGTGCTCCGATTGCGCAAGGCGCTCTACGGGCTACGGCAGGCCCCGCGAGCGCGGAACGCCAAGCTTGATGCCATGCTGGGCGAGCTTGGGTTCACGCGGTGTGCAACCGAGCACGCGCTCTACACACAGCGACGGAGAAGGAGGAGCTCATCATCGACGTGTATGTGGACGACTTGATCATCACCGACGCGCACGTGGAGGACATCGACAGCTTCAAGCGCGAGATGGTGGCTCGTTTTCGAATGAGCGATCTCGGCACGCTCTCCTACTACCTCGGCATCGAGGTGAGACAGGGGATGGAGGTGCTCACGCTCTGTCAGAGCGCGTACGCCTCGAAGCTGTTGGAGCAGAGCGGCATGACTGAGTGCAAGCCGTGCGTGACTCCGATGGAGGAGTGGCTGAAGCTGACGAAGGCCAGTACCACGGCGAAGGTAGATGCAATACTCTACCGGAGCATCATCAGTGGTCTGCGCTACCTAGTCCACACGAGACCGGACATTATGTTCGTCGTGGGCTACGTTAGCCGCTTTATGGAGGATCCCCGAGAGGATCACTGGGCCGCGGTGAAGCGGCTGCTGCGCTATGTCAAGGGGACGGTGGATCAGGGGATCGTCTTTCCTAAGACCAGCGGAAGTGGGCTGCAGCTCACTATGTTCAGCGATGTAGATATGGCGGGGGACATCAACAGACGGCGGAGCACCTCTGACGTGCTCGTCTTCCTTGGCTCGGCTCCAATCTCATGGCTGTCGCTGAAACAGAAGGTGGTGGCGCTGTTCACGTGCGAGGCAGAGGATGTGGTGGCGGCCACAGCGGCGTGCCAATCTGTGTGGCTGTGTCGGCTGCTGAGCGAGCTGACCGGTGTGGAAGCTCACCCCCAGCACGGGTGGTGGACAACCAGCCCGTCATTGCCCTCGCAAAGAATCCAGTTCTCCACGACCAGAGCAAGCACATTGACATCAAGTTCCACTTCCTTAAGGACTGTGTCGATGGAGGACAGATCGTCATCGAGTTCGTCGAAACTGGTCGGCAACTCGCAGACGTCCTCACCAAGCCGCTCGGCCGTCTTCGATTCACGGAGCTGAAGAAGATGATCGGTATGGTGGAGGTTCTAGGGTTAGCAGCGTGATTAGGGAAAGAATTGTAAAGTAATATGCTGCTCTCCCATCAGTGTGAACGCGCGGCAGGAGCAGGCGCCGAAAGGGCTCCCTACTACGCACTGTAGCCATAGTAGGGGCAGGCGTCAAAGTCAGCCCTGCTGTCACATCTAGTCACAGTAGCAGCATGACAGCCTGGCATGTCTGTGTACTAGGATTAGATGGGTAGAGTTGTATATATAGCTTCCCACTGCAACTCAGTAAAGTTGAGCGAGTTCAGTTTTGCTATCTCCTCTGCAGAGCTCCGGCCAACACTGGTGCTTGTGCTGTGTGTGCGCGCGCTCTGTTCTCCCTCATTTCTTCTACCTCTAGCCATAGTATGTGGTCGACAACGCCGGTGAGCGGTCGGCTCACCCGTGTGGGAGATCCCCAGGCCAACAATTTCCACTCGGCTGAAAACTAACCAAACAAATGTTGTTTTCTATTACAGTGTAATGGATAGCACACTGTTTCCTGATTACATTGCCATTATCGTTGTTGGACCTAAACCAAACAACATCTAAGATTCACGATGATTTAGCACACCGCAAGTCGATTATACAGGCTCCGGATAAGTTGCCAAGAATAGTTCATTTGAAAGTGTTTGACCTATTGTCCGGTGTGAAGATTTGCTGGTTGATGGAGCCTTGATTAAGTATGGTTCTGCCAACTCTCTGTGAAATATATTTGGTGACTATGAACTTGTTTGCCAGCTATGATCGATATTTGTCTGGTTCTGTTGCTGCAGTGTGTGAATTATATATGAACTGTGTAATGCTAACAATCATATACTAGTTAGTAATATTTGTGATCTGAAACATTATACAAGTCATTTGGTTACCTGATAATATTCTATAAATTGAGGATATAGTTGTACCATTTTCCTCTTGTCCGCCTGTTCGTAGTTGTTGAATCAGTTCATGTTGATTATCAAACTTTTTGTGTCAATCTGATCTTGTATTATGCCATGTTACATTCTGCGGTTCTGCTGCCTTGCAAGTTGCAACTTGCAATAGTAAAAGATCTAATTTGTGATGCATTTGCATACTGAATTCTAATCTGATTTTCTAAAGACTGTTTGTCGGATTCCTTAGAACACTCATTTTTTTCTTGTTCCCTATATCCTGTGCCCTGGTCAACTCAATTACTCAAAACACCCGGGGGCTAATAGCCTCAGGACATCCATTAGTTTAAAGTAGACGGGTTCAAAAATAACATAATCTAGTGTAGAAAAAAAAAAATAACTACAAAATGGAATATGCTACTCTGGTATGACCAATTGACCATATGATGCGACTCTACTAGTACTCTTACGACATTGCACCTACAGGGGCCTGAGGAGCATGGGGAGCCCGTGCCTTGGGCGCAGGGTGATCACGTCCATGGGCGCGTGGACGTATTTTGGGGACAGCTCGAGCTCAAACCTCTGCAGGATCATGGCGACCACAGCCTTGGCCTCGATCATTGCGAAGTTCTGACCGATGCACGACCTTGGCCCACTAGAGAAAGACAGCAACGCATTGGGGTACTTGGCCGCCCTCGTCACCCCGTTCTCGAACCTCTCCGGCTTGAACTCACCGGCGTCGTCACCCCAGACCTCCTTGTCGCGGTGGATCGTCGCGATTGGAATGGTCAGGATGGCGCCCTCGGGTATCCGGATGCCGCCGAGGTCGAGGTCTGATCCTGTCTTCCTCTCGATCAGGGACACGGGGCCGTAGAGCCGCAGCGTCTCCAGGAGGAACATGTTGACTAGCTTCAACTTGTTGAGCGCGTCGCCGGTGGGGACCTCGTCGCCGCACTCCCGCCGCACCTCCTCCCGGAGCCTGTCCTGCCACTCCGGGTGCGTGCTGAGCAGGAAGGAGGCCCAAGTGAGCAGGTGCGACGTGGTGTCGTGCCCGGCGAAGAAGAAGGTCTTGCACTCGTCGATGATCTCGTCCATGCTCAGCATCGGCGTCTCGCCGTGCTCCGGCACGCAGGCCTCCAGCATGAGCCCGAGCAGGTCGTTCCCGTAGCCGGCGGTGTCCTCATTGGCGAGGCGGGTCTTTATGATGTCCATGAGCATGCCCCTCACCTGCTTGTCCAGCTTCCATGTCCGGAGGTTCTTCTCGGTTGGGAGGTACTTGAGGGCTGGGATCTGGACGTTGAAAAAAGTGGAGAAGGCCAGGTACTGGAGCTCCCTCTGCGCCAGGAAGACCCGTTTCCCCTCGTCGTAGCTGCTCCCGAACGCCGTGTGCGAGATCACGTCGGCGGTGAGCTCCTCAAACCGGCTGCTCAGCTCGATCTCCACTTCACCGCCCTTCGCGAGCTGTGCCTCCCACTCGGACATCATGGAGCGAGCACAGTCGGACATGGTCGCCGTCATCATCTTGAGCTTGTCCATGTTGAAGGCCGGGTGCACGACCTTGCGGTGGCGCTTCCAGTCGTCGCCGTCGGTGAGGACGAGGCCCTTGCCGAGGAGGCGGGAGATGTGCGGGTTCATGAGGTTCTTGGGGTAGAGGCCGGTGCGGTCGAAGAGCACCTGCCTGACCACGTTCACGTCCGTCACGCACACGTTCGGCCTCGCGCCGGTCCAGTACAAGAACGTCTTGCCTGCAGCCACGCACGGAGCCTCGTAAGTAAGAAACACAACAATCATGCCAAGAAAGCGTTCGAGCGCCGACGAAGGACGCAATACGCCAGCCACCAGGTCTGTGACGACTGACGACGACGTACCGTAGAGCGCGATCCACTTGCGGAGGTGCGGCTGCACCATGGGAATGAAGTCATGGTCGTCGACGTCCAGCGTGACGGCGGCGCCCTGGGCTCGGAGCCGCTTGATCTCGCCGAGGCTCCCGGTGAAGAACCTGTAGTCCGGCCCGCGCGCGGAACCTCCGGGTGATGGCGTAGGGGCGCCAGACGAGGTGCACTAGAGCGTTGAACGCCCACGACGCCAGCACCGCCGCGACGGCCGCCGCCACCATCCAGGCCACTCCCATGGCTCGCGGTCACTGCCGAGCTGCTACCTCTCAGAGTCTCAGTCAGTCGGGTCTGCACGTGCGCGCGGCCGAGTAGGAAATCTTCTGCTAGATCTCGTGGTTTTCTTGCTGGGTTGAAAGAAGAGAAAATTCCTTTGTTGCCACTGAAAATTATAACCATCCCTTCATTGCCATTGAAAAAATGATCTTCTCTTCATTGCCATTGATTTATGCTTTCCTTTCCCTTGGCTGCCATTCCGTCAATTTCATGCGTAACGGCGTTTGGAGGAGCTTTGCTGAGCTCACCGTCACGGCAGTCTCTCGCAGCTGTCAGACACTCTATAACTCTGAGATGACCATGACTGACCTGTCGCTTGCAATGCAGCGGTGGACCTGATCAAGAACGCCAAGGTGCAGGCCACTATCGACGGGTCGCGGACAGCCGCCGAGGCCGAGTTCGTGGCGCGCATCGGTGACCGTGCCCACGTTCCCGTCATGTGCTTCTCCGTGGTCCCCACGACGCGGACCGCGCGCTTCTCCATGGCCACGGCGCCGGGCGACTCTCGCAGCGAGCCGCGCCATCGCGGGCGCCCTGAGAACTTCCATCATCGCGCTGCGGCGGTCCTGCTGCTAAGGACTTCGCGCTTCAAGGCTGGCATCGTCCCCGGCGCTCTCCGGCCTTCCGGCGCGTCGGCGCCACCGTGGCGCATCAAGCGCCATGGTGCCGGCCGACGCGTCCGACGACCGCCGCCGGCTGTGTCAGTACGCGCCTCGTCGATGACGGCTCGCGTCTTCGTCGTGCACATGTCATTTCCCACGCCGCTGCGGGCTGTTTACAGGCCAAGAACTCCGGCATGATGTCCGGCGGCTACGTCTCGATCGCCACGGCCGCGAGTGGGCGACACCGGAGCGATCGCGCGCGCTTAGGCCGCGAGACACCGACGCAATGCAGGCGTGGTCAGCGCGTTAGCGATGCGTGCCGCCCACGAGCCAGGCCGGTGACTTTGCCAAACGGTTCGAGGCGAGGTTTCGCCAGAGAACGATGGCTTTTAGGACACCACGGAGCCGACCACGCCGACGTTCAAGGCGTCACGACACGGCGGTTGCGGTCGCCATGCAGCTTGAGGCGGCCGGATCTCGCTCGGATTTCGTGCCACCGAAAGGAGGGACGGGCTGGACGGAGCCGGGACCAGCTCGGCGTTCGCCACCACCGGCGAACTGCTGCTCAAGGCAGTGCGCAACACAACATTCGACGGGCTGCCCGGAAGTTCAGCCGTCGGACGGGCAATCGCAGACGCCGGCTTACGAGATCGTGAACTTTCGCCGCAGAGCGGGCTCAAGACGGTGGGGTTCTCGACCACAAAGACCGGGATCTCACAGAGTTCGCCGTCGACAGCGGTGAAAGGCTTGAAGAATGTCAATTTCCTGGCGTGGAAGAATCGACATGCGAATTCTCGACGGGTGGGATTTCTCGCCGGTCGAGCGGGCGCTGGGTCATCGCCGTGCGGTGAAGCACGGGTTCCAGCAGTTCGTGCGGTGTACAACGACACGACGAAAGGCGGCAGGGCGATAGTCTCCGCCACAAACATCGACGTGTTCGAAGCGGCCATCAAGGCACGCCTCCCTACGGTGTACTACCAAGACATGCCCTACTACGGCATCGGCAATGCGAGTTCATCTTCTTCACGACCGGATGATAGACCTGATTCCCGAGGAGAAAGCCGATGCGGGTCGTCGGCGATGTGTCCATCACCGTGGGCGTGGATGGCGGAGGCGGACTTCACCATGCCGCTTCACCGAATCGGGTGGTCCATGGTCGTGGCGGTGCGGTAGCGCAGGATGCCACGGGCATGTTCTTCTTCCTCAAGCCGCCACGCTGGGCTCGGCTCGCCACCTCGCCGCCTTCATCTTCACCGCTTCGTCATCTCGGGTGATCGAGCACCGGATCAACCCCGAGTTCCGAGGCACGCCGCCACTGCAGCAGTTCGGCATCATCTTCCACTACGCCTTCTCTACCCTCATCTTCGCGCACAGTAAGCTAAGCTAGCTCTCCTTCTTCCGCCACCAAGAAAACTGTTAAACTGATCAGTCTCTCATGGTGGTGATGGTGTGCAGGGGAGAATGTGGTGAGCAACCTATCCAAGTTCCTGATGGTCATATGGGTGTTCGCCGTCCTGATCCTGACGTCGAGCTACACGGCCAGCTTGACATCGATGCTGACGGTCCAGAAGCTGAGGCCGGCGAAGCTCTTCCAAACGTTGTTATGCATGAAATTGACGGAATGGCAGCCAAGGAAAGGAAAGCATAAATCAATGGCAATGAAGGAAATATCATTTTTTCAATGGCAACGAAGAAATGGTTATAATTTTCAGTGGCAACCAAGGAATTTTCTCTTGAAAGAAAGCTTGTTTTTCTGCTGACACTTGGATCGGAGGTGAGGTTGTCTGTGTGGAATGAATGCTGAGGGTGGAGGGTGCTATTTATACCGCGTTTTTCTGGACGACCGTTTGGCGTAGTTTCTCTCCTTAAAGTTTATTCCATATCCTACCGAATATTTGCACGTATATATGAAGTATTAAATATAAACTAAAAAATAGCTAATTACATAATTTGCGACTAATTTATAAGATGAATCTTTTAAACCTAATTAGTCTATAATTTGACAATGTGGTGCTACAATAACACATGTGTTAATGATGAATTAATTAGGCTTAATAAATTTGTCTTGCGCATTACTGATAGATTCTGTAATTTATTTTTTTTATTAGTATCCGAACATCTCTCGCGACACATCTTATGACAGCTAATGTGAAAAAAAAACTTTACACACGATTTAAACAAGTTCCTAGTCGCCGGGGCGCTTGGTGGGTTGTCGGGGCCGGTGAGATCAGTGGTGATGCCAGCAGAATGCAAGTGGGAACGGGCGTTTTCGTTTGCAAGAGCAGGACCGCTTGATTGACGTCCACATCGACATGGAAAACCGCGTCGCTCTTCCGGTTTCTGGAAGGTCGGGCCGTAATACACAAACGTTACGAAATGATGCTCCACACCTACTAGTACTTTGGACTGAATATGCGAATATATTGCAGTTGCACGTGGATGGTGGGATTTCTTAATTGTTGTGGCCGACGCATGATTACTCTAATACAGTTCATCACACGCATACGCATAATTATTTACTCTAATACTCCTTTTGTTCCAAAATATTTGTCGTTTTCGTTTTCCAAGAAACAACTTTAACAAAATATATATTAAAAAATATTAATATTTATGATACATAATTAGTATCATTGGAAAGATCGGTGAATCTAGTTTTTTAATAAATTTATTTGAAGATACGATCGTTGTACGTATTTTCTACAAATCGAATCAAACTTACGACACGAAAACTAAAAGCGACATATAATTTGGAACGAGTACTTTGGACTGAATATCGATCATCAGTTCGTCACGTTTCAGTATCGGTGTCGGTATTTAAAGTGTCCATATAAACGTGCAAGCACTAGATATAACAGAGTGTACTTTTTAGTGCGTACCATACAACAGCACGAGCACGTTCTGAGGGATAAAGGAACCTGCTTGCAGCTTGCGTCGTCGTTAACTAGTCGAGGCAACAGCACTGACCCAGGGCTGAGTCCTTTCCCCGTTGACGCGTCCATGGATTTTCAAGAATCTTATGACCTTTTTTGTCACGCCGATATTTGTTTCTAGAAGGACGGGAGTACGGGACAGAGACAAGAGTAGGACAGCTGAAGCCTGAAGGCGACTACAACTGCGCAGCAGTGCATGTACTCGCCTTCTCGGAACGAGTAGTATTTTAAGACCCAGTTCGCTTTGCTAAAAAGGCTGGGTAAAAAATAATGTTCATTGATTTGTTATGACCTAGATCGGATGTCACCGGTGATGGCAAGTCCAAGTCCACCATTTTTACCTACCTCATTGAATCAATAAAATCAAAACATTACTGACGTCGGACTCTTCCATTACTGACGTCGGACTCTTCCTTTAAGCCTCGGGCGCGCTAGAAAAGATGGATATTAGAACTTCTAAAAAACAATAGAAACATGGATGCCTTTTTTTTTAATGATCCAGAATAGAGATAAATGCCCTAGAGGTGTAACACGACTAAAGACTTAGGGTTGTTTGGTTTCCCTTCTCTAAACTTTAGAGCTGTAAAAACTTTAGAGCACTTTAGCTCAGTTTTAAACTCTAAAGATCTAATGTAAGGTGAACTAAAGTTTAGAGCTAACTTTAGATCATCTGTTTAGAGACTTTAGCTCTAAAGTTTAGAGGTCTAAAGTTTAGAGGGGTGGATCCAAACAGGCTCGGCAGGGATTACCGACCAAGATGAGAAAACTAATAGACTACTCACGATCTAGGGAGAAAAAAAGAAATAAAAGGATAAAATATCTTCGTCTCTCCTTCGTCTCTCCTACTCATCTTCTTCTGCAACTTCTTTTCCAGCTACCATAACATGAGTTTTCTTAGATGAACCATTACACACGTTGACTAGAGCCGCAAGGCCGTAGTCACATGTGTGGAGGAGGCGTCCCTTATACCTATCCAAATATAGCTTGTTAGTCTTATCTCTAGTTGTTTCAACACGGACCTAGTGTTGAGCATTTCTATTTGCCGAGCTAGGCGGTGTTGTGCCCTTCTGAAAGCTCTAGTTTGGTTTTGGTGAATTGATGAAACCCTAAGTGCTAACCTAATTTATCAAGTGATCATGAGATAGGTAGCACATTTCAAGTGGTGAAGCAAATGAAGATTATGACATGATGATGGTGATGTCATGGTGATGGTGCTTGAACTTGAAAAGAAGAAAGAGAAAAACAAAAGGTTCAAGACAAAGGTATAAATTATAGAAGCTATTTTATTTTGGTGATCGAGACACTTAGTGAGTGTGATCACATTTAGGATCGATAGTAGTACTATTAAGAGGGGTGAAACTCGTATCGAAATGCGGTTATCAAAGTGCCACTAGATGCTCTAACTCATTGCATATGCATTTAGAATCTAGTGGAGTGTTAACACCCTTGAAAATGTTTGTGAAAATATGCTAACACATGTGCACAAGGTGATACACTTGGTGGTTAGCACATTTGAGCAAAGGTTAGGAACTTCACCGGCGAAGTGTCCGCCCGTAGAGTGCGATGGTGCCACCAGTGCCCTAGACAGAAAAGACGGAGGTCGCTGAAAGTGACCGGACGCTGGTCTTGGTTGGATCGGCGCGTCCGGTCAGGTAGAGCATGAAGACGCTGGCGTCGGTCTCTGACCGGACGCTAGGTCACTTAGTGACCGGACGCTGGAGGGGTGCGTCCAGTCCTGCTGATGTGGCAGCGCACAGAAGAGTCACCGTGTGATCGGACGCTGGGAGAGCCCGGTCGAGCATGACCGGACGCGTCCGGTCGTGAAAAGTCGTCTCTAGAAGCTTACTGGAAACGACCGGACGCTGGGGTAATGTACTTTAATGTAGAGCTTTATTTAATTCTTGATATTGCTGATATCTTGTAAAATGTTTAGTAAATCCTATATGTATCAGAAAAATATGATTCCAGGTTTGTTACTCTTCTTGTGTAATGTACTTCCTAGGAAAAATATATGCCATGCATGTCCTGTAGAAAAATTATGAGATGTAGTTCAAGTGCCTTTAATGACTGATTTTTGTTATTTTTGCTAGAGAGCAAAATTTGTATAAAACATGCATGTGATAATTTTTGTGCAGTGATTATTTACTGTGTAGAACATATGAAAAATATTACATCTGTTGTTTGACACTTTTCACAGTACAAAGTATTTTCATGATCATAATTATGCCATAGCTTGTCATTTTTGTGTAGGCTAATCCACTTATCCAAATGCCATAAAAATTTAAGGGTCCGATCGTGGTGATTGTCTTTGGCTCCGATCGTGGTGATTGTGAGGGGTTCTTGATCTTTCTCCGGTGGAGAGCCAAAAGGTACTCTAGTGAATTGCTCGTGGCTTGTATGATCCTCATCTTCTGTTGGTTGTGCGACACCCTATTGAGGGTTTGGCGTGTGATGCAAATTAGCGCGTGAACCTCCAAGTAAGTGTATTGCCACAACGATGAGTACCTTGTCGGCAAGCAAGTGAACCTCGATAAAAAATCATTGTGTTCATCATTTGATTCTAAGGTAATTGGTCTTCATTGTTATTCATTCTTGTGATTGATTGGCTCCTTCCTCGACACGGCGGTATAACCTTCTTGCTCACTCTCTTTACATTACTGCAAACTAGTTGTCAAGCGCTTTAGTGTAGCTAGTTGTGAAAGCTTGTTAGTTTGGTTAGTGTGGCTCTTTAGTTAGCTTTGAGAGCACACTAACTTAGTGTGGTGACGTAGCTATTGTGTGAATAGAAACTATATAAACTAGAATTGTGGTAGGTGGCTTGCAATTTTAGTAGGCTAGCGCAACACTTGCTTCGCCTCATAATTGTCTAACCAGTTTGCTAAGTGTTGTTGTAGAAATTTTTATTTGACTATTCACCCCCCCTCTAGCCATTAGGACCTTTCACCTTCGCTCCACTGGCACTAAAGAAGGCCCGCCTTTTACCGATGTGGTTAATATCAGTAGCGGTGAGTTAGTTGGACTATTGTCAATAGGAATCTTGACTAGAACATGCATTAGATAAGCTATTTTGGCGCTAATGCAGTCCTTCAGGGCCATAGGTGTCCCATCGTCCTCTTCTCACTGAGCTTCAAGCATGTGAATATTTGGAAGAGACTCACATGTAGTTAGAGGCACGCTTGTCTCAATAAAGATGACGTTGTTTGACTCAACTCAACCAAAGTACTCATGGCCAAGGCTAGCCTCTAAAAGCATAAGATCTTCAGAAGCACACCTTTCCCATTACTAGGGCAATGGAGATAGTGATGTGAGCTTGTTCATGGATCCATCAATGGATCATAGTTAGCCATAGGAGGAGACCTCGGTTCCTAGAAAGTACATTTCCATCCACGTCCCAGGGCGTTGGTGCGATAACTACAATGCAACGAAGGGTCATCAGTGTCGTGGCAATGTTGAACTCAGTCGTTGGACTTGTGGTTGTCATCCTGGTGTCGAAGATGGCGGTTCTCTCATGAACATATTGCCGCATGGAAGTCACAACGAGTGGTGGAAAGTCATCGAGGAAGCAGGGTCGCTATTGAAGGTGTGACCTATCCCTTAGGTCGTTGGCAGGTTGGTTGGAAGCGATCCTTGATTTGCTAGTTATTGTATAGTTAGCGTCATGTAGAGCAATATTTTTGATAAGTGCCCATTGCAATTGTAGCTAAAGCACCTCGGTGGGTCACAACATGATGCGACCTTGTGGTCTCTCGCGAGGCACCGAAAGCACTGCCCTTCAAGAGATGGTTGAGGGGATGGTCCAACATGACATAGGGGATCTGCTTCCTCGACGCCGCTGAAAATTCACGCAGGTTCCTTGACCACCGCAACTTTGTGTGGTTCTATGGTAGGATGTCCTGCCACCCTCACATATCTAGAGGCCTGGCGTAGTGGTGGAGAGATCTTGGGGCTTGAGCCCCTAACGTGCAGTATCTCGTTGTGAAAGCGGGCACTCATCGTGTCTCTGGCGCGACAGCCCATGGATTAGCTAAGGCCATGGATGACTCTAGCGCCAATGGTGATGCCTGCGCTACTTGGGGGCAACCTCCCGACAACAAACCAGGTCTCAATCCCCCTCTGCCAGAGGACCCCGGTGCTGCCAGACCACACCATAATAGACTTAAGTAGGTGGGAGGTAGCATCTATCGTACCATAGGCTACAACGCCTCCTGTGCAACCATGGAGGGGAGCCCTTTCAAGGGTCCGGTTGTTGGAGACTTGCTGCCAAAAGGGCCCTTATCGCACATGAGGTCTTCATGAACGTCATTAGCCTACCGGTGGAGATCTTGAATCTCCCCGTCGAGATGTTACCCTAGGGGAAATGTTGGGCATGGGGAGAAGTGGAGGGGTCAACCTTCCTTTCGGTGTTAATGGGAGTTAAGGTGTGGGGCCGAGGTGCTCTAACGGCGAGGTGAATGCCATAGGAACTCTTCATCCCTGCATCTTCCTTTTGGTGTCAATATTTGAAGTATGCATAAATGTGCAAACACTTCAAGTTAACCAAATATTAGTATAATTGTATACTTGAGTAGATAAAAACAACATGAGCACGTAATTAGCAGTCTTTTGTCCAAACGTTCGAGGAATAAAGGGAGCTCATCATTTCATGTCATTGATAGTCGGAGTCACCGAGTCAGGGCAACATCACTAGGCCAACCACCAAGGGCTGGTCCTTTTACCTTTGACGTCTCCACGATTTTTTCAACGATAATGCTTGGCCACGGGTGTCCGTCCTATCCGGACGCCACGCCTCACTTCATTCGCTATTGTGGCCTTCTCCCACCGCGTGCCCCACCCTGCGCCGCACGCTGGCTTGGTCCTGGCTCCCTCCTGTTGTGCGCCCCATCTAAGTCACTCACTCTCGCTCCTCTCTCTCGCTCGTCGCACGCCCCACTGTTGGCGATGCTTAACTCATATTTATACTGCCAACAGTTATACAAAATAAACAAATATAAGAACCAAAACTTAAAAATAGGGTTTTTAACTAACATTGGTATAAATATGTTTTGCAGGGCAACACGTGAAAACACACTAAAATGCGCAACAAAGAAGGCGCATTCAAGCAAAGCCCATTCAATCTCTGAATTTGGGCCAAGCACTGGCGTGGGAGCCATCCAGGCATAGCCAGCAACCCACCAGCGCATGGTGGTGGCGAGTGGGCTAGCCTAGGGTGCGGCCGCACCCATGGTGCACCCACACTACCCCCAGCTCAGCCTGGCCCTGTAACACCTCGGTGTTAAGCGTGCATTACCATTTCATCCCATGAGCATAATCATCATCACCTCATGTATAAGCATCATTCATGCATTTCATTTCGAAAGAAATGAAGTATCATTTCATGTGGTGCTTAAGTGATTGAAATTCATTTATGTTTCAAACAATGTGAAATGCCATGCTCATGTTTGGATGCCATGATTTCTTGTTTTTGATCACTAAGATAGCTTATAAATATTTAGGATACAATTTGGAGCAAAGTTCATATTTAAATTTTTACCAAATTTTGCCTTTAAAAATAATTCTTCAAAATTAGGGTTTTGAATTAATATTGATTTTATTTTGTAATTCAAAATCTATTTGGAATTTGACTTTGGTCATAAAAGCAAAGTTGTAGATCTTGAAAAATGGAACAACTTTCATTTTTACACCAACTTTTGAAATTGCTTTGAAATAGTTCAAAATTTCGTTTGAATGAAAAAGGATTTGAAAATAGTTTAAAAAATCTCATTTTTCCTTTAATGGGCCGCCGCCGCTTTCCCTAGTCAAGACAGCCTGGCCTGCCTGCCTTCCACACCCAGCCTCCTGCTCCGCACACGGCTGGCCACGGCCAGAGCGAGCCAAGACGCCAAGGCGTGCTCATGCCATGCGTCAGCGAGCACGCCACGCACCACGCACCGCCCCCGCCCCACGCCCCTCCTATCGCGCCTACACCTCCCCGATCACGCTGCGCTCCTCCTCACTCCTCCACTTCGCTCTCTCGCCTCCGCCAGCGCTAGCAGCAGCCGCAGCGCTCGTCTCCGCCACCGCCCGCACCAACAGCTCGACGGAGTTGGCCGTTCCGGCTGCTCTAGTTCGCCTAAGCCATCTCCATCTTGCCCTGAGCCTCGCCTCCTCCTCGCGCACCTCGTGCTCGCCTCGGTAAGCCGTGAGAAGCTCCCCTTCCCCAGGAATCTGTCGCCGGAGTCATGGCCGAGCTCGCCGGAGTGCTCCACTCCGTGGACCTCGCCCCTCCATCCTCCTTCTCGCTCTCCCTTCACGCGCACGAGCACCGCACGAGCTCGGTAAAGCTCCCGCGCCACCTCTCACGCCCCTTCCCGGCCGGAGATGGCCGTCCATCGGTGAGCCGCACCACCGCGCCGCCATGGCCGCTGGCCAGCTCACTCTCGAGCTCCTCGACCTGCCACTTGCATCGACGTGTCCGCCTTGGCAAGGTGGTCACGTTGGTGGTGATCTCGCCAAGCCACCTCGCCGACAGCTCACTCCGCCGGTCGAGCGGCCTCCTCTGCCTCGGTGGCATCGCAGGGGGCGGCCCGACCAGCATGGGGCCACTTTGTCACCGTAGGGGTGCACTGGGTAGAAAGCCGGGTGGATCTAGCAGTTTTGAACATGGATTTTCGAAAAGGATTTAAGAAATGATTTTGATTTTTATTTAAATGCTTTGGGAATTTATAACTTGCTCAAAATGGCTCCAAATTTGTTGAAACAAATTTTGTTGTGTTCCTCGTCACCAGATCTACATGATAAAAATATTGCATGTCATTTTTGAGATACTTTAATGTAGAGCTTTATTTAATTCTTGATATTACTGATATCTTGTAAAATGTTTAGTAAATCCTATATGTATCAGAAAAATATGATTCCAGGTTTGTTACTCTTCTTGTGTAATGTACTTCCTAGGAAAAATATATGCCATGCATGTCCTATAGAAAAATTATGAGATGTAGTTCAAGTGCCTTTAATGGCTGATTTTTGTTATTTTTGCTAGAGAGCAAAATTTGTATAAAACATGCATGTGATAATTTTTGTGCAGTGATTATTTACTGTGTAGAACATATGAAAAATATTACATCTGTTGTTTGACACTTTTCACAGTACAAAGTATTTTTATGATCATAATTATGCCATAGCTTGTCATTTTTGTGTAGGCTAATCCACTTATCCAAATGCCATAAAAATTTAAGGGTCCGATCGTGGTGATTGTCTTTGGCTCCGATCGTGGTGATTGTGAGGGGTTCTTGACCTTTCTCCGGCGGAGAGCCAAAAGGTACTCTAGTGAATTGCTCGTGGCTTGTATGATCCTCATCTTGTGTTGGTTGTGCGACACCCTATTGAGGATTTGGCGTGTGATGCAAATTAGCGCGTGAACCTCCAAGTGAGTGTATTGCCACAACGATGAGTACCTTGTCGGTAAGCAAGTGAACCTCGGTAAAAACTCATTGTGTTCATCATTTGATTCCGAGGTAATTGGTCTTCATTGTTATTCATTCTTGTGATTGATTGGCTCCTTCCTCGACACGGCGGTATAACCTTCTTGCTCACTCTCTTTACATTACCGCAAATTAGTTGTCAAGCGCTTTAGTGTAGCTAGTTGTGAAAGCTTGTTAGTTTGGTTAGTGTGGCTCTTTAGTTAGCTTTGAGAGCACACTAACTTAGTGTAGTGACGTAGCTATTGTGTGAATAGAAACTATATAAACTAGATTTGTGGTAGGTGGCTTGCAATTTTAGTAGGCTAGCGCAACACTTGCTTCACCTTATAATTGTCTAACCAGTTTGCTAAGTGTTGTTGTAGAAATTTTTATTTGACTATTCACCCCCCTCTAGCCATTAGGACCTTTCACCTTCGCTCCACTGGCACTAAAGAAGGCCCGCCTTTTACCGATGTGGTTAATATCAGTAGCGGTGAGTTAGTTGGACTATTGTCAATAGGAATATTGACTAGAACAGGCATCAGATAAGCTATTTTGGCGCTAATGCAGTCCTTCAGGGCCATAGGTGTCCCATCGTCCTCTTCTCACTGAGCTTCAAGCATGTGAATATTTGGAAGAGACTCACATGTAGTTAGAGGCACGCTTGTCTCAATAAAGATGACGTTGTTTGACTCAACTCAACCAAAGTACTCATGGCAAAGGCTAGCCTCTAAAAGCATAAGATCTTCAGAAGCACACCTTTCCCATTACTAGGGCAATGGAGATAGTGATGTGAGCTTGTTCATGGATCCATCAACGGATCATAGTTAGCCACAGGAGGAGACCTCGGTTCCTAGAGAGTACATTTCCATCCACGTCCCAGGGCGTTGGTGCGATAACTACAAAGTACATTTCCATCCACGGATCATGCTTGGATAACTATGTCGTCATGGTATAACTAAGTGTTAATTTGAAGTTGAGACCGGACGGAGACTTACAGAGTTTTGGACTGTAGTGCTTTCCGTCTGTGTCGATTAAGGACCGACCGTTGTTGGGCCTCAGGTCATGTTGAACGCATGCCTTACATTTAGCTGGCCGAATAAAGTACCTTTCGACCGCGAAGCTAGGAGATTATTCGGGCCGAGTAGATTACCCGCAGCGCACTGTACAGGAGCAGGTGTGGTAGGACACGGGGGCGCGATGATAAGACCGAAAGGCAGTCGGTCGGCCCCCGGGTACATGTGGTTCCTGGCAAACTCGAGATTTTTCCTGGATAGTTGACTCGGTGACCGATACCTCACTTTAGCGGGTGAGTGAGCTTTGTGTAAGGAATAAATTACCAGCTGGTTAATAATCGATTCGAATCGCCATCGTTCACTGGATAGTGAACACTTGACTTGAGTTACTTCATCGTAGTAATGTTGATGGAACACTTGGACAGTTATAATGAATATGACATTATGGAAGTTGTTAATGATCATTGGTTATCATTATTTGCTTAATCACATGCTTGTTCTAGTATAGGTGCAAATGTAGTCGACAGGTTAATAATAATTAACTTGACAATAATGCTTTTAGAAAGGTTCTTGAAATACTAAAAAATGCCTCTTTTTGCAAATGAGTCAGCTACCCTACTATAAAGCCCTTCATAATCCTTGGTATCACTTTATTTTCGGTTATGTCGGGTAAGTCTAGCTGAGTACCTTCTCGTACTCAGGGTTTTATTCCCACTTGTTGCAGATGGGAAGATGTATTACGGCTACTGTATCAACTGCCTTTATCCTACGATGGGTGATGCTTAGGACCATGGGCATGGCCATTCATTACGTCTCGTCTAATGCTTTTGTTGGAGATGATCATTAGCTGACACTGTATTTGAACTCCGTGTGACTGTGTGTGGTTTTGAACAAATGGCTTCCGCTACTTCTATTTGAACTCGTTTTGTAATAACTATGTTTAAACTCTGATGTACCTGTGATGCGAACTTTTATGTAATATGTGATGGTGACCGCTAAACTTATTACGATCTTGGCTGATATGTGAGTTGGTTTGAAATCCTTGGTGATTTCACGGACTACCGGGTTATACGGGCTTAAGTTTGCTAAATCGTCTGCTCTGACGGGTGATTTTCTAACTTAATTTCGTATAATTGGTCGGTTCTGTTACATGCCCCACCTACCTCAGGCGGTGCATTCAATGCACAGGGAGGTTGGTTGCATGGGTGCTTTCCTAAAATACCTCACTAAACCGACCTCCTCAAGCTATAAAAGGAGGCCCCCCTATTCACATTCAACATCATCATACAGTGCCCGAAGCAAGTCTGTAGTGGCAAAGTTACCTTTTCTTAGGTTCTCTAATCTTTAGAAGAACATCACTACCCGTGTGATCCTTCCTCTTGTTCTCCTGGGTAGACTAGCCAAGAGACTTCTTACACCTTCGTTCCTCGTGAAAATACGATACCCTGAATACCACTGGGTAAAGTGCTACAACGGTACTTCCGTGTGCTTGCGGACTTTTTTTGCTTACGATAAGAGGCACCAACACCCACCCACACCTCGCTCCTCGCTTTGGCTATGCGCCGCTCAGCCCGCTCCCTTCTGTAGGGCGTGCCGCCCGCTCAGCCGAGCCAAGGTCGGTGGTGGTGGTGGTGGTGGTGGTGCTTGCGTGCCGCCACTGGTGTTGGTGCTGGTGGTGCTCGCTTGCCATTGCTCGCTGCCGGATCCCATCCCGATGACTGGAATCGACCGCCCCAAGCCTTCCCCTCCCCTATATTGCAAATGTATGTTTCAAGTGTTTTAGATATTTTAGAGGTAGGTTGTAATTGTTACATATGGATGTTGTAAAAATAGATCAGGATGTTGCACATGTTGCATATTTTTGCAAGTGTTTTCAGAGGTATGTTGCAAGCATTTGTTCAAAATGTTTTATATGTTTCATACGTATGTTACAACAGTGTTTTATTTGGATGTTGCATATGATTCACACGTATGTTGCAAGTGTTTTATCTCTATGTTGCATATGTTTCACACATATATTGCATAATATGTTTCATATCAGACGTGTGTTGCATTTAAGTGTTTTATGTTGCAAGTGTTTCACGGGGCATGGTAAGTGATGGGCGCGCATCTCGGGGCCGAGGGATGGGGCGCGGCGAGCTAGGGGCCGGCGGACGGGGACGCAGCGAGCCAGGGCCGACTCTCGGGTCCCGCCCACATGGAGAGTGATGAGGGGGTCAGGGGAAGGAGCTGGCCGCAGCGACGGAGGCAGGATGCACATGCGAGGAGGGTGCAGGGTGTGCGGCCGTCCGGACGCGAGGAGCGGCGGGCGCAGTGTCGAGGGCGGGGTGCACGTGGAAGTCGGAGCGAGGCGTACGGAGGCGGGTTGTGCGGACGTTCGGATGCACGCGTCTATATAGACGTCCAGACGCTAGCCACACTTTTTTTTTCAACAATCTTATGCCCTTTTTCGTTAAGCGGATATTTGTTTCTAGAGGACAGTAGGACACAGACAAGAGTACGTGCAGCTGAAGGCTGACTACAACTGTATGCGCGCACTCGCCTTCTTCAAACAAGTAGTAGTGCTGCTGACCTAGGTTCTGATGTCACCCGTGATTGCGAGTCCAAGATCCAAGCGCACCATTTTTACATACCGAGAATGAATCAACAAATACTCCGCAAGCAGGCAACCAGCTTCCTCTGTCCTTCCAACGTTTCGACAAAAGACTGCTAATATACTACGTGCGCGTGCTGGTTTATCTACTTCAAGTACAATACGCTGTGAACTTGAAGTGTTCGCACGTTTCGTATAATTTTAATAATGAAACTGAAACGTGATGAGACTATCTAATGACAGAGTAAATTAAACTAAACATTTGAGACGGCTTGGTCTTCCAGAAACAGCAAGGGCTACGCGGCTTCTTCATCACTCTCCTGCAACAACCGTTCACAAGCTGCTGGTGCACATCCAGACAAAGAATCAGTGACATCATCACTGATCTCATCTCACCAGACAAACCCGCGGGTGCCGTGCCCGGTGCCCACCAGGCCACCACCAATTTGCTCGGCGACTAGAACGTCAAAGGTCAAACCCACAAACACGGTATAAATAGCAGGAGACTCCACCAGCCTCAGCATTCATTCATTCGACACAAACAACCTCTCCTCCGATCCAAGTGTCAGCGGCAAAACCAGCTTTCTTTCAATTTCAACCCAGCGAGAAAACCAAGCGGTCTAGTAGAAGATTTCCTACTCTGCCGTACGTGCAGATCTGACTGAGAGGCAGCAGCTCGTCAAAGAGAGGCAGTGACCGCGAGCCATGGGAGTGGCCTGGATGGTGGCGGCGGCCGTCGCGGCGGTGCTGGCGTCGTGGGCGTTCAACGCGCTGGTGCACCTCGTCTGGCGCCCCTACGCCATCACCCGGAGGTTCCGCGCGCAGGGCGTGCGCGGCCCGGAGTACAGGTTCTTCACCGGGAGCCTCGGCGAGATCAAGCGGCTCCGCGGCGAGGGCGCCGCCGTCACGCTGGACGTCGACGACCATGACTTCATTCCCATGGTGCAGCCGCACCTCCGCAAGTGGATCGCGCTCTACGGTACGTGATGCGTCCATCGATCGCTAGCTAGTTGGCGCCCTGCTTCGACGCGACGCGACGCTCGAGGCTCCATCGATCACGTTGCATCAGCCGCTGACGGTCTTGTTTCTTCTGCTTCAGGGCGGACCTTCGTGTACTGGACCGGCGCGAGGCCGAACGTGTGCGTGGCGGACGTCAACGTGGTCAGGCAGGTGCTCTTCGACCGCAACGGCCTCTACCCCAAGAACCTCATGAACCCGCACATCTCCCGCCTGCTCGGCAAGGGCCTCGTCCTCACCGACGGCGACGACTGGAAGCGCCACCGCAAGGTCGTGCACCCGGCCTTCAACATGGACAAGCTCAAGATGATGACGGTCACCATGTCCGACTGTGCTCGCTCCATGATGTCCGAGTGGGAGTCACAGCTCGCGAAGGGCGGTGAAGTGGAGATCGAGCTGAGCAGCCGGTTTGAGGAGCTCACCGCTGACGTGATCTCGCACACGGCGTTCGGGAGCAGCTACGACGAGGGGAAACGGGTCTTCCTGGCGCAGAGGGAGCTCCAGTACCTGGCCTTCTCCACTTTTTTCAACGTCCAGATCCCAGCCCTCAAGTACCTCCCAACCGAGAAGAACCTCCGGACATGGAAGCTGGACAAGCAGGTGAGGGGCATGCTCATGGACATCATAAAGACCCGCCTCGCCAACAAGGACACACCGCCGGCTACGGGAACGACCTGCTAGGGCTCATGCTGGAGGCGTGCGCGCCGGAGCACGGCGAGACGCCGATGCTGAGCATGGACGAGATCATCGACGAGTGCAAGACCTTCTTCTTCGCCGGGCACGACACCACGTCGCACCTGCTCACATGGGCCTCGTTCCTTCTAAGCACGCACCCGGAGTGGCAGGACAGGCTCCGGGAGGAGGTGCGGCGGGAGTGCGGCGACGAGGTCCCCACCGGCGACGCGCTCAACAAGTTGAAGCTAGTCAACATGTTCCTCCTGGAGACTCTGCGGCTGTACGGCCCGGTGTCCCTGATCCAGAGGAAGGCAGGATCAGATCTCGACCTCGGCGGCGTCAGGGTACCCGAGGGCGCGATCCTGACCATTCCAATCGCGACGATCCACCGTGACAAGGAGGTCTGGGGCGACGACGCCGGCGAGTTCAAGCCGGAGAGGTTCGAGAACGGGGTGACAAGGGCGGCCAAGTACCCCAATGCGCTGCTGTCCTTCTCCAGCGGGCCAAGGTCGTGCATCGGTCAGAACTTCGCAATGATCGAGGCAAAGGCCGTGGTCGCCATGATCTTGCAGAGGTTTGCCCTCGAGCTGTCCCCAAATACGTCCACGCGCCCATGGACGTGATCACCCTGCGCCCAAGGCACGGGCTCCCCATGCTCCTCAAGCGCTTGTAGGTTTCATGGTGCGTGCCAGATGTGACAGGATGTCGGTTATATTTCCTTTCTTTTTGCTACTTATATCTATGTATCCTACATAATGTATGTCCTATTCTTCTTTTTTTTTTGCTTGGTGCCTGATATACTCCAATTCCACCATATATGTACATGTTTAGCTAGATTATTACTTGGATTGAACAATCTTAATTCAGAATTTCCCATGCACCAATGATCCAAGTATCTTAATCTTAACATAGGATGTTCTTTGAAAAAAGAGTAATCATATAAAATCTCATAATAAACAAAACAATTTAGCCATTAATTTGGTAGACTTTATCACCATTATTGCTGATAATAATCATTGGATCTTTATAATATATCCAATAATAATATGCCGTCATGAAAATATATAAATTCACCTCTAAGTCTACAACTAAAATTATCTACCTCTGTCATTATAAGAGATAATTTAAAGTAACCTTTCTAAATTTGCATATAAATTACCAACCTCGACTATTATGAAAGATATACAGCGTGATACCTAAATTTGCAATTAATTTACCCACCTCTAGTCTAGCATACTGTAAAAGATAATACTAAGTACCTTGTAACACATATCTAAATTATCCATCTCTGACACTATAAAATATAAACTAAATTATTCCTAAAATCTAATTTTAAATTAAAAATAGATTTTGACTCCCAAACACCTCCCGAGAAAACACGTCGGGAGGAGCACGTGGATGGTGTCATAGGGTCGGCAAGGCCACCTAGAACGCCGTCAAATCTCGCCGAGAGACGTGACGAATACCAAGGTAGTAAGAAAGTAGGGTAAAAGAGGGTACGTGTTGTGTTTTTGACGATTGGAAGTTGGAATACTCAATTGGCTGTGATCCTCTTATATATATAGAGGATCACTTTAGATTGTGTTTCATAATGACCGAGGTGGTAATTTGATGCAATATAGAGGATTACTTTTTGTGGTTTTTTCATACACTACTACAAAAACTTTACTGGAGGCGGGCGTTTTCGATTTTCCGCGGCGGGCAAAGCCGTCTGTCATGCGCCTAGAGGCTACTGATAAATCGTGAGTAACTGCTGGCGGGCAAGGCCGCCACATTGTTAATTAATTTATTATGCATCGGTGAGGTATGTGCCCGTGCCTGCCATGTAAATATATTTTTACCACGGCGGACACGTTACAATCGACCGCCTCCTTGTTAATCGCTTGGAAAAACAAAAAACCCAAAGCCCACCGGGCGAGCCCATTGATCGAGCCCACCGGCGAGCCCAATCCCAAAACAAAACCCTAGCGCCGCCATCGTGCGTCCTGGATCCAACAGCCGCCGCCTCTGCGGCCTTGCCGCCAAGATGAGGCCGGAAAGGAGGGGGCGCCGAGCAGCCAAGCATCCGCGTCTTGCCACCACCATAGCTCCGACGTCCGTGCGGCTCTAGATCTGGGAAAGGGAGAGGGCACAGTGAGGGAGACGAAGAGAGAAGAGCGAGGGAGACGAAGAGAGACCATGTTAGCGTCGTGGGGGCTGGATCTGGGCCATGGTGGCCGGATCTCATCGTCGTCATCTGCAAAGGAAGAGGGAGAGGGAGATGAAGGAAGAGGGAGAGGGAGGGAAGTGCTGTACCTACCTCCACGCGTCGTCCCACGCCCCACGCGCCGCGCCGCCGTGGATCCCCGCCGGAGCAGGTGCCGCCGCCATGGATCTGGCCCCAACTGTCGTGGATCTGGCCCCAGTCACCGTCGTCGTCGTGGACGCCCCAGCCACTACCGCCGCGAGGAGGGAGGGGGAAGGCTGCCGTCGTGGATCCACGCCGTGTCGATCCGCGCCATGGAGAGGGAGGGAGGAAGGTCGCCGCTGTGGTGAGGCAGATCCGTCGGGGACGCCGTGGTGGACGCCGCCGCCACCTTGCTGTGGCGGTCCTTGCCGCCGGCCACGGCGCGCACCACCGGGTATGCCCGCCTTGCAGCGCCATCACCGGCGTCATGGGGTGGAGTCGTGGAGAGGGAGATGGAGGCTGGCCGGAGAAGAGGGGCGGCGCGCCGAGACGGTGTGAGGGAGAGGGGCATGAGTGAGAGTTGGAGGAGAGGGAGCAGGGGCGCCGTGTGGATCTAAGAGTGAGAGGGAGCCGAGAATCGCGATGAAGGGGATCGGGTGCTCACGGAGGCGGAGGGAGGGAGTTCGGCTGTGGCTGGGAAACCCTAAGTGTGCCTATTTATACCTAGAGTGGCTATCGGGCTTCGTCTTGGGCCGGTTGGGCCGGGCCATTTTCCGTGGCGGGCCTTATAACGCGCCCGCCTCGGAAAATCAATTTATCGAGGCGGACACCTTAAAATGCCCGCCACGGTTAATACCTATTAACCGTGGCGAGCATTTTAAGGTGCCCGCCTCGGTAAATCGATTTTTCGAGGCGGGCAAAAGTGCCCACCACGGTAAATAAAAAACGCCCGCCTCGGTAAATCGTGGGATTTACCGTGGTGGGCTAAAATAGGCGTCCGCCTCGGTTAAGGTTTTTGGGTGTCTTGCAAAATCGTTTCTGTAGTAGTGATAATGGCAGAGCTTAGGTATCTTTTTAGAAAACATATTAGATCCAATGTCTATTATTATATTATTATTAATATGATCATGCTGATTAGTCGACCAAATTGATGGCCAAATTATTTCTTATTTTAAAAAGAATTTTTAGAATTTATCATTTTTTTTCTCGTTTGTCTAATGAGGATTCACGTAAAAGCTCCGATCCTTAATTAGAGTTTTCAAGTAGATCCGTTAGAGTTTTCAAGTAATATAATAGTAATATAAGATAGGATGCCTCTTTAATCGCAGCAAGCCGGGACAGAGTCTTGCTTAAGCACGGAAGCGTGCTTGAATTGTCAATTTTTTGATGCGTGTTTATATCGTGGAAATATATATCGCTTGACACGCTTATACCGAGCATGATTCTGTCGGTGTGGAGAGGAGAAGGAAATATATAGTTTAATAAAAAGAACACGTGCGACTCCATGTGCTGCCCTGTCTTGAGGTAACAAAAGCTGTGGGTGGCGACCCGAATCCTGCCAGTGAAAACGATCTGTTCCATTCAGAGATCATCCGAGCCAGCACGGAATCGCCAGCCTTGTGCTTTTGTGGCCGCACCCTCCCCTGTGTGTGTGGCGAAGGAGAGATCACACACTCTCCGTACACATTAACAATCACTAAATATTAGAAAAACCAGATGAGCTTGCTGCATGTATACTCCAAACACAGCCAGCAGGCTCGAAAAGGGCATTAAAAAAAAAGAGGCCGTCTCGTTCGTTCACAGCATCAACATGTGGTTACCACTGATTTGTCGTCTCTTCCGATCCACACACGCCGCGCTGCGCTGTGATGTCTCCAAATCCGCATATGGCATCAACCCTAATAATCGTGCCTGCCTGCCGACCCTACCTGGCTGCCCCTGCTAGGTGCTAGCCCACCATGGCCATTATAACTGCCTAGATTCTGCTCTAATTAATCGCAATGAATCCCAGACAGCAATGGCAGTGATGCGCGCGGATAGATGCCCATGCATGTGTTGCCACGGTGGCTGCTAGCTTCGGCTTGCTTGCACTGCAAATAACTGGTGATGTCATGAAGTGATGTTAACGCAAAGCGGCCGGCCGGGCGGATCGTCGTCGAGCTAGCTGTGCAAAGTCCAGGCACAGGTCCATGCATGCACTTGAGTAGCAGCTGGGCTGGGCAATCGATAGATGGTCGGTGTCAAGCTGAGAATAATTCGGCAGGAGAAAGTGCAGGCGGAGTAGTGGGGGGCAGAAAGGAGACTCCGCCTGCCCTACCAAGGGCGACACAACCCGGTGGATAGTTAAAGAATAGTGTATACTTTTTGAAGAAGAAACGCAGTAGACACACAACCACATGCTCACGTACACACATAATCTTTATAAACATGCACGCTACCTCTATGCGTAGTTGGACCCAAAAACCATTTGCGAATAGTTGGCCGTTGTCACTATTGCATTGGCTCCCTCCTGGAAAGGAAATTCTCCCCATGCCTGATGTGATGCATAACGCCTCCTGAGCAACACGGACTAGATGTCGTCCGCGTGGCATGATGCTCTTTCCGACTGGTCCGTTCATCCGGTACAAACTCGCCTCGCGTATTCGCAGAGCCAATTAATCAAGCCTTGTAGAATCAAGATATCCTGTTGGCGTCGCACGGGAGACCACACACATTTAGAGATTTTTTCTCCCCCCCTTCGCTTTTCTCCACAATATTGTCCTTTCCCTCCTCGCTAGTGCCAAATCCGACGCACAGCTCGGTGATCCTAGGTGCCTGCCCGGGCTTCGCCTCTGGCACATGCTAGACCTTCATCGCAATACGCTCCAAAACATGCAGCCTGATCAATACACATGCAAGATCTGCCACACTTGCTCCCCCCTCTCTCTCTTCCAATCCAATACCTTGGCTTTCCTAGATCTAGATTTTGCATGGGAGGACTAGGTGCAACAGGCTACGATTTGTGTGGGCTACGACTTCAACCAACTTCGGTGTCATACATGGAGGTCACCACATATGGAGCCCAAAATGCCGTGGTTGTGCCTGCATCGGGTGGAGCTCGCTTGACAAGGTGGCAACAACATGGGGTGTGGGAGGGTACCATCGTGCGCCAATCGGTGGCGGATAGGGTCATATTCTGGTGGTTGAAGTTTGTAGACATGTACAATTTGCTAGATCTACAAGGGACGATCATGGATCCAACGTGTCGGTGGCAAGACCTTTGTTGCTGATGCTAGTGGTGGTCCCTTAGTGGATCGTGGGATCCTTGGTTCTTGACTTCTCCGCATGCTATGTTTGTCATCTGTTGCTCACAGGCTCAGAGGTGATGTGGTATCTGGGTGAAAGCTCTACGTGGTCTTTCACTATTGTTGAAGATGGTGGTGCTATAATGTTTTGGTGCATCGTTCCCCATTTTTAGGAGTTGTTGTGAGGACATGACCCTAGAGACACATCTACATGTGAAAACCATACGACTGGCCTACTGGTTCTAGTGGCGATGGTGTCTTGATGTTGCTATCCCCTAGGGTGTCACCTTGGTGTCATTTGGTCTAGAGTGCCGAGGTCAGAAGGAGTGTGGCTCATTTATGCTTTGGGTTGCTCATAAGAAGTTACATCTACCACATATGTGAGCCAGGCAATGATGACCTACAACGAATGCCATCTAAATCGTGATATAGTTAGTGGGTTGTTTATTAGTTGTTGTTGAGCTTCTACAAAGTTATGTTTTGAGTTGTGTTCAGTGATAATATGGATTGGTCATTACACCGAAGCTGAATTGGGAGAAGTGTGGCGCAATCCCCTAGTTTATTGCAACTGTTGGTGTGGTGTGCATTCTAAGCCATTTGTTTTTGTTTAATTGTGCTCAGTGCTGCAATCCTTGGTGAGTTTGTGTCAGTTGTTGGTGGGGTGATTATTACCTCCTAGCTATATCATTTTGTTGGCGTAGTTCCCCTTATAAACTGGGTCAATTTTCTTGTTCTAATAATATTATTATGGCAAAAAAAAAAACATTCTGGTATCATTTCGAAGTAAAAATGAATACGCCACAAGCAATTCACTTTCACTCCAAATGAACACTCCGCCTATCACTAAGGCCCTGGATTATTTGGTTACTTATATAGTGCAACTTACCTATGTTGGTAAGCATGTAGAGCTCTTATGCAGGCTTGCACAATGCTCAAATAAAGTAGGCATATTGCAGCATTAGCTAATAATATGCTAGATGTGGTCGTATTTGGTAATGCAGATTTATAAAAGTTGTGGGGTACACAAAAATGGAATCTCCTCAAACCACCACAACCCCCACCCCTTCTATTAGAACAGTGGACCTCTACTTTTTTTTAGATAAAGGATAGTTTATATCCGGCTTCATCTACACCAGGGTAGAATCATGCTAATTATTAAAAAGTTTGGGTCGACGGCCGACGCACAAGAACCAAAACGAGTCTACAACCAGACTCGAGGATAACAAAGCGTGAAGCAGATCCTGACTACTATAGACCAATAAACCTAGATGACAACCACCCATTGAAACTAAAAAAATGCAATGCCGACGTCTCCAAATGCAACATAATATAAACAATCAAACACGATCTCATCAACATATAGCTTGCCTATGCAGGTACCAAACTCCAAGATATTGCAAATGTTTATGCTGACTTAAATTGTGTCAGCACAAGGTCTAATAACTATGGCTAATGTAAGTAACCGATCACACTAGCTCTAAATGGAATGTTGTTTATGATACCCTACCAAGTGCACGTACATGACTTTTAACGTGAATATATAGTTTCTACCACGAACGACAAACCTAGCTACCTTGAGTTCAGGACATACTATATATACCTGATCGATCAGCATATAAGGGCGATCGAAAGTTATTATATTACATAGTCCTAATTTTCAGTCTTGGAGAGAAGTCTTTCTAGAAAATGTTATAGCCTTTTTGGCGCATCATTCACGAATCACGACAACCTTTCTCGCTGGGAGAGAAGGTGCAAAAGGGTTTGAGGAGAGAGAAATTGAAGGAGATCAATCGAGCTGAAAAGTGAAGGGGAACGTCGAGAGGAGGAACGAAGACAGAGAGGGGTGGATTGAGCGAGCGAGAGTACACTGATCACACTCGCTTCAGTACGCAGTGCAGGCACCTACTTGAGAGCGACCTCCCGCCCGCCCGCCCCTCCCTTTTATACCCCACCTTCTTCGATCCCATCCTCTCCCTCTCCTCACTGTCGTCTTCCCGGCAGGCTGCTGCAAGCAACGGCTGCACAGCAACGCCATTTAGGTAACTGGCTAGCAGAGCTCCGACCATTTGCACGGTAGCTTGCTAGCTAGCTAGCTCGGGCGCGCGGCATGGCGAGGCGGACGTGCGCCCCAAGAAGAAGCTGAGGAGGGGCCTCTGGTCGCCGGAGGAGGATGACAAGCTCATCAACCACATTGCCAAGTATGGCCACGGCTGCTGGAGCTCCGTCCCCAAGCTAGCAGGTATAGTGAGTGCTAGCTAGCTACAGTAGTATATATATTACCATGTAGACACCTTAATTAGAATTTGTTAATTCGGTTCCTCTCATATAAAGCAATGCCTATGAATGTTACTTGAATTGAATTGTGTCCAATTTGTTTTTTGTAAAAAAAATGTGAAGATGCATTGTTTGCTAGCTAGTTGAATTGATTGAAATTCGATCGTTTGTGATGTTTGCATATTATGTATTAGGTCTAGAGAGGTGTGGGAAGAGCTGCAGGCTGAGGTGGATCAACTACCTGAGGCCGGGCCTCAAGAGGGGAGCATTCTCGCAGGAAGAGGAGGACCTCATCATCCATCTCCACTCCATGATGGGCAACAAGTAGGTGGCAGTGGCAGGCCATGCACACACACATCATTAGCAGAAGCAGAGATCGCCAATTTGATTACATTTAGCTGCTGCTGATGAATGAATGATCGGCCAACCGGGAATAATTAAAATGATTTGTTTTGCACGAACAACACAGGTGGTCTCAGATTGCAGGGCAGCTGCCGGGGCGGACGGACAACGAGGTCAAGAACTTCTGGAACTCGTACATCAAGAAGAAGCTCCGGCAGCGCGGGATCGACCCGGCCACGCACAAGCCGCTCCCGCTGGCCGCCGAGGTCAGCAGGGGTGGCGCTCCCGGCGCGGGCAGCAGCCGCACGGCGGTGTTCAGGGACGCCGAGCTCATCCTGTCGTCGACGACGATGGCCGCAGGGCAGCACATGCCGCCGCCTCCTACAACGGCAGCGGCGGAGAGCTATGTGTACAGCTACAGCCACAGCAGTGGCGGCGGCGGCGCGAGCGACGGCTCCCTGCAGTCGCTGTCGGAGTACAACAACAGCAGCAAGCAAACAGCTGCAGATCACTTGGGTGCCGCAGCCGCCGCGGGGTCGTACCTGCAGCAGGAGGACCCAGCAGCCGCCGACGCGCTGCACTGCAGCCCCTCCGGTGTCCCGGCGGTCGTTCTCCCGTCGGTGTCGAGCTCCAGCACGCTGAACTCGATGGCTGGCCTAAGCCCCGCGGCCACCACCACCACCACCGACGAACAGTGCAACAACAACTGTAGCAGCTGCAACAACGCGTTCGAGCTGATGTCGACGACGCCGCACAGCCACAGCAACCACCACCTGCCGTGGCTGGAGCTGGGCACGAGCGGCTACGGCGGCGCCGCCTCCGCCGCCGTAGTGGACCACTACGGCGCGGCGCTGGACGAGCTCAAGTGGTCCGACTACTTGTTCGACGGCTACGGCGGCCAGGCGGGACAGAGCATCTACAGCGACAGCAAGGACGCCGTGCAGTTCGTGGACGCCAACGCGCTCAGCGGTAGCAGTTGGTGCTTGAATTGATCCATCGTCTGCCCAACGCGCTCGGCGGCGAGCAATTAATTAATCGGCGGACGGCGGCCAATTCCAACTCCAACACAGACACAATTACACATACACTTTATACGTGTGCATGTGCTCGTACGTGCCTAGCTACGATTGATTGATGATAGCTCATGCATGTTTGCATTGATGAGCTTCTGTTTTTTTGTAAATTCAATTTCGTCTTCTTTCGGATTGGTTTACCGGGCTTGCGTTGCGTGTTTCGGTGCGGTCGGTCGACATGTAGAGTGCATATGGTGACGGTGATTTCGGGGTGACGAGACATCTGTATAATGGAATATATAGAGAGAGATAGAATACAAATATATAAATGAGAGGTGTTGAATTAAATTATGTGGTTGATTAAATAAAAAAACCGTGTGATTGGTCAGTAACCTCTCTGTTTCAGCATTGGCTTTTATCATACCACATGGGGTCCCCCCGTTTTCTTTTCTTTTCGTGATGGTGTAGGTGTTGGTCCTGACGTCGCCCGTGCTTCAATTTGGTTATGATTGTATATACTACAGAAAGTTTTTTTTTGCATGCACAACTTTATCGTCTAGCTAATAACGAATATGCTTTCGTTCACAATTATAACTGGATACCCCATGGACTGTAGAAGCTGACTTCTAAAAGCTAGATTGTTACAAATTTGGTTATAGAAGCGGAGTTTTGAGGCTGATTGACGATCCATGGATGGTAAAAACTAAGATATACAATTTTCAGTGTAAAATTACTATAGTGCCCTCATTCTTTGATTTTTACTATGGGAGAAAGAGAGGGGCAATATAGTCTTTTAATTAATGTCTAGAAGCTAGAAGAAGTTTGGTTCCCTTAGCTTACCAGATTATGGAATCTTGAGGTCTCTAGATCCCAGAAGCTGGCTATAAGATATGGTATTTAAAAGGTTCCTACCTAGATTCTAGAAACTAATTTCTAAAATCTTTATGAATCCAAATAGAACCTTTAGTTTATCCTAAGTCAAAAATTTACTAAAAACCAAATACTCTTCAAACACAAGGTTGATGCTACTAGATACACAATGAAAACCGTAGAGAATTATCCATCCTCCCACTTGATGCGACCTTTATTTACCAACAATGACCTATATAAGACGAATGTATGGGGCTACTTGACTAGAAGTCGTCATATTTTTCATGTTAGGATCCAATCTAACCAAAAATGGCATCGAGACCAACTCTATAAACGATGGATCAAACTTAATTAGGGATGGACTATGTTTCGTTAAGGAATTATAAAATTTTATTGAGGTTATCTGATCCCAATAGAAGGCCCTAGACCTCAACATGTTTGCTGTTTAGGGTAAACTAAAACAACCCTTTGTTCTTCCTCTTTGGTGTATCTTTCTCTTATAGATATCCCGTAGAGTTAAAGTTCTCGACTTGGTATGTGTGCTCATATTTTTCTAGATTTATTCAAGGTTTTAACAATGTATATATTCTTCTAGTGGTAGCTAGATGACGTGTCCATCCACGGTAAGGCGTCCATGGTGGCTTCATCAATCTTGAGATCTACTGGCTCAGACTTTTAGAGATGCTCATATAGAGATAGGGTGCACGTATGTGTGCTCGTAGGGGTGAGGTGCATACGTGTTTTTGAGCATTTGTATTTGTCCTATGATTAGATAAACAAGTCGCTCATTCAAGATCCGTAAGAGCAATTCCAATAGTCTCTTTATATTCTTATGTATTGATAGAAATAAAGATTTTAGTGAAGAAAAATATCTTCCAACAGTTTTTAGCGAAGAAAAATATCCTTCATTTGGCTTCATTTGTAAATCTCAGTTCAAGTTTGGAAATATGAAATTAATTGTGACATTGAGCTAAAATTCCATTTTTGAATTCAAATGCAAATTATTCTTTTCAACACATTAATAACTTCCTCCATGGCTCCATCCAATTTTGATCAACCTAAATGAAACGACCATGTAGAATAAAGTGGGCATGATTTTCATCGTTGCTTTAGATAATGGAGGCTGTGCAAGATGGCGGGTTGAATATGGGTGGATCCACGGTGGGTTTATTGACCAGGAGATTGCTGTGGCATCAAAATCTTCTGCGAACAATGTTATATGTAGACCAAACCTGGAATTTCTTCTTTTGCTCAAAAAATGATGATCAAATTGGATGGAGAGAGTATTTATAATTCAAATCAGGTGATGTATTCTCATGTGGGAAGTTGGAGGTGATAAAAGATGGACTGTATCGACCATGCCACATACATCCCTGGAGAGCGGGAGCTCAGGGGAGCTAGGGATGCATCTTTGGACACAAATTCGGGTTCATGCATGTTTGTTGATTTATGCTGAAATGTCCTTATATAACAATGGATTTCCCAGCTCGAGACAGGCTTTGTTATGAATACTAAGGACCCATTTAGATTAGCTATTTTTTTTAAGATGCAATAGTTGGAGTGAGACAGCTAGCAGGTTTTTATGAGCTATGTGGTTGAAGAGTTCAAAATGTACTAGCTGGACAGCTTGAATTAGCTAGAGCTTTTTAGTATAGGTAGCAACTTATTTTAATCAATTCAAACAAGACCTAAGTAGAATATATATACATGCATGGGCTACATGACTGTTAAATATATTTTGCCATAAAATGTAGCAAGCAGGACGGATCAAAATGTTTAATTTGTCAAACCACAACTGTGGGACTGGTTGGTTAGCTTGAAAATGAGTGACAAGCAAAAATGTGGCACACATATTTGCGACGAAGTCATAACCGCTGATGTAATGGACAATATCGATGATATGACCTAAGCAAGTTCTAAAGCCCATGACTTTTATTTCATTTTTGGCATGTCAATTCGAATTTATTGGATGCTATTTAAGATTGGGACCCTAAACATCTACTATATATATAGCCTTAAACATCTTGGACAATTCAAAGCCAAACACAATTTTATGAATTAAGAATAGCGTTCATCTTGTTTAGTTATTATAATTAGAGGTGCAAGCAGAGCTGATACTGCTTTTGTGAGAATTAAACATGGACTGCTATAGGGATATAAGTGGACTAGTCCACAAACTAATATTTAAACTTAATTTTATGGGTTTCCCACAAAATTAACCATGTATCCGGATTCTCGAGCTAACCTTCTCGGCGGCCAGACAGACGTACACACAGGTCGCTGTAGCCTGCTAGGCTATAGGTGTCCTGCTTTCTTTGTGCTTTCGCTATTGTTAGGTTACTATAAATAAATCCCGACGACGAAGGCAATTCAGGGCGTGTTTAGTTCCCAATTTTTTTTGTTTGGGTACTGTTTGGCTACTGTAGCTTATTCGCTTGTATTTGGTAATTAGTGTCTAATTATGGACTAATTAGGTTTGAAAGTTTCGTCTCGTGATTTCTCACCCAACTGTGCAATTAGTTTTTTTCATCTACGTTTAGTACTCCATGCATGTACCGCAAAATTCGATGTGACACTGGAAATTTTTGGAATCTAAGCAGGGCCTCAGCCATAGGCCGCCTGCACTGCATGCATCGCCGTGCTTTCGTCGTCGCTAGGGCTACCACCATATCCAGACGTATGCAACTCATAGTCATGGGACTCGACCACTGACGCTTCAGAAAAGATAGCACCCCCTCTGTTCAAAAAGGTTCGTAATAATTTACACTTTATTTAGTTTAACCAAATTTATATAAAAGTAAACATTTATACTTTTATATAATTTTACCGTCAAAGTATATTTCATAGTTAATTTAATAATACTTGTTCAGTGTTATAGATACCAGTGGATTACTCCGCGCGTTGCTGCGGGAATTGCGGATCAGTGGATTACATAGTATGATGACGTGGCCAATAAAATGCTTATGTGTCTTGCTGACATACATTACAGTTGCATGTGCTAGTGGATTTTAATTGTATGTGATAGTGCATGTTAAGATAAATAGCTAATGGAGTTTTGCTTAGTGGATATTAATTGTATATGATAATGCATTATCTAGTTGGATAGCTTGCATGCCGAGAGAAATAGCCAGTGGTGTTTTGCTCTATAAGAGTATAAGATTAGTATTTTTTACTCCTTGAAATATAATATATTTTTTCATGGAAAGTAACGCCCAGCACTACATCAGCAGTGTTTTCATGGAAAGTAACGCCCAGCACTACATCAGTAGTATTTTTCAGCGAAATAATAATGTTTTTTTCTCGCAACAAATCAGTATAAACAGTAGCATGAGCTTAAGCATATAGCTGCCCCGTACGTAAAGCTAACTATGAACCTTTGCCTAAACAGTAGCATCAGGAGCGTAAGCAGATAGCTGCCCCGTACGTAAAGCTAACTATGAACCTATGATTGATCTGACAAACCAGATACAGGGACACTAGTACACTGTACACTACATCCTCATCAACAGCCGATCCACGCATCCAAAATCCATGAATGCACGGAAAAGGACGTTTCCAGGATCCTGGACCAAAAATGTAATTAATGCATTAATAAACCCAAATCAATCTGGTCCACGACTGTGGGCAAATATATAATTTATTATTAAGTTGAGCACATATACATTATGTTTGTATATACATATGTATCAAAATATGTGCATATATATATAAGCGTGTATTTGGATATAAACGTATTAGTTATATAACATTATACCACGCATGTATTTTTTTGAGAGAAAGGGTGTGCTTCATTAATCAATACTAAGATTACAATCCAGGTTTCTCTAATACAAATAGGTGTGTTTTCTCTCCAAACAACACAATGCATTCACTACTACACAAAATCTTTTGCGAGGCGTTTTGAAATTGGCCACGCAGGCGGGCGGGCTTTTAAACCGCCTCGGTTAATGCCTGGGATCAACCGAGGCGGTCATTTTTTATTAACCGAGGTGGTTACAATCAACCGTCTCGCAAAATCGATTTACGGAGGCGGTTATTCCTAAAATATATTAATAGAGGCGGGCCTTTCAAGAAGTCCGCCTCCAAAAATGCCTCTATTTTCGGAGGCAGACCTCGTAAATGGCCCACCTCGGAAAAAAGGCCCGAAGCCCAGCTGACTCATTAGCTTAGCCACGTATATATGGAGCAAATAGGGTTTTCATTCCTTCATTCCACTCGCACTCTCTCCCTTAGAAGTCGAGCGACCGAGCGGCGCCCCGGCGTCGCAACTCCACTCTCCCTCCCTTCACTAGTCCACTCTCTCTCCCTCGCACCTACCCATCCCACGGCGGCGGACCCGAGCAGATCCCGACGAGTGGCGGTGGTTCGAGCACCCTTTCCCTCAGATCTGACGAGCCCAAGGCCATCTCCCTCAGATCCCAGCGGTGCGAGGCTTTGAGCAGCGGATTCGGCTGCGAGTGGCGGTGGCGCCCTCCCCCACCCTCTCCCCCACCTGAGCGGCGCCCCTCTCCGTCAGATCCGGTCGCAGCGGGTCATGACGGCCCCTCTGCTGCAGATCCGGTCGCGGCGGCGGCGGATCCGGTCGTGGCTGCAACGGATCGAGGCACGACGGCGAGGGCGGAGGGAGGAGTGGCGGATCCGATGGCGGATCGAGCACCCCCGGCTGCGGCAGCGCGCGGAGCGGGGCCTGCTCCCCCGGCGACGGTGGCAGCGACGCGTAGGGGCGGCAGAGCCAGGCCCAGATCCAGGCCCGGTTAGGGCTGGATATGGGCTTTTTCTCTTTTTTTTGTTTTATATTTGATTTACCGAGGCAGGCATCGAACCGTCTCGGAAAAGATCCCATTTACCGTGACCTTTTGACCGAGACGGTTGCGATGCCCGCCTCGGTTAATCATTTATGCCCGCCTTGGTAAAGTTTTCTGTAGTAGTGATTGAGCGTCTTGCTAATTGAGCTAAATTTGTGAGCTACCTTATGGACTCTCTCCCAATTTTACAAACTGCACCCGCAGAACCAGAAGCATTCTCAAGCATCTTTTATCTCCTTCACAATGTTTGAATATCTTGACTTGTCCTCCGTAGACATTTTCAATGCCTCCACTAAGCAATAGCAGTCTGACTCAACTATATATAGTTGGTGTTTTATCAATTTCACCACTAGTTTTATACCTTCAAAACATGCTTCAGCTTGTACCTTACCCTCCATGCTCATAAAAGTACACTACATGAATGGTCCCTGATATTAGAATTCTCTATTGCCGCAAGGAATGGTACATCAATATTCAGTTCTACCGGTGGTTCCGTCCACTTCTTCATTCCCTTTTTGTTAATTTTCTTTTGTATGCTTCCCTTTGGTTTCAACTAGGTAATCACTGACTTTAGTTTTTTCACAGTTTTGTATATTTGGATTTTTCTCTTTACTAATTGTGCCATACATTGACTCTTTATTTAGGTTTTTTTTTCTTTCCAATTATGTGAAATCACATTACTATTTTTTCTAAATTTATTATTCTGAATTTTACTATTTACTATTGTATTAGATATAGACTCATTGGTTTAATCTGAAGCGTTACATCATCATATAATTCAAAGGTATAAGCAGTTTTTCTTTTTTTTTCCTGATTACTCTCATATTTATGTTGTCGCTTGTCGGTGGTGGCTTCTTTTTACCAATAATGCTTGGTTGAGGGCGTCTGGACGGACGGAACTGGGGAGTGCGTGTGGCCACTTTTGGGGTGCAAGCGGCGCGTGAGGGTCCGTGCATGCACGTGACCACGGAGAGAGGATTAGCTGCCTGCTGCGTCCACTGCTGGCTAGACCAGCCGGCCAGGCCCCTAGCATCACGCGCCCAAGGCTGCCGGCCTCCCTGTCGTGCGTACCCTTTGCTGCCTAGCGCCTAGGCTTGCTGCTGCTTGCCGTGCTGTTATTTTTCTCTCTGTGTGTTGTCTGCGCCCAGGCCAAGCTACCCCTGCCACATGCTACCTGCCGCGTTGCTGCTTTATTTGGCCGACCGGCTTAGGCATTTAACCAGTTGCAGGGCTAGCTAGGCCGCTTGCCTGTTTGTGAGAGGAGCGTTGGCCCCCATCTGCATGGCAGCTAAGTGCTGGCCCAAATTTTTTCGTCACTGCATGGCATCTAGCTCCGTATGTTTCATGTGTTTTATCTGGATATTGTATATGTTGCAATGCCTATACACGTATGTTGCAAGTGTATATTTCAAATGTTTATGTTGTTTCAAACCTATGTTGCAAGTGTTTTATCTAAATGTTGTAATGGCTATACATGTATGTTGCAAGTATATGTTTCAAATGTTTCAGCCGTTTCAAATGTATGTTACAAGTGTTTTATTTAGATGTTGCATATGTTGCACTGGTTATACACGTATGTTGATAGTGTATGTTTCAGTTGTTCCATACGTATTTTGCAAGTGTTTTATTTGGATATTGCATATGTTGCAGTGGCCATACACATGTTACAAGCGTATGTAATTATTCTTTTGTTTCGGACATATGTTGCAGCAAATGCTTTTATGTTGCAAGTGTTGCATGACCCGCGGGAAGTCGGCGCAGAGGGAGGTGGTCCCCTCGTGCGTGTAGGAAGAGAAGTGGGCACGGTGGCCCCCACATGCATGCGCAAGCGCATGCGTACCGCAGCAGCAGACGGGGCCGAGCCGGCAAGCGCGACAACAACAGTAACAGTGCGCGGACAGGTGCGACAGCAGTCTACCGGTGGGCGGGCATGAGCTGCATGCATGCGCCGTGGGGCCGGCGCCCAGGCAAAGTGGGACGGGGAGGCGCGTTGCACGCATCCCTTCCATTGGCCGCATGCAGCCCGGGGCACGACGCCCCGGCCTGAATCATGGTTTTTTGGCCCAGCCCAAGCACGGCCCGACACGGTGTTTTGTGGGCCTAGGCTGGCACGGCCCGATGCACATGGCCGTGCTTGGGCCGCACCGCAGGAACGTGGGCCGGCATGGCATGGCCCGCAAAATAGCCTCGGCCCGGATCAGGCCCGCTATCTCTACAATCCAATACTAACTCCCAACATGTCCCCATACTGACTCGCCCATTCCGACTCCGCTCCCCATCCCTCCGATTCGCACAGCCGGTCAGCCCTCTCGCATCCCGCTCTCTTCCCCGAGACCCCAACGCGCGAGCGCCCGCCGCTGTGTGCGGCGCAACTCCCGCTCCCCGCCGGCCACGCGTGACGCACCTCCCTCTCCCAACGTGCGAGCACGACACACGCCTCCCTCCACCCGTCGTGTGAGCGGCCGTCGGCCTAACGCGACGCACGTTCCCTCCCCTCCCCTCACGCGGCCTCTCCTCGCAGCGCCGTCGAGCAAGCCTGTGAGGGCCGAGTGCCTCCTCCCTCTCCTTCTCCTCCTGCCCCGACACCGGAGTCGTGCACGGCGGCCACCTCCTCTGCCGCTCTGGCCTCCCGGCTCCCCTTCCCCCTCTCTTTCCGTCGCAATGGACCTTGGGCTAGCCGGCCTGTCATTTTGGCCGTGCTTTAGGGCGGCACGGTCCAGTGGCACGCCGGGCCTTGTCGTGCCGTGCCTGGCACGGGCCAGCCCATTGCCCATCTATAGCCGTTTCCTACCGCACGTAGAGGGAGTGCGTCAGGCGCGTGGACGGGCAGTAGGCATGGGCGTCCGGACCTCCTGACGCTAGTCTTTCCCTTCTTTTAACACTATTGTATATTAATTAATATAATAGATACTCATCGCCACATATGTGAAATCAGCCGAGATCAAGCGGGCTTTGGAGACTGCCCATGGCCTAAGGCCTATGCTCAGAAAAGCCACTGATGACTATCCGGTGCTGGATTCTACATTTTGTCAATTTTTACGTTTGGATGCGCAGGCTGACACTTCACTCTTCATTAAACGTTGCTGCTGCGACAAGAAACATGTATTTTGTCAATGTTTTTCAGGATCTAGAATTAGTGTTTTCCATGTATTTTGTCAACGTATTTTGGAGAACGGGGCGGAGGCATATAGCATAACCTATTTTCCAATCAGTGGGCCTCCTGACTTGACCGGCTTCAACTTCCACAACCCGGCCCATGAAGACCTGGAGAACAGAATTGCAGAAACAATACATTATACATCAGGACAGTTAAACAGTCATACATATGAACAAGTAAATCTCTCAAATGCTTGTGGTTATGGAAGAAGCGCAAATTGTCCAACAATCATCTACTACTTTACCTAGGTCAGTCATGGAACGCTCAACTCTAATGTTCCAGCATACAAGCGTTCAGAAGTGATTTTGATGAGGAAGTTCGGCATCCTAGCAGAGAATGCAGTGGTCACCAGGCAGGCCAAGCAAGCTTCGGACAAGCTGCTTTACTAGACGCAGCTGAAGAAGCCCACGCACCTCATGGCCATCAGAGGCCTCTCTCCTTCCACGGGTTCAGTGTCGATCACGAGCAGGCGCCGTACGTGCTGCCACTGTGATGCATGCCCTGAATTCGCGTCGCTCGCCTCTCGGTTGCTGCCACTGTCTCGGTTTCGGATGTGCAACTTGGATGTCTTTCAGTCAGAGTCAGTAATCCACGGTGATGGTGGCCCATCAGAAACCTGCATCATTTCAGGCATGCTATCTCTTACCTTGTGTTGCAAGAAATGCAAGATGTGCACCTGCATGGAAGCCAAATGCAGCTTTTCATTCTAAACCCAAGTTCCACTTTGAAGCCATTTGGCCCAAATTAGAAGATTATGAGAAGGCTGTTATTGGGGTGGTTCGACCTGTCCACCGAACATTAAGGCCCCTTTTGGAACACGGGATTTTCCCGTTCCTATGTTTTTCATGCGAAAAATGAACTAAATCATGTGAAATTCCTATGAAATTACTGCGTTCCAAAAGGACCCCCTTACAGGCAGCTAGACCAGGTACTCCCTCTGTCAAAAAAAAGCACAATTCTAGCTTTAAACACGTGTGTCTAGATTTAAAGCTAGAATTACGCTTTTTTTTTTACAGAGGGAGTACTCAAGAATCTACTGTACTTGAGAGACCAGGCAATAGTTGGTTGTTGCAAAAGAGCTTATCTTCCGACAGGATCAAGCTCGACACAGTAGAACCCTATCAGTTGAGGAGACTGAGCTGCGCATGGAACTCAAGCCCAAATGTTTGTGGCGTTGTCGTCGTTACTTGAGCGTACCATCACTAAACAGTGGTCAGTGGTCACGCTCACGCCTACTGCGAGTCAGGGAAGAAGATGCCAATACGTGTCCCATTCAATCAAACTTCAAATCTTTGGGCATCGCATCAACTGATCTCTCGCATCTCTGACACGCTCCAAAGTTTATCTAACTATGGCCAATTCGTTTTGGAATCAAACTTCGTTCATGCCTGGGTGCACGTTGCTATAACTTATATGAGCATGTGAGGCTTGGAGATTTATCAATGACTATGTCATGTGTTACAATTCATCATGGTACCGGACTCTGCACCCAAGACACGGTGCAACACAAAGACCTAGTCACCGAATTCTCATTTCTGGTCACGGACAAAATGTACTATGGGAAGTAAGATATGATGAATGGATGAATTTTTTCCCCTTTAATCTTAGGGTTAGGGATTGGGATAGTTTTGTTCCACCACAATTGCATGATTTTGTGTTATAGGTGTACAAAATCTTTGCTCTCCATGTTTGTCTTGTTTCATCAAAACATACTTTTGTTCCATTAAATAATTACTCCCTTCATTTTAAATTATAAGCCATTTTGGGTTTTCTAGATACATATTTTTTGCTATGCACTTAGATATATCTTATGTTTTAAAATATAAAATAAATATATCTAGAAAAGCCAAAACGTCTTATAATTTAGAATGGACGGAGTATTAATCAATATATAGAATGCAAGAGATGTGGTGTGAATTGAATCCTACTAATTAAATTAATTAGTATATAAGATGGTGTGTCTGTGTGTATGTGGGTGAAATTTGAATCCACTAATCATCACTGCAGAAGGACATAAATATTAGGTAATTTATTGAGAAGGAGAAAGTAATCCATCAATAAAATCCACAAACTGATTGTTTAACTATCTATCTATAATATGACAAAACCTTACAGACAAAGATCTCGTCGGTCATGCCCGTTGTATATGTGCCCTAAGCTAGGAGGTGGTCCGAGGAGCTTAGGACTCCTGCCGGCTCACCTCTTCTATATCGCTAATGCTCCACCACGCAGGCGCTAGCTTACTGCGTTGGTCGATTCAACGGCTAGTGGGGCTGTAGACCGCCCACAAGCCTACTTTCCTCATCGGCATACATGGTTTCTCCAAAAAAAAAAGCGACATCTTATCTTCCCCATTCGCGCATCAGCTCCACCGCACCGCCCGCCCTTCGATCACAGTCGCGACGAAGTTCTCGCTAAGCGTCCGCGTCCGCATGAGCGCCGCCGCCACTTGTCGCCTACGCGACGGCGTCCGAAAGCACCGCCGCTAAGCCACAGACGCACGAGATCCACCAACCGCATTGACAGCCGCCCGTGGTGAGGGGAGACCGTTGCGCCTCCACCCACCCAGCTTTCATTGCGGCCGGGCTGTGGAGCTCGCCCATGTGGAGCTCACGGCGGCAGGCCTTGGGAGCCCGTCCCATGCACATTTCAAGCCCGCCTACCCGATTCGCCGTGGCTAGGGCGAAAACTTCGCTCATGCGTGTAGCCCATGACAAATGGATAGAACTTCACATGCCGACGAGATCCTTCTCCCAAGCAAAGAAGGAGATGTTTTATACTGAACTGCATGTTGCAAGCATCTATTTCAAGTGTTTCAAATGTTTCAGAGGTATATGTTGCAAATATTGTATATCGATGTTGCAAAAGTAGATCAGGATGTTGCACACGTTGCAATGGTGTTTTCAAGTGCATGTCTCAAATGTTTCATCTGTTTTAGAAGTATGTTGCAAGTATTTCATCTGGATGTTACAAAAGTAGATCTGGATATATGCGTATACATGCATGTTGCAAGCGTATGTTTTAAGTGTTTCAGGTGTTTCAGACGTATGATGCAAGTGTTTCAATTTGTTTCGGACATATGTTGCAAATATTTTATCTAGATGTTGTAAAAGTAGATCTTGATGTTGCACATATTGCAGTGGAACCCATTTGCAGTAGCTGGGCCCGCTTGCATGCGCGTGGGTGTGGAGGGGGCGCCACGGTGTGGGCGTGGGACACGAAGCGGTGCAGGCCACAGTGCGGGCGTCGGGACACAAAGTGGAGCGGGCCATGGTGCGGGTGCGGGACACGATGTGGCGTGGGACACAGAGCTGTGCAGGCCTCCACGTGAAGCAGATGCAGCAGGCGCGGGCGTCCGGGCGCTAGACGTTCCACTTCTATATTGCTTTTTTTCTATCACGGGCGACGTGGTCTTTTTCAATGTCTTGGTACCTGATATTAGGATTTATCTCGGCTCTATTAAGGACATCACTAAGTCTGAGAGCCTAACAGCTTTGGGCCAGTAACCTACCAAATGGCCCGGTCCGAGTCCACTCCGAGGTATAAGAGAAAAAGATAACCCGTTGCTAAGAAAATGAGTGGTAATCTCTACTATAATGAACCAATCAAAATTATACTAGGTCCCTTCAAGAAAACGTCTCCTGCTGAGAGCCTCCATGCATTGTACACATACAAAAATACATACAAGAATTCGTCCCATTAAAATTAAGAACTAATAAAACACCTAAATCAAATCCGACGGTCCGTAGGATGCCAGGCTTGTCACCCCGCCTTCTCAGTTCTCACCCCCCACACCCTCCATCGCACGCACGGATCGAAGCCGCGCCCCCAGGCACGTCGCGACCACGGAAGCCTACGCCGACGGAAAAAAATCAAACACACCACTCCTGACCCCCAACCACGCCTGAGCTCAGCCAAGCGTCTCCGGCGCGAGGATCACGCAGCGCAGCACCAACACCGGATCCGGTTCCGCGCGATCGGCTAGGCCCCCGCCCGCTCTCCACCATGCTGATCATGTTGGCCGTGGCCAGCGCCCCATGGCCTCTGGTCCCTCTCGTGCCTCCGCCCTCTGCCAGAGTCCGCCTTTAAGCCTCGCCGCCGCGCCGCCGCCATGCCACCTCCACCAGCTCGGACGCCCGACGGCGCCAGGCTGTGGGACACCCGACAGGACGCGCGGCGGTAGGTCAGCACGATCGGACGACGTCCACGGTGGGTGATCCGCGCCTGTCGCCTCAGCGAACTCCACCAGCCTTCCTAGATCCGGTGGGACGACGCTTGCCGGCGTGGTCCCCGGTAGATCTGGGCAAAGTCCATTGATGGAGAGATCGCGGCATCCCGTGGGCGGCGGCCTTGGTCGCCCACCGACTCGGCGCCCTCGCCGCCCGTGGCCCTGTCGTCTGGTTGGAGCGGAAGGCGATCCCTCCTGTCTTGGTGGTGGTAGGCTGCCATCACCAAGGTGCTTCAAGACGTCGCGCGCCCCTCGTGAGGCCTTCTTTGCCGACCGCCCCCACTCGATTGCTACTCTCTCTCGATTGCTCGTTTGAGGAGACTCGAGGGTGTTGTTGTTGCCACGCTGCTTTGTTGTGAGTTTGCATATTATCATCTCATCATCTTTGTATATTTCCTCATGAAAATTTTGACTTTTATTTTCTACTTTTAATGTTTTGCTCGATAGTGCAACAGCTGGATCAAAGATTGATAACTAGAGCAATTTATATTCTAAAAGCAAAATAGCAATTTAAATTGACTAGCAATTTCAGGTTGCATGGATATGACCATACATGGACTTTTTTGTAGAAACAAGGAGGGGTAATCTCGGATGGATTATATGTATATTATATATAAATTTTAAAAGTTACAAAGAGAAATAGTGAGCTCAATCTTGACATGCAGGTGTTGCGTTATCTCATTAGTTTCATCTGGAACAAGTTAATTTCCATTACTTTCTAAATTGGAGAGCTCCGTTATGCATACCATGCCAATTTTGGTGTTCCAATTAGTTTTGAGTCCTGTTAGGAAGCGATCGCAAAGTCGGATGTGTAGGCGGCTAATGGCTCTGAGTCGATGAGGAGCTTGAGTGAGGTAATCTTGACCAATGTTCTCATGTGTTTGTTACTAGTGTGTAAAATTGTATTTGAGTTTAGTCCTTCTTGGCAAGCAAGCGTTGCGAAAATTGAATCAAACAATCTCTATACTATTACTTGATTGTGTCGATAGGTTTTAGATGCTCAATTCAGATTTATGATGATTTTTTACGGTATGCTATACATCACCTGCACTAGAATGCATACTACAAGCATTCCCTGCAAGGTGATTATCATGTAGTAGGTTCAAAGAAATGTGTAATATGTGATTTAGGATTAGCTGCTAGGTGACTATATCTGACCAAAGTTATGAATCCTGTTTCACTCTTGATCGCTGACATTTTTCTCTTATTATGAGCTGCACGAAGAAGGCAACTTTTGCCGATAAAAAAAATAATGTTTATGATTTTTTTCTGAAACTGGAATTAGATTATGCTACAATTAAATTGCCAGTGTGACCTGTGTAAATTAGTAGTAGTGTAGACACTGTAAGTTTTGTTTTACTGTGGACATGCAAATAGAAACCGATCAAAAGTGTTCTTCTTGAAACTGTATTTGTAGTGGGCTGTCCAAGAAGTATACCAGTCATATGAGCTGATATGTGTTTGTTTTTTGCAGTTGGTCTAGAAAAGTAAGGACACAGTTGGCTCTTTTCCTAGAAATGGTAGATATTTATTTGGTAATAGGCTTATTTTGAGCCATTGTAATTTCCTCTTAGATATTAGTTGGACAATGTTCTTTTCAATGATTTTGAAAATATTGTTAGCTGGTGGCTATGAATACTTTTAGGGTAACAATTCAATTTGGTATATTTGCTTATTCATACCGAAAGGCTTTAAATTGATGTGCAAAGAAGATCACCATCCTCCGATTTTGTTTCCCAGAATGATTAGAATGCTTAAAAATGCGTACAAGCCACAATGACAATTTTTTTGGTCTAGACAGCATTGCATGCATCTTAATGTCAGCTTTCAGAAAATGGAACCTGATTTCTTTTTATGGGATACATGGAAAGTAGTATTGTAGAATTTAGGCATCGCAAATTACCAATGTTCCTACTGAGCTTAAGCTTTGTTGGGTAATCTCACTTAGATATGTAACGGTTGCTTGCATAATCGTAAAACAGTATAAACTAGATCTTTGGAGTGCATGTGATTGTGTGCGGCCTCCGTCAACTTAACAACCCTTTCATAGAGAATGTGTACTAACATTATAGTAGAGATACGTTTTATATATTCAACATGCTTCTAACAATCACCCTGCTTCAACTAATTTCGATGTGCTTGTGTTCTCTGTTTGCGTTCTTGCTATGAATACAAACATTTGTGGAACAGTGTCGGTGTTTTTGGACCACCGACGAGTAAATTTGTATTTGCGCGTCTGGCTCGGATGGTGTGTTCGGAGGACACAAGGGTTTATACTAGTTCAGACGAAACGTCCCTACGTCTAGTTTGCTGCTGCTCGTGTTACCAGCACTTGGTTTGCAGTAGGGGTTACAAACGAACGAGAGAGGGAAAGGATCCCAAGTCTGGTGGAAGGAGTGAACGGGTGCTGAGAGTTCGATCGCTGCTCAGCCGTGTGTTCGTGTCGTGCTCTTATGTTTTTATCTCGTAGTTCGGTCTCGTGCGGATCTGGACCCCTCTTCATGGGGCGTCCTGCTTCTCCTTTTATAGGTCAAGAGAAAGCGCGGGTTACAGCGGTGGAAAAGGAGAAGAACGAGAGAAAAGAAGGCTTCTAGGATCGCCGGGTCCTTCTTCTCCTTCATGCGGGTCCCGCCGATCCTGTAGATGTTAGCAGGGACAGCTCCACGTCGCGGGCTTGTTCACCACTGGCGCCATGCGCAGGCGTCATCTGCCGGTCATGGCGTTCCATTCCGTCCCGACGGATGTCGCGGTGAACTGACGCGCCTGTCAACGTTCGTATGAGGGTTAGGTAGAACAGCACCGGCACACCCGATGCTGTTTTTAATGTGAATCCTCAAGTATGGCACGTCACAGCCACGGGTTATATCGAGTCGTGCCAGTCTCTTCCCTGGTGTCAGAGTTTTGACCTAGGCCCAAACGCTTGGACCTGGAGTGGTTGACGGTGGTATGGGTCCCCGTCGGACGAGACGGAACCCGCGTCCTTGGGGTCGGCCGAGACGGAGCCCGCACCCGAGGGGTCGGGCGAGACGGAGCCCGCGTCCTTGGGGTCGGGTGAGATGGAGCCCGCACCCGAGGGTCGGGCGAGACAGGGCACGAACCCAAGTGGTCGGGCGAGGCGGAGCCCGCAGCCTCGACGTCTGGCGAGACGGAGCCCGCGGCCTTGGGCGAGACCCCCGTGGCCTTGGGGTCGAGCGAGACTTTTTAATACGTCTTGCTCTATCCGGGGTAGTCAGCGTGGGCGCTGACTTCCTTGCTTTGGTATCCCTATTATCGATGTCCGACAAATAGGTTGTCAAGTTTGTCTCTCACAACCTTTTGCCTATTTACATTTTTGCAGGGGCAAATATGTCTGGTGGTAGGGGTTTTTATTTGAAGGACGCCTGGCAGAGTGGAGTGGCAGCGCGCCGTGGAGAAAGCTCCGTCCCGGCCATAAACCATTGTTTATAGAATAATATATAGACCGATGGTTTATGAACTTTAAGACCCATCTTAGTAGTGCTTTGTGGGCTTGTCTATTTTTCTGTGTGTGAAATGACTAATCTCTGTGAGACTATGAATTCGTGTTTCTTTCATTAGTTAATTTATTTTTTGTTTTATAATTTATTTTAGTTTTATGATTTATTTTTTAGGCGCCACAATAGCGTTAGCACGGGTAATATACTATTGTGGAAAAGTTAAACTATGAAAAAAGTTCATTGTTTGATTGTTTCATGTGCATTCTTAAGATAAAGTTGTGGTATTAGCACGAGTATTATACTAGTTAAGGTTGTTAGATAGTACTCCTGTATCGACGCTATGCTTGCTACTTCTCAAGAGTAGGCGTAAACAGTCCCATGGGCATTTACATCTCCAATTGTTAAGTCCACATCAAGTGTTAATCTAAGTTATAGGTGTTCAATTGATTAAGCCGGTTGGTACGCGCTAATGGTCCTATGAGTTAATTAAGTCAATTAGTTATAGCAGTACCAACCGGCTAACGGTCTACTCCTACACAGTTCTACAATGACCGAGTCGGGTTTTTTTTTAGCGGGCAGCAAAAGGTGAGAGGCATAGGCTGGGTTTAGTTTGCGAATTTTGGGAATTTGGCTACTGTAGTATTTTCGTTTTTATTTAGCTATTAGTGTTCAATCATGGACTAATTAGGCTCAAAACGTTCGTCTCGCAATTTCCAACCAAACTGTGCAATTAGTTTTTTTTTGTCTATATTTAATACTCCATGCACATATCGTAAGATTCGATGTGATGGTTACTGAGTACTTTTTAGGAAACTTTTTGGGAACTAAATAAACCCTAGAAAAAGAAAAGGAAGCAGGGCGTGTGAACGCGTGCCGCAAGCACGGGGAAATGAATTCCGGGCGACTACAAAGCCTGGAACTCATTGAAAACGAGGCCAAATCGCAAGATTCGCTGCCAGTATGCTTGTTTCCTCCGAAACTCGACGCCAGGGCGCCAGGCTGACAGCCACAAGGCGTAACCATCCGATCCCAAGAGTCAAGTGACAGTGACACGACGGCCGACGGGAGCACGGACCGCGAGTAGCCGGAGTTCCCGTGGGCCTCCAGCTGTGGTATGGGCGTACGCGGCCTCCTTCTGGAAGCATTCATCCGTGCCACAGGTACGTACTTGTAGTACTTCCCTGTTTGTCTTAAGGGGAAAAAAATCAAAATAGTCTGTTTTGAAGCACTATTTCAGTGGTATTTTTTCTCAGACGAAAAATAGTATTTTTCAGTGAACGAAAAATATTTTCTCTCACGACAAACAAGTATAAGTCAAATTTCAGTGAAACTAACCGGGCCAATAACGCGCACCGATCCGAGGAGACGGCCGATCAGCTGGCAATCAAATTGTTCAAACTTGAACGGCACATACTCTGCCCCGGCCGGTGCCGTTGAAAGTCAAAACGATTAGTTTTATAGACTTTTAGTTATGCCCTGTTTAGTTCCACTTCATTTTGTTAAAATTTTCAAGATTTTCTATCACATCAAATCTTTAGACGCATGCATGAAGCATTAAATATAAATAAAAAATAAAACTAATTATACAGTTTAGACGAAATCCACGAGACGAATATTTTAAGCCTAATTAGACTATGATTGGACACTAATTACCAAATAACAACGAAAAACGTTACCGTTACATTTTGCAAAAAATTTCACATCTAAACTGGGCCTTACCCAGCTTCAAGAGTAGGCGTAAACAGTCCCATGCTGCGAAGAGATGAGGGAGGCTGATGAGGCCCTAATTATACCGGGACATGGAGGGGACAACACGCCTCCGTGTCCCGAGCCGCTCTCCCCTCTCCCCTCTCCCCTCTCCCCTCATCTCTCCATTTCTTTTTTTTTTTTCAGTACAGGCGTAGGAACGACATCAATTTAGTCGTAAATAACGTGAAGCTTAGGAACAATTCATAACTAATTGACGTGGATTACACGGAGGAGCAGCTCACGTGGAGCTACGTTTCGTAGCTCATACTTCCGCTATACAAAATGCTTCCAGCTCCATGACTACTCTACTGGAGGAGCCACTTTGCACACAAGTGTTTGATACAGCTAGTGCCGGTTCTCGAGCCTCTGCAAGAGTCGTACCAGTGCCAGAGAGAAAAGTTAAGGCAATGTTATTTCCCATCAAAATTCAAACTTTGGCACTATGTAAAAAGAAGATTCTTCGTCACATCAAACTTGCGGTACATGCATGAGTACTAAATGTTGACGAAATCAAAAACTAATTGTACAGTTTAGTTGTACTTTGCGAGACGAACGTTTTGAGCCTAATTAGTCAACGATTGGACAATTATTACCAAATACAAACGGAATGCTACACAGCGCTACAGTATCTACAGTAATTTCGGCGCGCCGATTCCGGGCAACTAAACGAGGCGTAAATATATCCTTGCGGGCATATACTTCCATCTCAGCACGTGTTTAGTTGGGTGAATTTGGGAATTTGGTCTACTGTAGCGCTTTCGTTTTTTTTGACAATTAGTGTTCAATCATGGACTAATTAGGCTCAAAACGTTCGTCTCGTAATTTCCAACCAATCTGTGCAATTAGTTTTTTTCGTCTACATTTAATGCTCCATACACGTATCGCAAGATTCAATGTGATAGGTACTGTAGCACTTTTTGAGAATTTGGGGTTAGAACTAAACACGCGCTCAATGCGAATGCAATAGCAATAGTGATGTGAGCACATGCCTTAAGGTCTTATTTGAATGTATGTGTATCCATCTCAATCCACATGTATTGAAGTAAAATATAATGGAATTTGGAATCCACATGTATTGGAGTGAAATGGAATGAAATTTAGTTTAATTCCACTCCAATCCACTTCAACACATATGGATTTAGAAGAATACATGCGCATCTAAACAGAGCCTAATGTTTTGTTTAGATGTATATGTATCCACTTCAATCCACGTGTGTTGGTGTGAAATAGAATAAAACTTAGTTTAATTATACTCCAATTCACTTCAACACATATGAATTAAGACAAATACTGCGTCCCAGACCAGAGCACTAATTGTGCCAGCAGCTTCCTCTGCCGCCGCCCGAGCTCCGTGTTTGCACCACACCAATGAGCCCGAATCGCTTCACCTTCACGATCTGAACGTTTCCTGCTCACGATTTGAATACCACCGATGGTGCCGCTGGACACGTGATGATGATGGGAATCAGTCACCCGACACCGATAGCCCAAATTGACCCGCGGACACGTGATGATGATGGGAATCAGTCACCCGACACGGAGTCCTAGACGATTTGAATACCACCGATGGCTTGTTTAGATTGCCTTAAAATTCTAAGTTTTTTCACTCTTTCTTCGTCACATTAATTTTTAGACATATGCATGGAGCATTAAATATAGATAAAAAAAAATTAATTACATAGTTTGGTTGTAAATCACGAGACGAATCTTTTGAGCCTAGTTAGTTCATGATCGGATAAAGTTTGTCAAATATAAACGAAACATGCTACAGTGTTCAGATTACAAAAATTTGCAATCTAATCAAGGGCTTGGCCAAGTTTTTCTCCGTGGACCACGGCGATGTGGACGGCAGGGCCCCAGCGGAGAACGCCCGTTCTCACGACGAGAGGACACCGCCGCCCGCGCGCGCACCTCACCCACGCGTGCGGCGCCGGCTCCAAGACTGCGTTTGAGTGCCTGCCGATTGATGGGGTGCGGCCGTGCGGGAAGTCAAACCGGCCAAGAAACGCGCTACAAATACTTGCCCCGCCTCCGCCCACTCGCCATTCCACACGAAACAGAGTAACAGACACGAGCAGTCTCAATCGATCGAGCTGGTCTGATCACCCGGCAGGGCAGAAAGTGGCAGCCATGGGCCTGGCCTGGATGGTGGCAGCGGCCGTCGCGGCCGTGCTGGCGTCGTGGGCGTTCAACGCGCTGGTGCACCTCGTCTGGCGCCCCTACGCCATCACCCGGAGGCTGCGCGCGCAGGGCGTGCGCGGGCCGGACTACAGGTTCCTCACCGGAAACCTCGGCGAGATGAAGCGCCTCCGCGCCGAGGGCGCCGGCGTCACGCTGGACGTCGGCGACCACGACTTCATCCCCATGGTGCAGCCGCACCACCGCAAGTGGATCTCGCTCTACGGTACTTAACACATCCATCCATCGCCAGCTAGTTGCCGCTGCTTTGCAGCGACGCGACGCTCGAGGCTCGATTGATCACGCTGCTGACGGTCTGGTTCTGCTGCAGGCCGGACGTTCGTGTACTGGAACGGGGCGACGCCGAACGTGTGCGTGGCGGACGTGAACGTGGTGAGGCAGGTGCTCTTCGACCGCACCGGGCTCTACCCCAAGAACCTCATGAACCCGCACGTCACCCGCCTGCTCGGCAAGGGCCTCGTCCTCACTGACGGCGACGACTGGAAGCGCCACCGCAAGGTCGTGCACCCGGCCTTCAACATGGACAAGCTCAAGGTATGTGTACCGTGTACGCCTCACTCCGTCACCCGTGGGAAGTCAGTTGCTGAGCCGTGCGCTTTCATTTGGCAATTGTCAGATGATGACAGGGACCATGTCCGACTGCGCTCTGTCCATGATGTCCGAGTGGGAGGCGCAGCAGGCGAAGGCCGGCGGCGACGTGGAGGCGGAGGTCGAGCTGAGCAGCCAGTTCGAGGAGCTCACCGCCGACGTGATCTCGCACACGGCGTTCGGGAGCAGCTACGAGGAGGGGAAACGGGTCTTCCTGGCGCAGAGGGAGCTCCAGTTCCTGGCCTTCTCCACTTTTTTCAACGTCCAGATCCCAGTGTTCAGGTACCTCCCAACCGAGAAGAACCGCATGACGTGGAAGCTGGACAAGCAGGTGCGGGGCATGCTCATGGACATCATCAAGGCCCGCCTCGCCAGCAAGGACACCGCCGGCTACGGGAACGACCTGCTCGGGCTCATGCTGGAGGCGTGCGCGCCGGAGCACGGCGAGACGCCAGTGCTGAGCATGGACGAGATCATCGACGAGTGCAAGACATTCTTCTTCGCCGGGCACGACACCACCTCCCACCTGCTTACCTGGGCCGCGTTCCTTCTGAGCACGCACCCGGAGTGGCAGGACAGGCTCCGGGAGGAGGTGCGGCGGGAGTGCGGCGACGAGGTCCCCACCGGCGACGCGCTCAACAAGCTCGCTTTGGTGAACATGTTCCTCCTGGAGACGCTGCGGCTGTACGGCCCGGTGTCCGTGATCCAGAGGAAGGCGGGATCGGACCTCGACCTCGGCGGCGTCCGCGTACCTGAGGGCGCTATCTTCACGATCCCTATCGCGACGATCCACCGCGACAAGGAGGTCTGGGGCGAGGACGCCGGTGAGTTCAAGCCGGAGAGGTTCCAGAACGGGGTGACGAGAGCGGGGAAGCACCCCAATGCGCTGCTGTCATTCTCCGTTGGACCGAGATCGTGCATTGGGCAGAACTTTGCGATGATCGAGGCTAAGGCCGTGGTCGCCATGATTCTACAGAGGTTTGTGCTCAAGCTGTCCCCCAGATACGTCCACTCGCCTATGGACGTGATCACCCTGCGGCCCAGACATGGGCTCCCAATGCTCCTCAGGCGCTTGTAGGTTTCATGGAGCGCGCCAGATGTGACAGATTTGTATTCTTTTTTTTTCTTTTTGAGGAAAAGAAAGTTATGTATTATACTCGACATTAATAATAATGTTTATATAATCCCGAGCAACAATTTGCTCAACACACGCTGGTACACTAAAACGCCAGATAGTTGCATGCCTATTTCATTTGTCGTTTGTGCGAGCTTGTGGGCTGCACAATTAGGCCTTGTTTACTTGCCCAAAGTTGGGAGTTTTGGAAGTTAGGAGTTTTCTGTAGCATTTCGTTTGTATTTTTGAATTATTGTCCAAACATTGACTAATTAGGCTCAAAAAATTCGTCTCGCAAAGTTAAAACAAACTATGTAATTAGTTATTTTTTTACCTACATTTAATACTCCATACATATATCAAAGATTTGATATGATGTGATGTGATGGGGAATCTTGCACCTTTTGCTTTTTGGAGGTGCAAACTTGGTGCAACTAAACGAGGCCTTACACTCTCTTTTCGTATCGATCACCTTCCACTAAGATAATTTTTCTCCTAGCTCCTAGCTAGATCTCCACGATGGTGAAGTAGACTTGTGGCTTCCCTCTCTCTATAGTAAGTCAGCCATTGCGACGCAGTCGGTCTCTAGAACGTGTTGTTGACACCATTCCCCCGCTAGAGTGATGCCTTTCCTCCATACAAGAATTTCTGCCTTCTCCGGACTATTTTCAGAACGTCCACTTGTAAGGGAATCCACCAATGGCTGCTTGCCATTATGATGAGAGATTCCTTGGTGATGCTTTACATCACACAGTTCCAACCAATACTGCTTCAAAAAAATATGGGTACAGACATGTGAATTTTACGCTATTATGAGTGGTATTTCTTACCTGCCAGGTACACCATAGGAGGATGAGCCATTTTGCCACGTCCAGTGATAGAGATATGAGGACATGTGTTGGCGCATGCATTCGGCTCTGGCTGCCAAATTTTGCTGTCGTCCGGAGCATAATCTACGCACTGTAGTTCGTCCGACAAAAACCAAAACTCCCTCACAGCATCCCACAGAGCTCTAGCATAACTACATCTTACTACTAGAGCATGCATAGTAGATTCACTTCCACGTACACGTATCTCGCATGAATCATTGGCGATGATTTGGCGCCCTTTTTTGTTCACTTGTGTAGCTAAGCCATTATAACTATCCTGCTGAATATAAGGATTTTGTGCGGGATTGGGATTCTCCAGTAGGCAGACCACATCGAGAGCCCCTCTGTGGATGATGAAGAAGATTGTCGGCCACTGTTCTCCTCAATTAATCTCTTTGCTAGTATGTAAGCGCTCCTCGAAGAGTAGATGCTAGAGCCCTCATAATATCAGGCCATAACATCCAAAGACGCCATGGATAGCAACATAAGATTAAGCACTTCCTTAGCATCATGTGCCCTGAAATATATTTAATTACTTCCTCCTTGCATTCCATGTGTAACTCATTGATGAGTTGGGAGATCCATTTCAGCCTTGTATTAGTTTATAATATACTAATATTTCTTTTTTATTCTATACATGTAGCCTTGATAATATATGCCCATTTATTATTGCTTGGTGCATGATGTAAACTAATGCAAAAACATAAATAATGTGTATCTTTAAAATAGGAACACAAAGAACAACGCCTCAAGATTTCAAGCCACTGACTTCATTCCCACCAACAACTCTAAGACTTCGTTTCTTAAATTCTCACTAAATTGATTACCTATAATGAATTGAAAATGTGCATAGTGATATCTGTCTCAATCCACCAAATATTTTGGGGGAAATTAGCTAAGAATGATTCGTCAATAAATGATGCAACTCCACAAATCCAGCATAATTATTTGGCATATGCTCAGGTGACTTGTAGAAATTGTAGACTTAACAGACATTAGTATTCCAAACATGATTCTTACCATTGTTCTTACTTCTTACTGGACTCTGCTTCACTAGCTTGGAGTTCTTCTTAGGTTGCTTGCTACTACCTTGCAAAAACCAACAAAGTTAGCCATGTCTTTCTTCTCAACCTTCTTCCTTTCCTCCTATTATGCACATTATCTTACAAATTTCTAGAATGCTCACTTTCCCTTTTGGGTGTTGTAGGCTGACTTTGAAGGGGTTGTCTTGAGCTGCTAGCCAAGTCATAATGAAGTGCACAAGGAAGCCTTTAGAAATGGAAAGCTCAAGTGGCTTCGCTTTCGACACCCATATCGCATATGCTCATAATGTGCTCCCTAATTCCACTTGCCTATCATAGCATGAGGTAAGCATCTTCATGATGAGAGTTTCAAAGATAGGTATTAGATGAGCTCCTTAAACTCTCCTCTTTCATGGCAGCGAAGATACCCAAAACCTATCGATCGGTTCCCAACGATCAACCTATGATGACCTACACCGTGTCTTCATGCTCTCGCACTTGTGTTTGGCGGTGATCGATCCATGCTAAGCGCGGCAAGAGCCGTTCACTTGCGGCGCTTCTTGACGCCAAGGTTACTTTCTATCGACATTTGTGTCTTCATTTTATTTTTTCAAAAATCATAGTTGCTCCAAAATTTTAAATTAAGCTCTACATTGGATAACAGATGGCATTACTGCGTCAAACAAAAAAAAAACGCTCGATTAGGGCTCCAAGCGGATAAGTTTTTTGTACATTCAGGTGATGGACCACAATTTGGTAGTCTCTGCGTGTTTCATGGCAGCGAAGATACCCAAAACCTATCGATCGATTCCCAACGATCAACCTATGATGACCTGCCTGTGTCTTCATGCTCTCGCACTTGTGTTTGGCGGTGATCGATCCATGCTAAGCGCGGGCAAGAAACCGTTCACTTTGGCGGCGCTACTTGACGCCCAAGGGTTACTTTCTATCGACATTTCTGTCTTCATTTTATTTTATTTTTAAATAATAGCTGCTCTAAAATTTTAAATTCGCTCTACATTGGATAACAGATGGCATTCTGCGTCAAACAAAAAAAACCGCGCTCGATTCGGGCTCCAAACGGATAAGTTTTGTACATTCAGGGTGATGGACCACAATTTGATGAGTCTGGCGTGTTTCATGGCAAGCGAAGATACCCAAAACCTATCGATCGATTCCCAACGATCAACCTATGATGACCTACCCTGTGTCTTCATGCTCTCGCACTTGTGTTTGCTCTTCATGCTCTCGCACTGTGGGTGATCGATCCATGCTAAGCGGGCAGAGCCGTTCACTTGGCGGCTTTTGGCGCCAAAGGGTTACTTTCTATCGACATTTTGTGTCTTCATTTTATTTTTTCAAAAAATCATAGTTGCTCCAAAATTTTAAATTCGCTCTACATTGGATAACGAGATGGCATTACTGCGTCAAACAAAAAAAAAAAACGCTCGATTAGGGCTCCAAGCGGATAAGTTTTGTACATTCGGGGTGATGGACCACAATTTTTGGTAGTCTCTGCGTGTTTCATGGCAACGATGATACCCAAAACCTATCGATCAATTTCCCAACGATCAACCTATGATGACCTACACCGTGTCTTCATGCTCTCGCACTAGTGTTTGACGAGTGATCGATCCATGCTAAGCGGGCAAGAATCGATCGTTCAAGAAACTTCACTGGCGGCCTACTTGACGCCCCAAGGGTTACTTTCTATCGACATTTGTGTCTTCATTTTATTTTTTCAAAAAAATCATAGTTGCTCCAAAATTTTAAAATTCGCTCTACATTGGATAACGATGGCATTACTGCGTCAAACAAAAAAAAAAACGCTCGATTCGGGCTCCAAGCGGATAAGTTTTGTACATTGGGGGATGGATGGACCACAATTTGGTAGTCTCTGGCGTGTTTCATGGCAGAAAGATACCCAAAACCTATCGATCGATTCCCAACGATCAACCTATGATGACCTTCACCGTCTTCATGCTCTCGCACTTGTGTTTGACGGTGATCGATCCATGCTAAGCGCGGCAAGAGCCGTTCACTTGGCGGCGCTTCTTGACGCCACCCCAGGGTTACTTTCTATCGACATTTGTGTTCATTTTATTTTTTTTTTTCAAAATAGTTGCTCCAAAATTTTAAATTCGCTCTACATTGGATAACGAGATGGCATTACGCAAACAAAAAAAAAAAACGCGCTCGATTAGGGCTCCAAGCGGATAAGTTTTGTACATTTTACATTGGGTGATGGACCACAATTTGGTATCTGGCGTGTTTCATGGCAGCGAAGATACCCAAAACCTGTCGATCGTTCCCACGATCAACCTATGATGACCTACATCCGTGTCTTCATGCTCTCGCACTTGTGTTTGGCGGTGATCGATCCATGCTAAGCTTGTGTTTGGCGGTGATCGATCCATGCTAAGCGCGGGCAAAGCCGTTCACTGGCGCTACTTGACGCCCAGGGTTACTTTCTATCGACATTTGTGTCTTCATTTTATTTTTTTTCAAAAATCATAGTTGCTCCAAAATTTTAAATTCGCTCTACATTGGATAATTGGATGGCATTACTGCGTCAAACAAAAAAAAAACGCTCGATTAGGGCTCCAAGCGGATAAGTTTTGTACATTCGGGGTGATGGACCACAATTTGGTAGTCTCTGGCGTGTTTCATGGCAGCGAAGATACCCAAAACCTATCGATCGGTTCCCACGATCAACCTATGATGACCTACCGTGTCTTCATGCTCTCTCGCACTTGTGTTTGGCGGTGATCGATCCATGCTATCCGCGCTAAGAGGGCAAGAAACCTTCCACGGCGGCGGCTTTCTTGCCCAAGGGTTACTTTCTATCGACATTTGTGTCTTCATTTTATTTTTTTTTTCATAGTTGCTCCAAAATTTTAAATTCGCTCTACATTGGATAACGAGATGGCATTACTGCGTCAAACAAAAAAAAAAAACGCTCGATTAGGGCTCCAAGCGGATAAGTTTTGTACATTGAGGGATGGACCACAATTTGGTGTCTCTGGCGTGTTTCATGGCAGCGAAGATACCCAAAACCTATCGATCGGTTCCCAACGATCAACCTATGATGACCTACACATGTCTTCATGCTCTCGCACTTGTGTTTGACGGTGATGATCGATCCATGCTAAGCGGGCATCGCAAGGCAAGTTCACATGGCGGTGCTTCTTGACCAAAGGTTACTTTTATATTCTTGACATTTTTCTATCGACATTTGTTTCATTTTATTTTTTTTTTCAAAAATCAGTTGCTCCAAAATTTTAAATTCGCTCTACATTGGATAACGAGATGGCATTACTGCGTCAAACAAAAAAAAACGCGCTCGATTAGGGCTCCAAGCGGATAAGTTTTGTACATTCGGGGATGGACCACAATTTGGTAGTCTCTGGTGTTTCATGGCAGCGAAGATACCCAAAACCTATCGATCGGTTCCCACGATCAACCTATGATGACCTACACCGTGTCTTCATGCTCTCGCACTTGTGTTGTTTGACGTGATCGATCCATGCTAAGCGGGCAAGAAACCGTTCACTTTGGCGCTACTTGACGCGCCCAAGGTTTACTTTCTATCGACATTTGTGTCTTCATTTTATTTTTTTTTTCATAGTTGCTCCAAAATTTTAAATTCGCTCTACATTGGATAACGAGATGGCATTACTGCGTCAAACAAAAAAAAAAACGCTCGATTAGGGCTCCAAGCGGATAAGTTTTGTACATTCGGGGTGATGGACCACAATTTGGTAGTCTCTGGCGTGTTTCATGGCAACGAAGATACCCAAAACCTATCGATCAATTCCCAACGATCAACCTATGATGACCTACACCGTGGCTTCATGCTCTCGCACTAGTGTTTGAGCGGTGATCGATCCATGCTAATGGCGATGCAAGAGCCGTTCAATTGGCGGCGCTTCTTGGCGCGGCGGCTTCTTGAGCAAAGGTTACTTTCTATCGACATTTGTGTCTTCATTTTATTTTTTCAAAAATCATAGTTGCTCCAAAATTTTAAATTAAGCTCTACATTGGATAACGAGATGGCATTACGTCAAACAAAAAAAAAAAAAAAAAAATTAGGGCTCCAAGCGGATAAGTTTTGTACATTCGGGGTGATGGACCACAATTTGGTAGTCTCTGGCGTGTTTCATGGCAGCGAAGATACCCAAAACCTATCGATCGATTCCCACGATCAACCTATGATGACCTACACCGTGTCTTCATGCTCTCGCACTTACTGTTTGACGGTGATCGATCCATGCTAAGCGCGGCAAGAAGCTCTCGATCACTTTGGCGGCGCTTTGCGCGGCAGCGCTTTGGCGGCTTCTTCTTGAGGGGGTTACTTTCTATCGACATTTGTGTCTTCATTTTATTTTTTCAAAAATCATAGTTGCTCCAAAATTTTAAATTAAGCTCTACATTGGATAACAGATGGCATTACTGCGTCAAACAAAAAAAAAAAAAAACGCGCTCGATTAGGGCTCCAAGCGGATAAGTTTTGTACATTCGGGGTGATGGACCACAATTTGGTAGTCTCTGGCGTGTTTCATGGCAATGAAGATACCCAAAACCTATCGATCGATTCCCAGACAATCAACCTATAATGACCTACACCGTGTCTTCATGCTCTCGCACTGTGTTTGGCGGTGATCGATCCATGCTAAGCGGGCAAGAGCCGTTCACTTTGGCGGCCTTCTTCTTTGGCGCTAAGGGTTTACTTCTATCGACATTTGTGTCTTCATTTTATTTTTTTCAAAAATCATAGTTGCTCCAAAATTTTAAATTCGCTCTACATTGGATAACGAGATGGCATTACGTCAAACAAAAAAAAAAAACGCTCGATTTAGGCTCCAAGCGGATAAGTTTTGTACATTCGGGGTGATGGACCACAATTTGGTAGTCTCGGCGTGTTTCATGGCAGCGAAGATACCCAAAACCTATCGATCGGTTCCCAACGATCGATCAACCTATAATGACCTACACCGTGTCTTCATGCTCTCTCTCACTTGTGTTTGGCGGTGATCGATCCATGCTAAGCGGGGCAAGAAGCCGTTCACTTTGGCGGCGCTACTTGACGCCAAGGGTTACTTTCTATCGACATTTGTGTCTTCATTTTATTTTTTTTTTTAAAAAAAATCATAGTTGCTCCAAAATTTTAAATTCACTCTACATTGGATAACAGATGATGGCATTACCGTCAAACAAAAAAAAAAAATCGATTAGGGCTCCAAGCGGATAAGTTTTGTACATTGGGGTGATGGACCACAATTTGATGGTTCCAAATCTGGCGTGTTTCATCAATTGAAGATACCCAAAACCTATCGATCAGTTCCCAACGATCAACCTATGATGACCTATTTGATGACGTGTCTTCATGCTCTCGCATTGTGTTTGACGATGATGATCCATGCTATGCGATGCAAAGATACCCAAAAACCGTTCCTCAACCTATGGCTGGCGTGTCTTCTGCTCTCACTGGTGTTTGAGCGGTGATCGATCCATGCTAAGCGGGGGCAGAGCCGTTCACTTGGCGCGCTACTTTCTATGGGTTTTACTTTCTATCGACATTTGTGTCTTCATTTTATTTTTTCAAAAATCATAGTTGCTCCAAAATTTTAAATTCGCTCTACATTGGATAACGGATGGCATTACTGCGTCAAACAAAAAAAAAAACGCGCTCGATTAGGGCTCCAAGCGGATAAGTTTTGTACATTCGGGGTGATGGACCACAATTTGATGTAGTCTCTGGCGTGTTTCATGTGAAGATACCCAAAACCTATCGATCGATTCCCACGATCAACCTATGATGACCTCACACAGTGTCTTCATGCTCTCGCACTTGTGTTTGACGGTGATCGATCCATGCTATGCTAAGCGCACAAGAACCGTTCACTGGCGGCCTACTTGACGCCTTGGGTTACTTTCTGCTCGACATTTTTGTGTCTTCATTTTATTTTTTGTGTCTTCATTTTATTTTTTCAAAAATCATAGTTGCTCCAAAATTTTAAATTCGCTCTACATTGGATAACGATGGCATTACTGCGTCAAACAAAAAAAAAACGCGCTCGATTAGGGCTCCAAGCGGATAAGTTTTGTACATTCGGGGTGATGGACCACAATTTGATGTAGTCTCTGGCGTGTTTCATGGCAGCGAAGATACCCAAAACCTATCGATCGATTCCCAACGATCAACCTATGATGACCTACACCGTGTCTTCATGCTCTCGCACTTGTTTGACGGTGATCGATCCATGCTAAGCGGGCAAGAGCCGTTCAACTTCACGGCGCTTCTTCTTGACGCCAAGGGTTACTTTCTATCGACATTTGTGTCTTCATTTTATTTTTTTCTTCATCATAGTTGCTCCAAAATTTTAAATTCGCTCTACATTGGATAACAGATGGCATTACTTTCAAACAAAAAAAACCGCGCTCGATTAGGGCTCCAAGCGGATAAGTTTTGTACATTCGGTGATGGACCACAATTTGATGATCTCTGGTGTTTCATGGCAGCGAATGATACCCAAAACCTATCGATCGTTCCCAACGATCAACCTATCGATCGACCTCGACACCAACCTATGATGACCTTCATGCTCTCGCACTTGTGTTTGGCGGTGATCGATCCATGCTAAGCGGGCAAGGCAAGAGCCGTTCAGGCGGCGCTACTTGACGCCAAGGGTTACTTTCTATCGACATTTGTGTCTTCATTTTATTTTTTTTTCAAAATCATAGTTGCTCCAAAATTTTAAATTAATCTACATTGGATAACAGATGGCATTACTGCGTCAAACAAAAAAAAAACGCTCGATTAGGGCTCCAAGCGGATAAGTTTTGTACATTCGGGGTGATGGACCACAATTTGGTAGTCTCTCTGGCGTGTTTCATGGCAGCGAAGATACCCAAAACCTATCGATCGATTCCCACGATCAACCTATGATGACCTACACCGTGTCTTCATGCTCTCGCACTTGTGTTTGACGTGATCGATCCATGCTAAGCTGCGGGCAAGATGACCTGCGTTCTCTCGCTTTGTTTGGCGATCGATCCATGCTAGCGCCCAAGGGTTACTTTCTATTGGACATTTACTTTCTCTTCGACATTTGTTTCATTTTATTTTTTTTAAAATCATAGTTGCTCCAAAATTTTAAATTCGCTCTACATTGGATAACGAGATGGCATTACGTCAAACAAAAAAAAAAACGCTCGATTAGGGCTCCAAGCGGATAAGTTTTGTACATTCGGGGTGATGGACCACAATTTTGGTAGTCTGGCGTGTTTCATGGCAAAAGATACCCAAAACCTATCGATCAGTTCCCAGATCAACCTATGATGACCTGCCCGTGTCTTCATGCTCTCGCACTTGTGTTTGACGGTGATCGATCCATGCTAAGCGCGGGCAAGAGCAAGTTCAGCTTGGCGCTATGCGCTACTGGCGCCAGCCAAGGGTTTACTTTCTATCGACATTTGTGTCTTCATTTTATTTTTTTTTTTCATAGTTGCTCCAAAATTTTAAAATTTGCTCTTCATTTTATTTTTTCAAAAATAAGTTGCTCCAAAATTTTAAATTCTACATTGGATAACAAAAAAAAAAAAAAAAACCTTCGATTCGGGCTCCAAAGCGGATAAGTTTTGTACATTCGGGGTGATGGACCACAATTTGATAGTCTCTGGCGTGTTTCATGGCAGCGAAGATACCCAAAACCTATCGATCGATTCCCAACGATCAACCTATGATGACAACCTATGATGACACCCACCGTGCCTTCATGCTCTCGCACTTGTTTTGACGTTGATGATGATCCATGCTATGCGGCGGGCAAGAGCAAGTTCATGCTCTGCTTCTTCGACTGCTTGGCGCTACTTTGCCAACTTTTACTTTCTCGACATTTTTGTGTCTTCATTTTATTTTTTCAAAAATCATAGTTGCTCCAAAATTTTAAATTAAGCTCTACATTGGATAACGAGATGGCATTACGCGTCAAACAAAAAAAAAAAACGCTCGATTAAGGCTCCAAGCGGATAAGTTTTGTACATTCGGGGTGATGGACCACAATTTGATGATCTCTGGCGTGTTTCATGGCAGCGAAGATACCCAAAACCTATCGATCGGTTCCAACGATCAACCTATGATGACCTACACCGTGTCTTCATGCTCTCTTTGTGTTTGACGGTGATCGATCCATGCTATGCGGCGCAAGAAGCCGTTCACTGGCTTTGCGGCTTTACTTTCTATTTTTTGTGTCTTCATTTTATTTTTTTTTTCAAATCATAGTTGCTCCAAAATTTTAAATTAAGCTCTATTGGATAACGAGATGGCATTCTGCGTCAAACAAAAAAAAAAACGCGCTCGATTAGGGCTCCAAGCGGATAAGTTTTGTACATTCGGGGTGATGGACCACAATTTGATAGTCTCTGGCGTGTTTCATGGCATTGAAGATGTTTCAAAACCTATCGATCGATTCCCAGATCGATCAACCTATGATGACCTACACCGTGCCTTCATGCTCTCGCACTAGTGTTTGGCGGTGATCGATCCATGCTACTTGCGCTAAGACTGTGTCAAGATCGGCGGCTACTTTGCTTGAAAGCCAGGTTACTTTCTATTTACATTTTATGTCTTCATTTTATTTTTTTTTTTTTAAAATTTTTTCCAAAATTTTAAATTCGCTCTACATTGGATATTTGTGTCTTCATTTTATTTTTTTCAAAAATCATAGTTGCTCCAAAATTTTAAATTCGCAAATTGGATAACGAGATGGCATTACTGCGTCAAACAAAAAAAACGCGCTCGATTAGGGCTCCAAGCGGATAAGTTTTGTACATTTCGGGTGATGGACCACAATTTGATAGTCTCTGGCGTGTTCATGGCAGCGAAGATACCCAAAACCTATCGATCGATTCCCAGACGATCAACCTATGATGACCTACACCGTGTCTTCATGCTCTCTCTTTGTGTTTGACGGTGATCGATCCATGCTAAGCGCTAAGGCAAGAAGCCGTTCACTGGCGGCGCTTCTTGACGCCAAGGGTTACTTTCTATCGACATTTGTGTCTTCATTTTATTTTTCAAAAATCATAGTTGCTCCAAAATTTTAAATTAAGCTCTTTGGATAACATTGGCATTACTGCGTCAAACAAAAAAAAAATTTCGATTCGGGCTCCAAAAATAAGTTTTGTACATTCGGGGATGGATGGAACAAAATGGATCAAAAAATAAAAGCGGATTTCATGGATGGACATGGATAGAAGCGGATAGATACCCAAAACCTTCGATCGGTTCGACGATCAACCTATGATGACCTACACCGTGTGTCTCATGCTCAACCTATGATGACCTACACCGTGTGTCTTCATGCTCTCGCACTTGTGTTTGACGGTGATCGATCCATGCTAAGCGGGCAAAGAGCCGTTCACTTTGGCGGCGCTACTTGACGCCAAAGGGTTACTTTCTATCGACATTTGTGTCTTCATTTTATTTTTTCAAAAATCATAGTTGCTCCAAAATTTTAAATTAAGCTCTACATTGGATAACAGATGGCATTACTGCGTCAAACAAAAAAAAAAAAAAAACTCGATTAAAATCCAAGCGGATAAGTTTTGTACATTCGGGGTGATGGACCACAATTTGGTGATCTCTGCGTGTTTCATGCAGAATACCCAAAACCTATCGATCGAGTTCCCAACGATCAACCTATGATGACCTGACCCAACATTGTGCTCTTGATAGTGTTTGATGAATCAATCCATGCTCAACCAAACCTATGTCTCTGCGTGTTTCATGCAAACCCAAAACCTAGTCGTCGGACCTACCCGTGTCTTCATGCTCTCTTCTCGATCATGCTAAGCGATTCGCAAGGGTTACTTTTCTTGGCGCATTTGTGTCTTCATTTTATTTTTTTTTTGACCTTTTTTTCTTGACGCCAAGGGTTACTTTCTATCGACATTTGTGTCTTCATTTTATTTTTCAAAAATCATAGTTGCTCCAAAATTTTAAATTCGCTCTACATTGGATAACGAGATGGCATTACTGCGTCAAACAAAAAAAAAACGCTCGATTCGGGCTCCAAGCGGATAAGTTTTGTACATTCGGGGTGATGGACCACAATTTGATAGTCTCTGGCGTGTTTCATGGCAGCGAAGATACCCAAAACCTATCGATCGATTCCCAACGATCAACCTATGATGACCTACCGTGTCTTCATGCTCTCATGCTCTGTTTGTGGTGATCGATCCATGCTAAGCGCGGCAAGAGCCGTTCAACTGGCGGCGCTACTTGGCGCCCAAGGGTTACTTTCTATCGACATTTGTGTCTTCATTTTATTTTTTTTCAAAATCATAGTTGCTCCAAAATTTTAAATTCGCTCTACATTGGATAACAGATGGCATTCTGCGTCAAACAAAAAAAACCGCGCTCGATTAGGGCTCCAAACGGATAAGTTTTGTACATTCAGGGTGATGGACCACAATTTTGGTGATGGACCACAATCTAGTCTCGGCGTGTTTCATGGCAGAAGATACCCAAAACCTATCGATCGATTCCCACGATCAACCTATGATGACCTACACCACCATCTTCATGCTCTCGCACTTGTGTTTGGCGGTGATCGATCCATGCTATGCTAGCGCAAGAGCCGTTCAGCTTGGCGCTTCTTGGCGCCAAGGGTTACTTTCTATATTACATTTGTTTTCATTTTTTTTTTTTCAAAAAATCATAGTTGCTCCAAAATTTTAAATTAAAAACATTGGATAACTCAATGATGGCATTACTGCGTCAAACAAAAAAAAAAATGCTCGATTAGGGCTCCAAAGCGGATAAGTTTTGTACATTCGGGGTGATGGACCACAATTTGGTAGTCTCTGGCGTGTTTCATGGCATGAAGATACCCAAAACCTATCGATCTAGTTCCCAACGATCAACCTATGATGACCTACACCGTGCCTTCATGCTCTCATGCTCTTGTGTTTGACGGATGATGATGACCTTGATGCCTTCATGCTCCACTTGTGTTTGACGGTGATCGATCCATGCTAAGCGGGCAAGGAAGAAGCGTTCACTTTGGCGGCGCTTCTTGACGCCCAAGGGTTACTTTCTATCGACATTTGTGTCTTCATTTTTTTTTTTTTTTCATAGTTGCTCCAAAATTTTAAATTCGCTCTACATTGGATAACGAGATGGCATTACCGTCAAACAAAAAAAAACGCGCTCTCGATTAAATCCAAAGGATAAGTTTTGTACATTCGGGGTGATGGACCACAATTTGATGATCTCAAACGTGTTTCATGGCAGAAGATTCCCAAAACCTGATCCAGTTCCACAATGATCAACCTATGATGACCTGGTGTCTTCATGCCTAGTTGCTCCAAAATTTTATGCTCTGTGTGATGACGTGATGATCTCTCCATGCTACTGTGTTTTTGCATACGAAAACCTATGTCCGTTCCCAGCGATCAACCTATGATGACCTCTTTCATGCTCAAGTTTTGGCGGTGATCGATCCTATCTTGCGGGCAAGATTTTCCTTTGGCGGCGCTACTTGACATTTACTTTCTATCGACATTTGTGTCTTCATTTTATTTTTTTCAAAATCATAGTTGCTCCAAAATTTTAAATTCGCTCTACATTGGATAACGAGATGGCATTACCGTCAAACAAAAAAAAAACGCTCGATTAGGGCTCCAAGCGGATAAGTTTTGTACATTCGGGGTGATGGACCACAATTTTGGTAGTCTCGGCGTGTTTCATGGCAATTTGATACCCAAAACCTATCGATCGATTCCCAACGATCAACCTATGATGACCTACATGATGTCTTCATGCTCTCGCACTCTGTTTGACGGTGATCGATCCATGCTATGCTAATTGCAAGGGCACAGAGCCTTTCATTTGCTCTATGCTTCAGCGCCAAGGTTACTTTCTATCGACATTTGTGTTACTTTCTATCGACATTTGTGTCTTCATTTTATTTTTTCAAAAATCATAGTTGCTCCAAAATTTTAAATTAAGCTCTACATTGGATAACGAGATGGCATTACTGCGTCAAACAAAAAAAAAAAACGCGCTCGATTAGGGCTCCAAGCGGATAAGTTTTGTACATTCGGGGTGATGGACCACAATTTGATAGTCTCTGGCGTGTTTCATGGCAGCGAAGATACCCAAAACCTATCGATCAGTTCCCAGCGATCAACCTATGATGACCTGACCGTGTCTTCATGCTCTCGCACTTGTGTTTGGCGTTGATCGATCCATGCTAAGCGCTAGCGCAAGCAAGAACAAGCGGCGGCTACTTGCGCCCAGGGGTACTTTCTATCGACATTTGTGTCTTCATTTTTTTTTTTTTTTTTTCCAAAATTTTAAATTCGCTCTACATTGGATAACAGATGGCATTACTGTCAAACAAACAAAAAAAAAAAATTATTCGGCTCCAAGCGGATAAGTTTTGTACATTCGGGGTGATGGACCACAATTTGGTATCTCTGGTCTCGGTGTGTTTCATGGCGAAGAAGATGGAAAACCTATCGATCGATTCCGATCAACCTATGATGACCTACCTGTGTCTTCATGCTCTCGCACTCTAGTGTTTGACGGTGATCGATCCATGCTGTCTAGCGTGTCGATTTGATCGCGCACTTGTGTGATGATCGATCAATGCTAAGCGCTGGGCAAGAGCCGTTCACTTTGGCGGCTACTTGACGCCAAGGGTTACTTTCTATCGACATTTGTGTCTTCATTTTATTTTTTCAAATCATAGTTGCTCCAAAATTTTAAATTCGCTCTACATTGGATAACGAGATGGCATTACTGCGTCAAACAAAAAAAAACGCGCTCGATTAGGGCTCCAAAGCGGATAAGTTTTGTACATTCGGGGTGATGGACCACAATTTGGTTGATCTCTGGCGTGTTTCATGGCAGCGAAGATACCCAAAACCTGTCGATCGATTCCCCAGCGATCAACCTATGATGACCTACACCTGTGTTCATGCTCTCGCACTTGTGTTTGACTGATCGATCCATGCTATGCATGCCATGCAAAGCAGGTTTCACTTGTGGCGCTGCTACGGTGATCGATCCATGCTACCGGGCAAGGTTACTTTCTATCGACAAGGTTTTTTCTGACATTTGTGTCTTCATTTTATTTTTTTTTTCATCATAGTTGCTCCAAAATTTTAAATTAAGCTCTACATTGGATAACGAGATGGCATTACGCGCGTCAAACAAAAAAAAAAACGCTCGATTAAGACTCCAAGCGGATAAGTTTTGTACATTCGGGGTGATGGACCACAATTTGGTAGTCTCTGGCGTGTTTCATGGCAGCGAAGATACCCAAAACCTGTCGATCGATTCCCAACGATCAACCTATGATGACCTACCCATGTCTTCATGCTCTCGCACTTGTGTTTGACGGTGATCGATCCATGCTAAGCGGGCAAGAGCAGTTCATTCGGCGCTTCTTGCGCCTTTGGCCTTACTTTCTATCGACATTTGTGTCTTCATTTTATTTTTTTTTTAAATCATTCAAATTTTGCTCCAAAATTTTAAATTCGCTCTACATTGGATAACAGATGGCATTACTTCGTCAAACAAAAAAAAAAAAATCGATTAAATCCAAGCGGATAAGTTTTGTACATTCGGGGTGATGGACCACAATTTGATGTCTCTGGCGGATAAGTTTTGTACATTGGCAATGGACCACAATTTGATTTCCAAAACCTATACCCAAACCTATCGATCGATTTCCAGCGATCAACCTATGATGACCTACACCGTGTCTTCATGCTCTCGCACTTGTGTTTGGCGGTGATCGATCCATGCTAAGCGGCTGCAAGCAAGTCACTCAGCGGCGGCTTCTTTGGCGCCAAGGGTTACTTTCTATCGACATTTGTGTCTTCATTTTATTTTTTTTTTTTCAATCATAGTTGCTCCAAAATTTTAAATTCGCTCTACATTGGATAACGATGGCATTACTGCGTCAAACAAAAAAAAAAAAGCGCTCGATTCGGGCTCCAAACGGATAAGTTTTGTACATTCAGGGTGATGGACCACAATTTTGGTAGTCTATGGCGTGTTTCATGGCAACGAAGATACCCAAAACCTATCGATCAGTTCCCAACGATCAACCTATGATGACCTACACCATGCCTTCATGCTCTCGCACTAGTGTTTGACCAGTGATCGATCCATGCTGACCATGCGTCTTCATGCTCTCGCACTTGTGTTTCAGCGGTGATGATCGATCCATGCTAAGCTTGAGCCGTTTCACTTTGGCGGTTACTTGGCGCCTATTTCTATCGACATTTGTGTCTTCATTTTATTTTTTTTTAAAATCATAGTTGCTCCAAAATTTTAAATTAAGCTCTACATTGGATAACGAGATGGCATTACGTCAAACAAAAAAAAAAAACGCTCGATTAGGGCTCCAAGCGGATAAGTTTTGTACATTCGGGGTGATGGACCACAATTTGGTAGTCTCTGGCGTGTTTCATGGCCCAAAACCTTCGATCATTCCCACCCATCAACCTATGATGACTACACCGTGTCTTCATGCTCAACGGTGATCGATCCATCCTGCGAATGACCTTCATCGGCGCTTCTTGATATGCCTTTTACTTTCTATCGACATTTGTGTCTTCATTTTTTTATTTTCTCTAGCTGCTCCAAAATTTTAAATTTCAAAATTTTACATTCATATGGATGGCAGATGGCATCAAACAAAAAAAAAAAAAAACGCTCGATTCGGGCTCCAAGCGGATAAGTTTTGTACATTCGGGTGATGGACCACAATTTGCTGGCGCGATACCCAAAACCTATCGATCGGTTCCGACGATCAACCTATGATGACCTACCGTGTCTTCATGCTCTGCTTCTTGTGTTTGGCGGTGATCGATTTGTTTTTTTGGTTCGCCAAAGGTTACTTTCTATTTTGTGTCTTCATTTTATTTTTTTTTCAAATCATAGTGCTCCAAAATTTTAAATTCGCTCTACATTGGATAACGATGGCATTACGTCAAACAAAAAAAAAAAAAAAAATTAGGGCTCCAAGCGGATAAGTTTTGTACATTCGGGGTGATGGACCACAATTTGGTAGTCTCTGGCGTGTTTCATGGCAATTTAAGATACCCAAAACCTATCGATCGGTTCCCAACGATCAACCTATGATGACCTCCGTGTCTTCATGCTCTCTGCACTGTGTTTGACTTGGTGATCGATCCATGCTAAGCCATGATGATCGATCCATGCTAAGCGGGCAAGGCGGCGCTTCTTGCTACTTGACCGCCAAGGGTTACTTTCTATCGACATTTGTGTCTTCATTTTATTTTTTTTTGCTCCAAAATTTTAAATTCGCTCTACATTGGATAACAGATGGCATTCAAACAAAAAAAAAAAACGCGCTCGATTAGGGCTCCAAGCGGATAAGTTTTGTACATTCGGGGTGATGGACCACAATTTGATGATCTCTGGCGTGTTTCATGGCAGCGAAGATACCCAAAACCTATCGATCGATTCCCACGATCAATCAACCTATGATGACCTGCATGTCTTCATGCTCTCGCACTGTGTTTGGCGTTGATCGATCCATGCTAAGCGGCATATTCCTTGCTTTTGCGCTTAAGGGTTTTTCTATCGACATTTGTGTTTCATTTTTCATTTTTTTTTTCAAAATCATTTGCTCCAAAATTTTAAATTCGCTCTACATTGGATAACGAGATGGCATTACGTCAAACAAAAAAAAATTGGATAACAGATGGCATTACGCGTCACAAAAAAAAAACCGCGCTCGATTAGGGCTCCAAGCGGATAAGTTTTGTACATTCGGGGTGATGGACCACAATTTGATGTAGTCTCTGGCGTGTTTCATGGCAGCGAAGATACCCAAAACCTATCGATCGATTCCCAGACGATCAACCTATGATGACCTACACCGTGTCTTCATGCTCTCGCTCTTGTGTTTTTGGTGATCGATCCATGCTAAGCTAAGCAAGCAAGCAAGTTCACTTTGCGGCGGCTACTTGACGCGCCAAGGGTTACTTTCTATCGACATTTGTGTCTTCATTTTATTTTTTCAAAAATCATAGTTGCTCCAAAATTTTAAATTCGCTCTACATTGGATAACGATGGCATTACTCAAACAAAAAAAAAAAACGCGCTCGCGCGGGCTCCAAGCGGATAAGTTTTGTACATTCGGGGTGATGGACCACAATTTGGTAGTCTCTGGCGTGTTTCATGGCAGCGAAGATACCCAAAACCTATCGATCGAGTTCCCAACGATCAACCTATGATGACCTGCCACCGTGTCTTCATGCTCTCGCACTTGTGTTTGACGGTGATCGATCCATGCTAAGCGCGGGCAAGAGCCGTTCATGCGGCGCTTACTTGGCCGCTTGTGTAGGGTTTACTTTCTATACGACATTTGTGTCTTCATTTTATTTTTTTTTTCATAGTTTTTGCTCCAAAATTTTAAATTTGTGTCTTCTTTATTTTTTCAAAAATCATATATCCAATTTTAAATTCGCTCTACATTGGATAACGAGATGGCATTAAAAACAAAAAAAAAACGCTCGATTAGGGCTCCAAGCGGATAAGTTTTGTACATTGAGGTGATGGACCACAATTTGATAGTCTCTGGCGTGTTTCATGGCAGCGAAGATACCCAAAACCTATCGATCGATTCCCAACGATCAACCTATGATGACCTACCGTGTCTTCATGCTCTCGCACTTGTGTTTGGCGGTGATGATCGATCCATGCTAAGCGGGCAAGAGCCCGTTCAAGGCGGCTTCTTCTTGGCGTTAAGGGTTACTTTCTATTTCGACATTTTGACGTCTTCATTTTATTTTGTGTCTTCATTTTATTTTTTCAAAATCATAGTTGCTCCAAAATTTTAAATTCGCTCTACATTGGATAACGAGATGGCATTCTGCGTCAAACAAAAAAAAAAAAACGCTCGATTAGGGCTCCAAGCGGATAAGTTTTGTACATTCGGGGTGATGGACCACAATTTGGTAGTCTCTGGCGTGTTTCATGGCAGCGAAGATACCCAAAACCTATCGATCGGTTCCCAACGATCAACCTATGATGACCTCACCGTGTCTTCATGCTCTCGCACTTGTGTTTGGCGGTGATCGATCCATGCTAAGCGCGGCAAGAGCCGTTCATTTGGCGGCGCTACTTGACGCCAAAGGGTTACTTTCTATCGACATTTGTGTCTTCATTTTATTTTTTCAAAAATCATAGTTGCTCCAAAATTTTAAATTAAAAATACATTGGATAACGAGATGGCATTCTGCGTCAAACAAAAAAAAAAAAAACGCTCGATTAAATCCAAGCGGATAAGTTTTGTACATTCGGGGTGATGGACCACAATTTGGTAGTCTCGGTGTGTTTCATGGCAAAAAATACCCAAAACCTATCGATCGTTCCCAATGATCAACCTGATGACCTACATGATGTGTCTTCATGCTCTCGCACTTGTGTTTGACGATGATCGATCCATGCTAAGCCTTGATGCAAGATGCTATGATCACCATGTGCTTTGCTCTCGCTTGTGTGTTTGGCGGTGATCGATGCTAAGCGCGGGCAAGAGCCGTTCTTTGGCGGCTTACTTGACGACAAGGGTTACTTTCTATCGACATTTGTGTCTTCATTTTATTTTTTCAAAAATCATAGTTGCTCCAAAATTTTAAATTCGCTCTACATTGGATAACGAGATGGCATTACCGTCAAACAAAAAAAAAACGCTCGATTAGGGCTCCAAGCGGATAAGTTTTGTACATTCGGGGTGATGGACCACAATTTGATAGTCTCGGCGTGTTTCATGGCAGCGAAGATGGGTTCGTCAACCTATGATGACCTGCACGTGTCTTCATGCTCTCGCACTTGTGTTTGAATACCCAAAATTCCTGTCGATCGATTTGTCTTCATTTTATTTTTCATAGATCAAAATTTTAAATTAAGACATTGATAACAGATGGCATTATGCAAACAAAAAAAAAAACGTCTTCATTAGGGCTCCAAGCGGATCTTTTGTACATTGTGATGGACCACAATTTCTTGATCTCTGGTGTGTCATGATCCATGCGATCGATTCCCTAGATCAAACCTGATGACCTACAGTGTTTCTTCATGCTTTGCACTTCGGTGATCGATCCATGCTAAGCGGGCAAGAGCCGTTTGGCGCGCTTGACGCCCAAGGGTTACTTTCTATCGACATTTGTGTCTTCATTTTATTTTTTCAAAAATCATAGTTGCTCCAAAATTTTAAATTAAGCTCTACATTGGATAACGAGATGGCATTACTGCGTCAAACAAAAAACAAAAAAACGCGCTCGATTAGGGCTCCAAGCGGATAAGTTTTGTACATTGGGGTGATGGACCACAATTTGGTAGTCTCTGGTGTGTGTTTCATGTGAAGATACCCAAAACCTATCGATCGATTTCCCAGATCAACAACCTATGATGACCTACACCGTGTCTTCATGCTCTCGCACTTGTGTTTGGCGGTGATCGATCCATGCTAAGCGGGCAAGAGCAGATTCACTAGCGGCGCTTCTTGACGCCAAAGGTTTACTTTCTATCGACATTTGTGTCTTCATTTTATTTTTTTTTAAATCATAGTTGCTCCAAAATTTTAAATTAAGCTCTACATTGGATAACGAGATGGCATTACTGCGTCAAACAAAAAAAAAAAAAAAAACGCTCGATTAGGGCTCCAAGCGGATAAGTTTTGTACATTCGGGGTGATGGACCACAATTTGGTAGTCTCTGGCGTGTTTCATGGCAGCGAAGATACCCAAAACCTATCGATCGATTCCACGATCAACCTATGATGACCTACACCGTGTCTTCATGCTCTCTCACTTGTGTTTGGCGGTGATCGATCCATGCTAAGCGGGCAAGAACCGTTCAGCTTCGCTACTTGGCGCTTGGGTTACTTTCTATCGACATTTGTGTCTTCATTTTATTTTTTTTTTTTCATAGTTGCTCAAAATTTTAAATTCTTCTACATTTTAACAGATGGCATTACTATTCAAACAAAAAAAAAATTTTCGATTAGGGCTCCAAACGGATAAGTTTTGCACATTCGATGATGGACCAAAATTTGGCAAAAAAACAACCAAACGTGTTTCATAACAGCGGATACCCAAAACCTGTCGATCATTGGCGGCGTTCCCAAAACCTATCAACCTGTGATGACCCATGGACCCAAATTTGACCTTCATGCTCTCGCATGACTTTGTTGTTTTCATGATCGATCCATCCTGATGACCTACCTCCGTGTCTTCATGCTACGTGTTTGGCGTGATCGATCCATGCTAGTTCATGTTTGGCGATCCATGCTAAGCAGCGCTTTTGGCTTGCTTCTTCACGCAAAGGTTACTTTCTATACATTTGTGTCTTCATTTTATTTTTTTTTAAAATCATAGTTGCTCCAAAATTTTAAATTCGCTCTACATTGGATAACAGATGGCATTACTGCGTCAAACAAAAAAAAAAACGCGCTCGATTAAGCTCCAAGCGGATAAGTTTTGTACATTCGGGGTGATGGACCACAATTTGATGTAGTCTCTGGCGTGTTTCATGGCAGCGAAGATACCCAAAACCTATCGATCGATTCCCACGATCAACCTATGATGACCTACACCGTGTGTCTTCATGCTCTCGCACTTGTGTTTGACGGTGATCGATCCATGTGTAAGCGATGCATCCATGCTAGCCGTTCACGTTCGGCGGCTACTTGACGCCCAAGGGTTACTTTCTATCGACATTTGTGTCTTCATTTTATTTTTTTTCAATCATAGTTGCTCCTCCAAAATTTTAAATTAAGCTCTACATTGGATAACGAGATGGCATTACTGCGTCAAACAAAAAAAAAACGCGCTCGATTAGGGCTCCAAGCGGATAAGTTTTGTACATTCGGGGTGATGGACCACAATTTGATAGTCTCGGCGTGTTTCATGGCAGCGAATATACCCAAAACTATCGATCGATTCCCAGCGATCAACCTATGATGACCTACACCGTGTCTTCATGCTCTCGCACTTGTGTTTGACGGTGATCGATCCATGCTAAGCGGCGCAAGAAATGTTGTTCATGGCGGCGCTTCTTGGCGCCAAGGGTTACTTTCTATGACATTTGTGTCTTCATTTTATTTTTTTTTCATAGTTGCTCCAAAATTTTAAATTCGCTCTACATTGGATAACGAGATGGCATTCTATCAAACAAAAAAAATTCGGGCTCCAATAAGTTTTTTTTTTTACCACAATTTTTATCCAAACATAAATAAAAACCTTTCGCTTCAAAAACATCATTCTAAAATGGAAATTCTTCATGCTCTACAACATTGTTTTGGCGGTGATCGATCTGCTTCGGGGCAAAAGCATTTCAAGTTTGGCGATCTTCTGATTGTTTGATGGACCACTGACGATGATTTTATTTTGAGTCTCCAAAATTTTTCATTTCTTACATTTTATGCCCCAAAACCTATCGATCGATTCCAAACGATCAACCTATGATGACCTACACCGTGTCTTCATGCTCTCGCACTATGTTTGACGCGATCGATCCATGCTATGCTAAGCAAGCCTATGAGCCGTTCACTTGCATGCGGCTTCTTGACCTAGCCAAGGTTTACTTTCTATCGACATTTGTGTCTTCATTTTCATTTTTTTTTTAAAATCATAGTTGCTCCAAAATTTTAAATTAAGCTCTACATTGGATAACGAGATGGCATTACTGCGTCAAACAAAAAAAAAAACGCTCGATTAGGGCTCCAAGCGGATAAGTTTTGTACATTCGGGGTGATGGACCACAATTTGGTAGTCTCTGGCGTGTTTCATGGCAGCGAAGATACCCCCAAACCTATCGATCGATTCCCAACGATCAACCTATGATGACCTACACCGTGTCTTCATGCTCTCGCACTTGTGTTTGGCGGTGATCGATCCATGCTAAGCTAAGCGGGCAAGAAGCGTTCCTTGCGGCGCTACTTGACGCCCAAGGGTTACTTTCTATCGACATTTGTGTCTTCATTTTATTTTTTTTCAAAATCATAGTTGCTCCAAAATTTAAATTCGCTCTACATTGGATAACAGATGGCATTACTTCAAACAAAAAAAAAAAAACGCTCGATTAGGGCTCCAAGCGGATAAGTTTTGTACATTCGGGGTGATGGACCACAATTTGGTAGTCTGGCGTGTTTCATGTAGCGAAGATACCCAAAACCTATCGATCGTTCCCAATGATCAACCTATGATGACCTACACATGTGTGATCATGCTCTCGCACTTGTGTTTGACGATGATCGATCCATGCTAAGCGCATCATTTGGAGCTCTCCTTGGCGGCTCTTCTTGATGCCCAAGGGTTACTTTCTATCGACATTTGTGTCTTCATTTTATTTTTTTTCATAGCTGCTCCAAAATTTTAAATTTTTTTTCTACATTGGATATTTGTGTCTTCATTTTATTTTTTCAAAAAATCATAGTTGCTCCAAAATTTTAAATTAAGCTCTACATTGGATAACGAGATGGCATTACTGCGTCAAACAAAAAAAAAAACGCGATTAGGGGCTCCAAGCGGATAAGTTTTGTACATTCGGGGTGATGGACCACAATTTGATGAGTCTCTGCGTGTTTCATGGCAGCGAAGATACCCAAAACCTATCGATCGATTCCCAACGATCAACCTATGATGACCTACACCCTGTCTTCATGCTCTCGCTTGCTTGTGTTTGGCGGTGATGATCGATCCATGCTAAGCGGCGCAAAGAGCCGTTCACATGCTTTGGCGGCAAGAGCCTTCTTGGCGCTTTTGGCGCCAAGGTTACTTTCTATCGACATTTGTGTCTTCATTTTATTTTTTTTAAAAATCATAGTTGCTCCAAAATTTTAAATTAAGCTCTACATTGGATAACGAGATGGCATTACGCGTCAAACAAAAAAAAACGCTCGATTAGGCTCCAAGCGGATAAGTTTTGTACATTCGGGTGATGGACCACAATTTGATGATCTCTGGCGTGTTTCATGGCAGCGAAGATACCCAAAACCTATCGATCGATTCCCAGCGATCAACCTATGATGACCTGCCGTGTCTTCATGCTCTCTTGCACTTGTGTTTGACGGTGATCGATCCATGCTATGCGGGCAAGAGCCGTTCAGCGGCGCTACTTGGCGCGCCAAGGGTTACTTTCTATCGACATTTGTGTCTTCATTTTTTTTTTTCAAAAAATAGTTGCTCCAAAATTTTAAATTAAAATCATAGCTCTACATTGGATAACGAGATGGCATTACTGCGTCAAACAAAAAAAAAAACCAACTCGATTAAAACTCCAAGCGGATAAGTTTTGTACATTCGGGGTGATGGACCACAATTTGGTAGTCTCTGGTGTTTCATGGCAGTGAAGATACCCAAAACCTGTCGATCGATTCCCAACGATCAACCTATGATGACCTACACCGTGCCTTCATGCTCTCGCACTAGTGTTTGACCGTGATGATCGATCCATGCTAAGCGCTTGAGCAAGAGCAGTTCAGCAGCGGCGGCTATCTTGCTAAGCAAGCGCAAGAGCCGTTCACTGTTGACGCCAAGGGTTACTTTCTATCGACATTTGTGTCTTCATTTTATTTTTTTTTTTATCATAGTTGCTCCAAAATTTTAAATTAAGCTCTACATTGGATAACGATGGCATTACCGTCAAACAAAAAAAAAAAAAAAATCGATTCGGGCTCCAAGCGGATAAGTTTTGTACATTCGGGGTGATGGACCACAATTTGGTGTCTCTGGCGTGTTTCATGGCATGAAGATACCCAAAACCTATCGATCGATTCCCAGATCAACCTATGATGATGATTCCCGTGTCTTCATGCTCTCTGCTTGTGTTTGACGATGATCGATCCATGCTCATCATGTGGGCAGTGCTGATTCATTCATGATCGCTTCTTGACTAGCCTTGAGGCAAGATACTTTCTGCTACGACATTTGCTTTGTCTTCATTTTATTTTTTTTAAAAAAAATTTAGTTGCTCCAAAATTTTGTCTTCATTTTATTTTTTCTACATTGCTCCAAAATTTTAAATTCTACATCTACATCATTGGAACAAAGATGGCATTACGTCAAACAAAAAAACGGCGCTCGCGATTAGGGCTCCAAGCGGATAAGTTTTGTACATTCGGGGTGATGGACCACAATTTGATGTAGTCTCTGGCGTGTTTCATGGCAGCCCAAAACCTATCGATCGATTCCCAATGATCAATCAACCTATGATGACCCTTAAAGTGTCTTCATGCTCTCCACACTTTGTGTTTGGCGTGTGATCGATCCATGCTATCGATCAGGTTCGCTCAACCTAAGCGGTGCTCTATTGTGTTTGCGGTGATCGATCCATGCTAAGCGGGCGGCGTTCAAGGCGGCGGCACTTGACGTAAAGGTTACTTTCTATCGACATTTGTGTCTTCATTTTATTTTTTCAAAATCATAGTTGCTCCAAAATTTTAAATTCGCTCTACATTGGATAACAGATGGCATTACTGCGTCAAACAAAAAAAAAAACGCTCGATTATTAGGGCTCCAAGCGGATAAGTTTTGTACATTCGGGGTGATGGACCACAATTTGGTAGTCTCTGGCGTGTTTCATGGCAGCGAAGATACCCAAAACCTATCGATCGATTCCCACGATCAACCTATGATGACCTACACCGTGTCTTCATGCTCTCGCACTTGTGTTTGGCGGTGATCGATCCATGCTAAGCGGGCAAGAAGCCGTTCACTGGCGGCCTTCTTGACGCGCCCAAGGGTTACTTTCTATCGACATTTGTGTCTTCATTTTATTTTTTTTTTTTTTTCATAGTTGCTCCAAAATTTTAAATTTGCTCTACATTGGATAACAGATGGCATTACTTTTTAATCAAAAAAAAACCAAAATTCGCTCGATTAAAAAGCGGATAAGTTTTGTACATTCGGGGTGATGGACCACAATTTGAAAGGATAGTCTCGGCGTGTTTAATGGCAAGGAAGATACCCAAAACCTATCGATCAGTTCCCAACAATCAACCTATGATGACCTACACCGTGCCTTCATGCTCTCGCACTAGTGTTTGACGGTGATGATGATCCATGCTAAGCTGCTCTCGCAGAAATGGTTCCATGCTAAGCGGGCAAAACCGTTCACTTTGCGGCTGACGCGCCCAAGGGTTACTTTCTATCGACATTTGTGTCTTCATTTTATTTTTTTTTTCATAGTTGCTCCAAAATTTTAAATTCGCTCTACATTGGATAACGAGATGGCATTACTGCGTCAAACAAAAAAAAAACGCTCGATTAGGGCTCCAAGCGGATAAGTTTTGTACATTCGGGGTGATGGACCACAATTTGGTAGTCTCTGGTGTTTCATGGCAGCGAAGATACCCAAAACCTATCGATCGATTCCCAACGATCAACCTATGATGACCTACACCATGTCCTTCATGCTCTCGCACTTGTGTTTGACGTGATGATCCATCCATAAGCGCTAAGCAAGCAAGAGTTCAGCGGCGGCGCTTGATTGCCCAAGGGTTTACTTTCTACTCTACATTTGTGTCTTCATTTTATTTTTTTTTTTTTTTCATAGTTGCTCCAAAATTTTAAATTAAATTCTACATTGGATAACGAGATGGCATTACTTTAAAATCATAGTCAAACAAAAAAACATTGGATAACGCATGGCATTACCGTCAAACAAAAAAAAAACGCTCGATTAGGCTCCAAGCGGATAAGTTTTGTACATTCGGGGTGATGGACCACAATTTGATAGTCTCTGGCGTGTTTCATGGCAGCGAAGATACCCAAAACCTATCGATCGATTCCCACGATCAACCTATGATGACCTACACCGTGTCTTCATGCTCTCGCACTTGTGTTTGGCGGTGATCGATCCATGCTAAGCTGAGCAAGCAAGTTCACTTTGGCGGCGCTTCTTGACGCCCAAGGGTTACTTTTCTATAAACATTTGTGTCTTCATTTCTTCATTTTTTTTTTAAAAATAGTTGCTCTCCAAAATTTTAAATTAAGCTCTACATTGGATAACAGATGGCATTACCGTCAAACAAAAAAAAAAAAAAACGCTCGATTAGGGCTCCAAGCGGATAAGTTTTGTACATTCGGGGTGATGGACCACAATTTGATAGTCTCTGGCGTGTTTCATGGCAGCGAAGATACCCAAAACCTATCGATCGATTCCCATTCGATCAACCTATGATGACCTGACCTGACACCGTGTCTTCATGCTCTCGCACTTGTGTTTGGCGGTGATCGATCCATGCTAAGCGGGCGGCAAGAGCAAGTTCACTTTGGCGGCGCTACTTGGCGCCAAGGGTTACTTTCTATCGACATTTGTGTCTTCATTTTATTTTTTTCAAAAATCATAGTTGCTCCAAAATTTTAAATTCGCTCTACATTGGATAACAGATGGCATTACGTCAAACAAACAAAAAAAAAAAGCGCTCGATTAGGGCTCCAAGCGGATAAGTTTTGTACATTCGGGGTGATGGACCACAATTTGATTAGTCTCTGGCGTGTTTCATGGCAATGAAAGATACCCAAAACCTATCGATCGATTCCAACGATCAACCTATGATGACCTGATGTGTCTTCATGCTCTCGCACTTGTGTTTGACGATGATCGATCCATGCTAAGCGATCGCAAGCATGATCCGTTCACTTTGCGATCCATCTCTTCTTCTTGACTAAGGGTTACTTTCTATCGACATTTGTGTTCTGACGCAAAGGTTTACTTTCTATCGACATTTGTGTCTTCATTTTATTTTTCAAAAATCATAGTTGCTCCAAAATTTTAAATTCGCTCTACATTGGATAACGAGATGGCATTACTGCGTCAAACAAAAAAAAAAAACGCTCGATTAGGGCTCCAAGCGGATAAGTTTTGTACATTCGGGGTGATGGACCACAATTTGATTGGTAGTCTGGCGTGTTTCATGGCAGCGAAGATACCCAAAACCTATCGATCGATTCCCAACGATCAACCTATGATGACCTGCACCGTGTCTTCATGCTCTCGCACTTGTGTTTGGCGTGATGATCGATCCATGCTAAGCATGCAGCAAGAATCGTTCAAGCGGCGGCGGCTTGACCGCCAAGGGTTACTTTCTATCGACATTTGTGTCTTCATTTTATTTTTTTTAAAATCATAGTTGCTCCAAAATTTTAAATTTTGTGCTCTACATTGGATAACAAATGGCATTATGCTCTACATTGGAACAAAAAAAAAAAAAATCGATTAAAAAAAAAAAAAACTAAGTTTTGTACAAGCGGATAAGTTTTGTACATTCGGGATGGACCACAATTTGGTAGTCTCTGGCGTGTTTCATGGCAGCGAAGATACCCAAAACCTATCGATCGATTCCCATGATCAACCTATGATGACCTGCACCTCTGCTCTCTTGTGTGTTTGGCGGTGATCGATCCATGCTAAGCGGGCAAGAAGAGCACTTCGGCTTCTTGGCGCCTTATTAGCCTCAAGGGATACTTTCTATCGACATTTGTTTCTTCATTTTCATTTTTTTTCAAAAATCATAGTTGCTCCAAAATTTTAAATTTCAAATACATTGGATAAAGATGGCATTACTAATCAAACAAAAAAAAAAAATGCTCTTGATTAAAACTCCAAGCGGATAAGTTTTGTACATTCGGGGTGATGGACCACAATTTTGAAATTATCTCTGGCGTGTTTCATTTGGCAAACAAAATACCCAAAACCTATCGATTTTGTACGGTGATGGACCCAATTTTTGATCAACCTTTCATGGCAATGACCCAAAACCTGTCGATCGGTTCCCAACGATCAACCTATGATGACCTGCACCGTGTCTTCATGCTCTCGCACTTGTGTTTGGCGGGTGATCGATCCATGCTAAGCGGGCAAAGCAAGAGCTTCATTCGGCGCGCTACTTGACGCTTAAAGGGTTACTTTCTATCGACATTTGTGTCTTCATTTTATTTTTTTTAGTTGCTCCAAAATTTTAAATTCGCTCTACATTGGATAACAGATGGCATTACTGCGTCAAACAAAAAAAAAAAATGCTTCGATTACAAATCCAAGCGGATAAGTTTTGTACATTCGGGTGATGGACCACAATTTGATGGTCTCTGGTGTTTCATGGCAGCGAATACCCAAAACCTATCGATCGATTCGATGATCATCCTATGATGACCTACACGTGTCTTCATGCTCTCGCTCTTGTGTTTGTGTGGTGATCGATCCATGCTAAGCGTGCTGGATCAACCTATGATGACCCGTGTCATGCTCTTTGGCGGCGCGATCCATGCTTGCGACAAGAAAGGTTCAGGGCGGCGCTCTTGCTTAAAGGGTTACTTTCTATCGACATTTGTCTTCATTCTTCATTTTATTTTTTCAAAAATCATAGTTGCTCCAAAATTTTAAATTAAGCTCTACATTGGATAACGAGATGGCATTACGCGTCAAACAAAAAAAAAAACGCTCGATTAAACTCCAAGCGGATAAGTTTTGTACATTCGGGGTGATGGACCACAATTTGATGTCTCTGGCGTGTTTCATGGCAGAAGATACCCAAAACCTATCGATCGATTCCCAACGATCAACCTATGATGACCTACCTGTGTCTTCTTCATGCTCTCATGCTTGTGTTTGACGGTGATCGATCCATGCTAAGCGGGCAAGAAGCGTTCACTTGGCGGCGATCTTCTTGCTTTCCAAAGGTTACTTTCTATACATTTGGTTACTTTCTATCGACATTTGTGTCTTCATTTTATTTTTTTTTTTTAAAAATCATAGTTGCTCCAAAATTTTAAATTAAGCTCTACATTGGATAACGATGGCATTACTGTCAAACAAAAAAAAAACGCGCTCGATTAGGGCTCCAAGCGGATAAGTTTTGTACATTCGGGGTGATGGACCACAATTTGGTAGTCTCTGCGTGTTTCATGGCAAATACCCCAAAACCTATCGATCGATTCCCAACGATCAACCTATGATGACCTACACCGTGTCTTCATGCTCTCGCACTTGTGTTTGACGATGATCGATCCATGCTAAGCGGGCAAGAACCTCCGTTCATTCTTGATCTTGCGCTTCTTGGCGCTTGGCGGGGGTTACTTTCTATCGACATTTGTGTCTTCATTTTATTTTTTTTTTTTTTATCATAGTTGCTCCAAAATTTTAAATTAAGCTCTACATTGGATAACGAGATGGCATTACTGCGTCAAACAAAAAAAAACCGCGCTCGATTAGGGCTCCAAGCGGATAAGTTTTGTACATTCGGGGTGATGGACCACAATTTGATAGTCTCTCGTGTTTCATGTTTCATGAAGATACCCAAAACCTATCGATCAGTTCCCAACGATCAACCTATGATGACCTACACCGTGCCTTCATGCTCTCGCACTAGTGTTTGAGTAGTGATCGATCCATGCTAGCGCGGGCATGAGCCGTTCACTGGCAGCGCTACTTCTTCGCCCAAGGGTTACTTTCTATCGACATTTCTGTCTTCATTTTATTTTATTTTTAAATAATAGCTGCTCCAAAATTTTAAATTCGCTCTACATTGGATAACAGATGGCATTCTGCGTCAAACAAAAAAAAACAACGCTCGATTCGGGCTCCAAACGGATAAGTTTTGTACATTCAGGGTGATGGACCACAATTTTGGTAGTCTACGGCGTGTTTCATGGCAACGAAGATACCCAAAACCTATCGATCAGTTCCCAACGATCAACCTATGATGACCTACACCGTGCCTTCATGCTCTCGCACTAGTGTTTGACGAGTGATCGATCCATGCTATCGGCAAGAAAACCGTTCATGGCGGCGCTACTTGGCGATCCATGCTAAAGGTTCACTGCGGCGGCTTTCTAAGGGTTACTTTCTATCGACATTTGTCTTCATTTTATTTTTTTCAAAAATCATAGTTGCTCCAAAATTTTAAATTCGCTCTACATTGGATAACGAGATGGCATTACGTCAAACAAAAAAAAAAAAAACTCGATTAAGCTCCAAGCGGATAAGTTTTGTACATTCGGGGTGATGGACCACAATTTGGTAGTCTCTGGCGTGTTTCATGGCAGCGAAGACCCCAAAACCTATCGATCGTTCCCAGCGATCAACCTATGATGACCTACACCGTGTCTTCATGCTCTCGCACTTGTTTGTTTGTGGTGATCGATCCATGCTAAGCGCGGCAAGAACCGTTCATGCTAAGGCGGCCGCTTTGGCGGCTTGACTTGCCGCCCAAGGGTTACTTTCTATCGACATTTCTGTCTTCATTTTATTTTATTTTTAAATAATAGTTGCTCCAAAATTTTAAATTCGCTCTACATTGGATAACGAGATGGCATTACTGTCAAACAAAAAAAAAAAAAAAACGCTCGATTAGGGCTCCAAGCGGATAAGTTTTGTACATTCGGGGTGATGGACCACAATTTGATGTCTCTGGCGTGTTTCATGGCAGAAGATACCCAAAACCTATCGATCGATTCCCACGATCAACCTATGATGACCTGACACCGTGTCTTCATGCTCTCTCACTTGTTTGACGCGTGATCCATGCTATGCTAAGAGCCGTTCAAGGCGGCGCTACTTGGCGCCCAAGGGTTACTTTCTATCGACATTTTACTTTGTCATTTGTTTCATTTTTTTTTTTCAAAATCATAGTTGCTCCAAAATTTTAAATTAAGCTCTACATTGGATAACGAGATGGCATTACGTCAAACAAAAAAAAAAACGCGCTCGATTAGGGGGCCAAGCGGATAAGTTTTGTACATTCGGGGTGATGGACCACAATTTGGTAGTCTCTGGCGTGTTTCATGGCAGCGAAGATACCCAAAACCTATCGATCGATTCCCAACGATCAACCTATGATGACCTACACCGTGTGCTTCATGCTGCTCTCGCACTTGTGTTTGGCGGTGATCGATCCATGCTAAGCGCGGCAAGAAGCCGTTCACTTTGCGGCGCTACTTGACGCCAAGGGTTACTTTCTATCGACATTTTGTGTCTTCATTTTATTTTTTTTTTTTTCATAGTTGCTCCAAAATTTTAAATTCGCTCTACATTGGATAACAGATGGCATTACTCAAACAAAAAAAAAAAAAAAATCTCGATTAGGGCTCCAAAATTGATAAGTTTTGTACATTCGGGTGATGGACCACAATTTGATGATCTCTGGCGTGTTTCATGACAGAAGATACCCAAAACCTGATCGATCCATGGTTCCCAGCGATCAACCTATGATGACCTACACCGTGTGTCTTCATGCTCTCGCACTTGTGTTTGACGGTGATCGATCCATCCATGCTAAGCGGGCAAGCTTGCCGTTCCATTTGTGCTTCATTTCTTGACCTTCGATCGCCAATCAACCTGTGGTTTCTTCTTTCTATGTTTGACATCCATGCTAAGCGGGCAAGAAGCCCGTTCACTTTGGCGGCGCTTCTTGACGTCTTACTTTCTATCGACATTTGTGTCTTCATTTTTTTTTTTCAAAAATCATAGTTGCTCCAAAATTTTAAATTCGCTCTACATTGGATAACGAGATGGCATTACGCGTCAAACAAAAAAAACGCGCGCTCGATTAGGGCTCCAAGCGGATAAGTTTTGTACATTCGGGGTGATGGACCACAATTTGGTAGTCTCTGGCGTGTTTCATGGCAGCGAAGATACCCAAAACCTATCGATCGATTCCCAACGATCAACCTATGATGACCTACACCGTGTCTTCATGCTCTCGCACTTGTGTTTGACGTGATGATCGATCCATGCTAAGCGCTAGCAAGAGCGTTCAGCGGCGGCGCTTCTTGACGCCAAGGGTTGACTTTCTTACTTTCTATCATTTGTGTCTTCATTTTATTTTTTTTTTTTTCATAGTTGCTCCAAAATTTTAAATTAAGCTCTACATTGGATAACGAGATGGCATTACGTCAAACAAAAAAAAAACGCTCGATTAGGGCTCCAAGCGGATAAGTTTTGTACATTCGGGGTGATGGACCACAATTTGATTAGTCTCGGCGTGTTTCATGGCAGAAGATACCCAAAACCTATCGATCGATTCCCAACGATCAACCTATGATGACCTACTGTGTGACTTCATGCTCTCGCACTTGTGTTTGGCGGTGATCGATCCATGCTAAGCGGGCAAGCAGATGAGTTCACCAGGCGGCGCTACTTGGCGCGCCAAAGGGTTACTTTCTATCGACATTTGTGTCTTCATTTTATTTTTTTTCAAATCATAGTTGCTCCAAAATTTTAAATTAAGCTCTACATTGGATAACAGATGGCATTACTGTCAAACAAAAAAAAAAAAAATCGATTAGGGCTCCAAGCGGATAAGTTTTGTACATTCGGGGTGATGGACCACAATTTGATAGTCTCTGGCGTGTTTCATGGCGAAGATACCCAAAACCTATCGATCGATTCCATGATCATCAACCTGATGACCTACCTTTGATGGTCGATGTCTTCATGCTCTCGCATATCTCCAAACGGTGATCGATCCATGCTCAACCTATGATGACTGCACCATGTCTTCATGCTCTCGCACACTGTGTTTGGCGGTGATCGATCCATGCTAAGCGGGCAAAGCCGTTCACTTGGCGGCGCTCTTGGACGCCAAAGGGTTACTTTCTATCGACATTTGTGTCTTCATTTTATTTTTTTTTTTCATAGTTGCTCCAAAATTTTAAATTAAACTCTACATTGGATAACAGATGGCATTACTGCGTCAAACAAAAAAAAAAACGCTCGATTAGGGCTCCAAGCGGATAAGTTTTGTACATTGGGGTGATGGACCACAATTTGGTAGTCTCTGGCGTGTTTCATGGCAGAAGATACCCAAAACCTATCGATCAGTTCCCATGACGATCAACCTATGATGACCCTACACCCTATGTCTTCATGCTCTCGCACTTGTGTTTGGCGGTGATCGATCCATGCTAAGCGGGCAACAAAACCGTTCATTTCGGCTACTTCATGCGGCTCGCAAGGTTTGGCGGTTTCTATAAACATTCATGTGTCTTCATTTTTACTTTCTATCGACATTTGTGTCTTCATTTTATTTTTTCAAAAATCATAGTTGCTCCAAAATTTTAAATTCGCTCTACATTGGATAACGAGATGGCATTACTGCGTCAAACAAAAAAAAACCGCGCGCTCGATTAGGGCTCCAAGCGGATAAGTTTTGTACATTCGGGGTGATGGACCACAATTTGGTAGTCTCTGGCGTGTTTCATGGCAGCGAAGATACCCAAAACCTATCGTCGATCGTTCCCAACGATCAACCTATGATGACCTACACCGTGTCTTCATGCTCTCATCTAGTGTTTGACGATCATCGATCCATGCTAAGCTCATGCTTGAACCGTTCATGGCGGCGCTTACTTGACGCCAAGGTTACTTTCTATCGACATTTGTGTCTTCATTTTATTTTTTTTTTAAATCATAGTTGCTCCAAAATTTTAAATTCGCTCTACATTTGGATAACAGATGGCATTACATTCAAACAAAAAAAAAAAATTAAGCTCGATTATTAACAAAATGGCTCCAAAGCAATAAAAAAAAACATTCGGGGGATGATGGACCACAAGCGGATAAGTTTTGTACATTGGGGTGATGTCCACAATTTGATGGACCACAATTTGATTTCATGTGTGGCGTGTTTCATGGCGAAGACCCAAAACCCAAAACCTACGATCGATCGATCGGTTCCCAACGATCAACCTATGATGACCTGCACCGTGTCTTCATGCTCTCGCACTTGTGTTTGACGGTGATCGATCCATGCTAAGCGGGCAAGAACCGTTCACTTTGGCGGCGCTTCTTGACGCCCAAGGGTTACTTTCTATCGACATTTGTGTCTTCATTTTATTTTTTTTTTTTATCATAGTTGCTCCAAAATTTTAAATTAAGCTCTACATTGGATAACTCTACATTGATGGCATGGCATTGCGTCAAACAAAAAAAAAAAACGCTCGATTAGGGCTCCAAGCGGATAAGTTTTGTACATTCGGGGTGATGGACCACAATTTGATGTCTCTGGCGTGTTTCATGGCAGCGAAGATACCCAAAACCTATCGATCGATTCCCAGCGATCAACCTATGATGACCTACACCGTGTCTTCATGCTCTCGCACTTGTGTTTGTTTGGTGATGATCGATCATGCTAAGCGGGCGGCAAGCCAGTTCACTTCACGGCGCTACTTGACGCCGCCCAAGTTACTTTTATTTCTGTCTTTGTTTCTTCATTTTTTTTTTTTTTTCAAAAAATAGTTGCTCCAAAATTTTAAATTAAGCTCTACATTGGATAACAGATGGCATTCTGCGTCAAACAAAAAAAAAAACCGCGCTCGATTCGGGCTCCAAACGGATAAGTTTTGTACATTCAGGGTGATGGACCACAATTTTGGTAGTCTACGGCGTGTTTCATGGCAATGAAGATACCCAAAACCTATCGATCAGTTCCCAACGATCAACCTATGATGACCTACACCGTGTCTTCATGCTCTCGCACTAGTGTTTGACCAGTGATCGATCCATGCTAAGCGCAAGAAGCAAGAGCCGTTCATTGGCGCTACTTGCTCGCGCAAAGTCTTCATTTTACTTTCTATTCGACATTTGTTCTTCAAAATTTTATTTTTTCTAAAATATCATATTGCTCAAAATTTTTTAATTCGCTCTACAATTTTAAATTTTTTTCATAAAATTTTAAAAATTTAAATCATTCTCAACATTGGATAAATGGCATTACATTCAAAAAAAAAAAAAAAACTCGCTCGATTCGGGCTCCAAGCGGATAAGTTTTGTACATTCGGGGTGATGGACCACAATTTGATGAGTCTCTGGCGTGTTTCATGGCAAGATACCCAAAACCTATCGATCGATTCCCAGATATTTTGTACAAGTTTCTTGTACTTCATTTTGGCGGTGATGGATCCATGCAATTTCGGTTTCCAAGTCTATTGACGACATACTTTCTATCGACATTTGTGTCTTCATTTTTTTTTTCAAAAAATAATAGCTCCAAAATTTTAAATTAAGCTCTACATTGGATAACGAGATGGCATTACCGTCAAACAAAAAAAACCTGCTCGATTAGGGCTCCAAGCGGATAAGTTTTGTACATTCGGGTGATGGACCACAATTTGGTATCTCTGCGTGTTTCATGCTCGAAGATACCCAAAACCTATCGATCGAGTTCCCGATCAACCTATGATGATCTACACCACCGTCTTTCATCTCGCACTTGTGTTTGGCGATGATCCATTCATTAAGCGGCGGCAGCTTTTTCCTTTGGCTTTGACTTAAGGGTTTTTTCTATAAACATTTGTGTCTTCATTTTATTTTTTTTTCAAATCATAGTTGCTCCAAAATTTTAAATTCGCTCTACATTGGATAACAGATGGCATTACTGCGTCAAACAAAAAAAAAAAAAAAAATCGATTCGGGCTCCAAGCGGATAAGTTTTGTACATTCGGGGTGATGGACCACAATTTGATAGTCTCTGGCGTGTTTCATGGCAAAACCTGCGAAGATCAACCTAAAACCTATCGATCATGTTCTCGCACTTGTGATCAACCTGATGATCCATGACCTTCCTATGATGTCTTCTATCTATCTCATTTGTGTCTTCATTTGTACATTGGATAAGATGGCATGTCGATCCAAGCGGATAAGTTTTGTACATTCATGGACTACAATTTTGCTCTCTGGGCAGAAGATACCCAAAACCTATCGATCGATTCATGCCTACAGCTTCATGCTCTCTCTCTTTTGTGTTTGGCGGTGATCGATCCATGCTAAGCGAGCAAAAGCCGTTCACTTTTGGCTACTTGGCCGCGCCAAGGTTTGTCTATCGACATTTGTGTCTTCATTTTATTTTTTCAAAAATCATAGTTGCTCCAAAATTTTAAATTAAGCTCTACATTGGATAACGAGATGGCATTACCGTCAAACAAAAAAAAACGCGCTCGATTAGGGCTCCAAGCGGATAAGTTTTGTACATTCGGGGTGATGGACCACAATTTGATGATCTCTGGCGTGTTTCATGGCAGCGAAGATACCCAAAACCTATCGATCGATTCCCAGCGATCAACCTATGATGACCTACACCGTGCCTTCATGCTCTCGCACTAGTGTTTGACCAGTGATCGATCCATGCTAGCGCGGGCAAGAGCCGTTCACTGGCAGCGCTACTTCTTCGCCAAAGGGTTACTTTCTATCGACATTTGTGTCTTCATTTTATTTTTAAAAAAATAATAGTTGCTCCAAAATTTTAAATTCGCTCTACATTGGATAACAGATGGCATTCTGCGTCAAACAAAAAAAAAAAAACGCTCGATTCGGGCTCCAAACGGATAAGTTTTGTACATTCAGGGTGATGGACCACAATTTTGGTAGTCTATGGCGTGTTTCATGGCAACGAAGATACCCAAAACCTATCGATCAGTTCCCAACGATCAACCTATGATGACCTACACCGTGCCTTCATGCTCTCGCACTAGTGTTTGAGTAGTGATCGATCCATGCTAGCGCAGGCAAGAGCCGTTCACTGGCGGCTACTTGGTTTTGGCGGTGCGCCCAAGGGTTACTTTTACTTTGGCGGCTCTTGACATTTTACTTTCTATTCATTTGTGTCTTCATTTTTTAAAAATAATAGCTGCTCCAAATTTTTAAATTCGCTCTACATTGGATAACAGATGGCATTACTGCGTCAAACAAAAAAAAACGCGCTCGATTAGGGCTCCAAGCGGATAAGTTTTGTACATTCGGGGTGATGGACCACAATTTGATAGTCTCTGGCGTGTTTCATGGCAAGAAGATACCCAAAACCTATCGATCGATTCCCAACGATCAACCTATGATGACCTACACCGTGTCTTCATGCTCTCTTCTATGCTTGTGTTTGACGTGATCGATCCATGCTAAGCGGCGGCAAGAAGCCGTTCACTTTGGCGCTACTTGACGCCCAAGGGTTTTTTATATCGACATTTGTGTTGTTCATTTTATTTTTTTTCAAAAATCATAGTTGCTCCAAAATTTTAAATTAAACTCTACATTGGATAACGAGATGGCATTACTACGTCAAACAAAAAAAAAAAAAATTCCTCTACGCTCGATTAGGGCTCCAAACGGATAAGTTTTGTACTCCAAGCGGATAAGTTTTGTACATTGGGTGGACCACAATTTGGTAGTCTCTGGCGTGTTTCATGGCAGCGAAGATACCCAAAACCTATCGATCGAGTTCCCAACGATCAACCTATGATGACCTACACCGTGTCTTCATGCTCTCGCACTTGTGTTTGGCGGTGATCGATCCATGCTAAGCGCGGCAAGAAACCGTTCACTTGGCGGCTTCTTGACGCTTAAGGGTTACTTTCTATCGACATTTGTGTCTTCATTTTATTTTTCTTCAAAAAAAATCATAGTTGCTCCAAAATTTTAAATTAAGCTCTACATTGGATAACGATGGCATTACGTCAAACAAACAAAAAAAAACCGCGCTCGATTAGGGCTCCAAGCGGATAAGTTTTGTACATTCGGGGTGATGGACCACAATTTGGTAGTCTCTGGTGTTTCATGGCAGCGAAGATACCCAAAACCTATCGATCAGTTCCCAACGATCAACCTATGATGACCTGCACCGTGTCTTCATGCTCTCGCACTTGTGTTTGGCGGTGATCGATCCATGCTAGCGCAGGCAAGAGCCGTTCACTGGCAGCGCTACTTCTTCGCCAAAGGGTTACTTTCTATCGACATTTGTGTCTTCATTTTATTTTTAAAAAAATAATAGCTGCTCCAAAATTTTAAATTCGCTCTACATTGGATAACAGATGGCATTCTGCGTCAAACAAAAAAAAACGCGCTCGATTCGGGCTCCAAACGGATAAGTTTTGTACATTCGGGGTGATGGACCACAATTTGATAGTCTCTGGCGTGTTTCATGGCAACGAAGATACCCAAAACCTATCGATCGATTCCCAGCGATCAACCTATGATGACCTACACCGTGTCTTCATGCTCTCGCACTTGTGTTTGACGGTGATCGATCCATGCTAAGCGCGGCAAGAAACCGTTCACTTTGGCGGCCTTCTTGGCGCCCAAGGGTTACTTTCTATCGACATTTGTGTCATTTGTGTTTTATTTTTTTTTTCAAAAATAGTTGCTCCAAAATTTTA
>CAJGYO010000052.1:0-87729 GCA_904845875.1 Miscanthus lutarioriparius | reverse complement strand
GTTAGTGCAAGATAGGTGCATGGTTTGCGCTGAACATACCATAGGCATAGAAATCGTTTTGGGCCTTGCGGATGGTAATCCTAGGTGATGAAGCTCAACTGGAAGCTAGTTTCGGTCCGTTTGGAGATAGTGCTAAACTTGGCGCTTAAGATCGGTGCAGTTTTGCTTGAACGTACCATAGGCTCGAAAATCGTTTTAGATGCACCAGATGGAACTCCTAGGTGACGTGGGTGATGTGGAATCTCATTGGTCCGTTTGGAGATGGTGTTAGTGTTAGTGCAAGATAGGTGCATGGTTTGCGCTGAACATAACATAGGCTCGAGAAATCGTTTTGGGCACTTTTGGATGGTACTTCTAGGTGATGAAGCTCAACTGGAAGCTCGTTTTGGTCCGTTTGGAGATAGTGTTCATCTTGATGCAAGATCGAGCACGGTTTGCATCGAACGTACCATAGGCGCGAAATCATTTTGGGGCACCCGATGGAGCTCCTAGGTGACGTGGGTCATGTGGAATCTCACTTCGGTCCATTTGGAGATGGTGTTAGTGTTAGTGCAAGATAGGTGCACGGTTTATGCCAAAATGTACCATAGGCTCAGATATCGTTTAGAACGCACCCGATGGTACTTCGTGGTGACAAAGCTCAAGTGGAAGCTAGTTTTGTTCCGTTTGGAGATAGTTCTAATCTTGACTCAAGATAGGTGCACGGTTTGCGCCAAACGTACCATAGGCTCCAATATCGTTTTGGACGCACCCGATGGTACTCCTAGGTGACGTGGGTCATGTGGAATCTTGTTCGGTCTGTTTGGATATGGTGTTAGTGTTAGTGCAAGATAGGTGCACGGTTTGCGCCAAACGTACCAGAGGCTCAGATATCGTTTTGAACACACCCGATGGACCTCCTAGATTATGTGGGTCATATGGAATCTTGTTCGGTCCGTTTGGAGATGGTGTTAGTGTTGATGCAAGATAGGTGAACGGTTTGCGCTGAACATACCATAGGCTCAGAAATCATTTTGGACGCACCCGTTGGTACTCCAAGGTGACGAAGCTCAACTGGAAGCTCGTTTTGGTCAGTTTGGAGATAGTGTTAATCTTGATGCAAGATCGGTGCACGGTTTGCGTCGAACGTACCATAGGCTCGGAAATCATTTTGGACGCACCCGATGGAGCTCCTAGGTGACGTGGGTCATGTGGAATCTCATTCGGTCCGTTTGCAGATGGTGTTAGTGTTAGTGCAAGATCGGTGCACGGTTTGCGCCAAACGTACCATAGGCTCAGATATCGATTTGGACGTACCCGATAAAACTCTTTGGTGACGTGGGTCATGTGGAATCTCGTTCAGTCCGTTTGGAGATGGTGTTAGTGTTGATGCAAGATAGGTGAACGGTTTGCGCTGAACATACTATAGGCTCAGAAATCGTTTTGGACGCACCCGTTGGTACTCCAAGGTGACGAAGCTCAACTGGAAGCTCGTTTTGGTCCGTTTGGACATAGTGTTAATCTTGATGCAAGATCGGTGCACGGTTTGCGTCGAACGTACCATAGGCTCGGAAATCATTTTGGACACACCCGATGGAGCTCCTAGGTGACGTGGGTCATGTGGAATCTCGTTCGGTCCGTTTGTCGATGGTGTTTGTGTTAGTGCAAGATAGGTGCATGGTTTGCGCTGAACATACCATAGGATTAGAAATTGTTTTGGACGCACTGGATGGTACTCCTAGGTGATGAAGCTCAAGTGGAAGCTAGTTTCGGTCCGTTTGGAGATAGTGCTAATATTGACGCAAGATCGGTTGCACGCTTTGCGCCGAACGTACCATAGGCTCCGAAATCGTATTGGACGCACCAGATGGAACTCCTAGGTGCCATGGGTCATGTGGAATCTCGTTCGGTCCGTTTGGAGATGGTGTTTGTGTTAGTGCAAGATAGGTGCATGGTTTGCGCTGAACATACCATAGGCATAGAAATCGTTTTGGACGCACCGGATGGTAATCCTAGGTGATGAAGCTCAACTGGAAGCTAGTTTCGGTCCGTTTGGAGATAGTGCTAATCTTGACGCAAGATCGGTGCACGGTTTGCGCCGAACGTACCATAGGCTCAGAAATCGTTTTAGATGCACCAGATGGAACTCCTAGGTGACGTGGGTGATGTGGAATCTCATTCGGTCCGTTTGGAGATGGTGTTAGTGTTAGTGCAAGATAGGTGCATGGTTTGCGCTGAACATAACATAGGCTCAGAAATCGTTTTGGACGCAGCCGATGGTACTCCTAGGTGATGAAGCTCAACTGGAAGCTCGTTTTGGTCCGTTTGGGGATAGTGTTCATCTTGATGCAAGATCGGAGCACGGTTTGCATCGAACGTACCATAGGCGCGGAAATCATTTTGGACGCACCCGATGGAGCTCCTAGGTGACGTGGGTCATGTGGAATCTCATTCGGTCCATTTGGAGATGGTGTTAGTGTTAGTGCAAGATAGGTGCACGGTTTGCGCCAAATGTACCATAGGCTCAGATATCGTTTAGAACGCACCCGATGGTACTTCGTGGTGACAAAGCTCAAGTGGAAGCTAGTTTTGTTCCGTTTGGAGATAGTTCTAATCTTGACTCAAGATAGGTGCACGGTTTGCGCCAAACGTACCATAGGCTCCAATATCGTTTTGGACGCACCCGATGGTACTCCTAGGTGACGTGGGTCATGTGGAATCTTGTTCGGTCTGTTTGGATATGGTGTTAGTGTTAGTGCAAGATAGGTGCACGGTTTGCGCCAAACGTACCATAGGCTCAGATATCGTTTTGGACGCACCCGATGGACCTCCTAGGTTACGTGGGTCATATGGAATCTTGTTCGGTCCGTTTGGAGATGGTGTTAGTGTTGATGCAAGATAGGTGAACGGTTTGCGCTGAACATACCATAGGCTCAGAAATCATTTTGGACGCACCCGTTGGTACTCCAAGGTGACGAAGCTCAACTGGAAGCTCGTTTTGGTCAGTTTGGAGATAGTGTTAATCTTGATGCAAGATCGGTGCACGGTTTGCGCCAAACGTACCAGAGGCTCAGATATCGTTTTGGACGCACCCGATGGACCTCCTAGGTTACGTGGGTCATACGGAATCTTGTTCGGTCCGTTTGGAGATGATGATGTTAGTAGTGCACATGCAAGATAGGTGACGCGGTTTGCGCTGAACATACCATAGGCTCAGAAATCATTTTGGGCGCACCCGATGGTACTCCTCGTGGTGATGGGTCAACTGGAAGCTCGTTTTGGTCCGTTTGGAGATAGTGTTAATCTTGATGCAAGATAGGTGCAGCGGTTTTGCGCTGAACGTACCATAGGCTCGGAAATCATTTTGGGCGCACCCGATGGAGCTCCTAGGTGACGTGGGTCATGTGGAATCTCATTTAGGTCCGTTTGCGAGATGGTGTTAGTGTTAGTGCAAGATCGGTGCACGCTTTGCCAAACGTACCATAGGCTCAGAAATCGTTTTGGACACACCGATGAAACTCTTTGGTGACGTGGGTCATGTGGAATCTCGTTCGGTCCGTTTGGAGATGGTGTTAGTGTTGATGCAAGATAGGTGAACGGTTTGCGCTGAACATACTATAGGCTCAGAAATCGTTTTGGACGCACTAGATGGTACTCCAAGGTGATGAAGCTCAAGTGGAAGCTCGTTTTGGTCCGTTTGGACATAGTGTTAATCTTGATGCAAGATCGGTGCACGCTTTAAATCGAGCGTACCATAGGCTCCGAAATCATTTTGGACACACCAGATGGAGCTCCTAGGTGACGTGGGTCATGTGGAATCTCGTTCGGTCCGTTTGGAGATGGTGTTTGTGTTAGTGCAAGATAGGTGCATGGTTTGCGCTGAACATACCATAGGCATAGAAATTGTTTTGGGCGCTTTTGGATGGTAATCCTAGGTGATGAAGCTCAAGTGGAAGCTAGTTTCGGTCCGTTTGGAGATAGTGCTAATCTTGACGCAAGATCGGTGCACGCTTTGCGCCCGAACGTACCATAGGCTCAGAAATCGTTTTGGATGCACCAGATGGAACTCTAGGTGACGTGGGTGATGTGGAATCTCGTTCGATCCGTTTGGAGATGGTGTTAGTGTTAGTGCAAGATAGGTGCATGGTTTTATTGTGAACATAACATAGGCTCGAGAAATCGTTTTGGGCGCACCGATGGTACTCCTAGGTGATGAAGCTCAACCGGAAGCTCGTTTTGGTCCGTTTGGAGATAGTGTTCATCTTGATGCAAGATCGGAGCACGGTTTGCATCGAACGTACCATAGGCGCGGAAATCATTTTGGACGCACCCGATGGAGCTCCTAGGTGACGTGGATCATGTGGAATCTGATTCGGTCCATTTGGAGATGGTGTTAGTGTTAGTGCAAGATAGGTGCGGTTTTTGCGCCAAATATACCATAGGCTCAGATATCGTTTAGAACGCACCCGATGGTTCTTCGTGGTGACGAAGCTCAAGTGGAAGCTAGTTTTGGTGCGTTTGGAGATAATTCTAATCTTGACTCAAGATAGGTGCACGGTTTGCGCCAAACGTACCATAGGCTCCAATATCGTTTTGGGCCTTTTGATGGTACTCCTAGGTGACGTGGGTCATGTGGAATCTTGTTCGGTCTGTTTGGATATGGTGTTAGTGTTAGTGCAAGATAGGTGCACGGTTTTGCGCAACGTACCATAGGCTCGAGATATCGTTTTGAACGCACTTTAGATGGACCTCCTAGGTGACGTGGGTCATATGGAATCTTGTTTTGGTCCGTTTGGAGATGGTGTTAATGTTGATGCAAGATAGGTGAACGCGATTTGCGCTGAACATACCATAGGCTCAGAAATCATTTTGGACGCACCCGATGGTACTCCTAGGTGACGTGGGTCATGTGGAAGCTTGTTTTGGTCCGTTTGGAGATGGTGTTAATGTTGATGCAAGATAGGTGCACGGTTTGCGCCGAACGTACCATAGGCTCGAAAATCATTTTGGGCGCACCCGATGGAGCTCCTAGGTGACGTGGGTCATGTGGAATCTCATTCGGTCCGTTTGGAGATGGTGTTAGGTGTTAGATGCAAGATCGGTGCACGGTTTGCGCCAAAGCGTACCATAGGCTCATATATCGTTTTGGGCGCTACCCGATGGAACTCTTTGGTGACGTGGGTCATGTGGAATCTCGTTCGTTCCGTTTGGAGATGGTGTTAGTGTTGATGCAAGATAGGTGGGCGGTTTGCGCGCAAACATACCATAGGCTCAATATCATTTTGAAACGCACCCGATGGTACTCCAAGGTGACGAAGCTCAAGTGGAAGCTTGTTTTGGTCCGTTTGGAGATAGTGTTAATATTGATGCAAGATCGGTGCATGGTTTGCGCCAAAGCGTACCATAGGCTCGAAATCATTTTGGACCTTTACCGATGGAGCTCCTAGGTGACGTGGGTCATGTGGAATCTCATTCGGTCCGTTTGCATATGGTGTTAGTGTTAGTGCAAGATCGGTGCACGGTTTGCGCCAAACGTACCATAGGCTCAGATATCGTTTTGGACGTACCCAATGAAACTCTTTGGTGACGTGGGTCATGTGGAATCTCGTTCGGTCCGTTTGGAGATGGTGTTAGTGTTGATGCAAGATAGGTGAACGGTTTGCGCTGAACATACTATAGGCTCAGAAATCGTTTTGGACGCACCCGTTGGTACTCCAAGGTGACGAAGCTCAACTGGAAGCTCATTTTGGTCCGTTTGGACATAGTGTTAATCTTGATGCAAGATCGGTGCACGGTTTGCGTCGAACGTACCATAGGCTCGGAAATCATTTTGGACACACCCGATGGAGCTCCTAGGTGACGTGGGTCATGTGGAATCTCGTTCGGTCCGTTTGTCGATGGTGTTTGTGTTAGTGCAAGATAGGTGCATGGTTTGCGCTGAACATACCATAGGATTAGAAATTGTTTTGGACGCACTGGATGGTACTCCTAGGTGATGAAGCTCAAGTGGAAGCTAGTTTCGTCCGTTTGGAGATAGTGCTAATGTTGATGCAAGATCGGTGCATGGTTTGCGCTGAACGTACCATAGGCTCAAAATCGTTTGGACGCACCCGATGGAACTCCTAGGTGCCATGGGTCATGTGGAATCTCGTTTTGGTCCGTTTGGAGATGGTGTTTGTGTTAGTGCAAGATAGGTGCATGGTTTGCGCTGAACATACCATAGGCATAGAAATCGTTTTGGACGCACCCGGATGGTAATCCTAGGTGATGAAGCTCAAGCCATGTGAAGCTAGTTTCGTTCCGTTTGGAGATAGTGCTGATATGATCCCGCTTAGGTTTGTTCCCGATCTTTCGATGAGAGGTGTGGGATAACTTTTTGATTGATGGGTGGAGACGACGTTCACGGCCCGACTACAGCCTTCCAAGCTGCGCCTTAGCAACCGATACACCACCTCCAACAGCTGCCGGATCTTGTGGATCGCGCACTGGCCAAACACCATAGGCACTAATCCTGCAAGCAATCGAAGAACTAGCAAGAACAAGTATATCAAGTACTGAATTACTAGATGTAGATGAAAGTTTCAAACTCAATCTCAATTAAGGTGGGGTTCCGAAGACAAGAAGACGGGCGGCTGATCCAGCACGCGCGCTTACAAGCAAGTAGCGAGAGCTAAACTTGATCTAAACAAAACCCAATCTGTTTGTGGCGGCTCTAATCCTTATTAATACATAGGGGAACGACCAGGGGGGTGTTGGGGTCGTTCTCCAACCCTAGGACGCATCCTTAATGGACCCAACTTGATACATGGGTCATCGGCCCAAAATAGGGTGACGCAGCACCAAAGGCAGAAAAGGTCCCGGCGTTGAAACAACGACTGCAGAAGCATCGGATAAGATATGGCCATGAGTCCAGATCCGTTGGAAAATAGACTTGATAAGCTTTCCAAAAAGTGCTAGAACGTCCCAATCGGAGTCCGTATGAAGTCGTGGCGACCGTCGCAATTTGGGACTATTTTGCAGTCCGAATTCAACTTCCAAAACGTGTTGTACTTGGACTTTTTCTGTCCTTGGAACCAAAGCGACGTGGTGGCCTAGTGGAGGACGTTAGGAATACTTGGATTTGGTCCCCAATCAACTTCATTAACCTTCCATGCTTTCCATATGCAATCAAACCTTCCCTTGATCCATGTAAGTAATTCTGAAAATGAGAATGAACACACATCATGGTGCAGCATCAATTCATCAAATGTATCAAATACAATCATGATAAAGAATTGTTTCACCTGTGAATCAAAAGTTGCCAATGTGGTTATATCCGAGCAGGTGATGTCCTCATCAAGTGTTAATCTTGACGCAAGATCGGTGCACGGTTTGCGCCGAACGTACCATAGGCTCAGAAATCGTTTTAGATGCACCAGATGGAACTCCTAGGTGACGTGGGTGATGTGGAATCTCATTCGGTCCGTTTGGAGATGGTGTTAGTGTTAGTGCAAGATAGGTGCATGGTTTGCGCTGAACATAACATAGGCTCAGAAATCGTTTTGGACGCACCCGATGGTACTCCTAGGTGATGAAGCTCAACTGGAAGCTCGTTTTGGTCCGTTTGGAGATAGTGTTCATCTTGATGCAAGATCGGAGCACGGTTTGCATCGAACGTACCATAGGCGCGGAAATCATTTTGGACGCACCCGATGGAGCTCCTAGGTGACGTGGGTCATGTGGAATCTCATTCGGTCCATTTGGAGATGGTGTTAGTGTTAGTGCAAGATAGGTGCACGGTTTGCACCAAACGTACCATAGGCTCAGATATGGTTTAGAACGCACCCGATGGTACTCCTAGGTGATGAAGCTCAAGTGGAAGCTAGTTTCGGTCCGTTTGGAGATAGTGCTAATATTGACGCAAGATCGGTGCACGCTTTGCGCCGAACGTACCATAGGCTCCGAAATCGTATTGGACGCACCAGATGGAACTCCTAGGTGACATGGGTCATGTGGAATCTCATTCGGTCCGTTTGGAGATGGTGTTTGTGTTAGTGCAAGATAGGTGCATGGTTTGCGCTGAACATACCATAGGCATAGAAATCGTTTTGGACGCACCGGATGGTAATCCTAGGTGATGAAGCTCAACTGGAAGCTAGTTTCGGTCCGTTTGGAGATAGTGCTAATCTTGACGCAAGATCGGTGCACGGTTTGCGCCGAACGTACCATAGGCTCAGAAATCGTTTTAGATGCACCAGATGGAACTCCTAGGTGACGTGGGTGATGTGGAATCTCATTCGGTCCGTTTGGAGATGGTGTTAGTGTTAGTGCAAGATAGGTGCATGGTTTGCGCTGAACATACCATAGGCTCAGAAATCGTTTTGGACGCACCCGATGGTACTCCTAGGTGATGAAGCTCAACTGGAAGCTCGTTTTGGTCCGTTTGGAGATAGTGTTCATCTTGATGCAAGATCGGTGCACGGTTTGCATCGAACGTACCATAGGCTCGGAAATCATTTTGGACGCACCCGATGGAGCTCCTAGGTGACGTGGGTCATGTGGAATCTCATTCGGTCCGTTTGGAGATGGTGTTAGTGTTAGTGCAAGATAGGTGCACGGTTTGCGCCGAACGTACCATAGGCTCGAAATCGTTTTGGACACACCTGATGGAGCTCCTAGGTGACGTGGGTCATGTGGAATCTCGTTCGGTCCATTTAGAGATGGTGTTAGTGTTAGTGCAACATAGGTGCACGGTTTGCGCGCCAAACGTACCATAGGCTCAATATCGTTTTGGACGCACCCGATGGACCTCCTAGGTGACGTGGGTCATGTGGAATGTTGTTCGGTCCGTTTGGAGACGGTGTTAGTGTTAGTGCAAGATAGTGCACGGTTTGCAAGATAGGTGCACGGTTTGCGCCAAACGTACCATAGGCTCATATATCATTTTGGACGCACCCGATGGAACTCCTACGTGACGTGGGTCATGTGGAATCTCGTTGTTCCATTTGGAGATGGTGTTAGTGTGAGTGCAAGATAGGTGCACGGTTTGCACCAAACGTACCATAGGCTCAGATATGGTTTAGAACGCACCCGATGATACTCCTAGGTGACGAAGCTCAAGTGGAAGAAAGTTTCGGTCCGTTTGGAGATAGTGCTAATATTGACGCAAGATCGGTGCACGCTTTGCGCCGAACGTACCATAGGCTGCGAAATCGTATTGGTCGCACCAGATGGAACTCCTAGGTGACATGGGTCATGTGGAATCTCGTTCGGTCCGTTTGGAGATGGTGTTTGTGTTAGTGCAAGATAGGTGCATGGTTTGCGCTGAACATACCATAGGCATAGAAATCGTTTTGGACGCACCGGATGGTAATCCTAGGTGGTGAAGCTCAACTGGAAGCTAGTTTTGGTCCGTTTGCAGATAGTGCTAATCTTGACGCAAGATCGGTGCACGGTTTGCCCCAAACGTACCATAGGCTCAGAAATCGTTTTAGATGCACCAGATGAAACTCTTTGGTGACGTGGGTCATGTGGAATCTCGTTCGGTCCGTTTGGAGATGGTGTTAGTGTTGATGCAAGATAGGTGAACGGTTTGCGCCGAACATACTATAGGCTCAGAATTCGTTTTGGACGCACCCGTTGGTACTCCAAGGTGACGAAGCTCAACTGGAAGCTCGTTTTGGTCCGTTTGGACATAGTGTTAATCTTGATGCAAGATCGGTGCACGGTTTGCGTCGAACGTACCATAGGCTCGGAAATCATTTTGGACAGACCCGATGGAGCTCCTAGGTGACGTGGGTCATGTGGAATCTCGTTCGGTCCATTTAGAGATGGTGTTAGTGTTAGTGCAACATAGCTGCACGGTTTGCGCCAAACGTACCATAGGCTCAGATATCGTTTTGGACGCACCCGATGGACCTCCTAGGTGACGTGGGTCATGTGGAATCTTGTTCGGTCCGTTTGGAGATGGTGTTAGTGTTAGTGCAAGATAGGTGCACGGTTTGCAAGATAGGTGCACGGTTTGCGCCAAACGTACCATAGGCTCATATATCATTTTGGACGCACCCGATGGAACTCCTACGTGACGTGGGTCATGTGGAATCTCGTTGTTCCGTTTGGAGATGGTGTTAGTGTGAGTGCAAGATAGGTGCACGGTTTGCACCAAACGTACCATAGGCTCAGATATGGTTTAGAACGCACCTGATGGTACTCCTAGGTGACGAAGCTCAAGTGGAAGCTAGTTTTGGTCCGTTTGGAGATAGTGCTAATCTTGACGCAAGATCGGTGCACGCTTTGCAACGAACGTACCATATGCTCCGAAATCGTATTGGACGCACCAGATGGAACTCCTAGGTGACATGGGTCATGTGGAATCTCGTTCGATCCGTTTGGAGATGGTGTTTGTGTTAGTGCAAGATAGGTGCATGGTTTGCGCTGAACATACCATAGGCATAGAAATCGTTTTGGATGCACCGGATGGTAATCCTAGGTGATGAAGCTCAACTGGAAGCTAGTTTCGGTCCGTTTGGAGATAGTGCTAATCTTGACGCAAGATCGGTGCACGGTTTACGCCGAACGTACGATAGGCTCAGAAATCGTTTTAGATGCACCAGATGGAACTCCTAGGTGACGTGGGTGATGTGGAATCTCATTCGGTCCATTTGGAGATGGTGTTAGTGTTAGTGCAAGATAGGTGCATGGTTTGCGCTGAACATACCATAGGCTCAGAAATCGTTTTGGACGCACCCGATGGTACTCCTAGGTGATGAAGCTCAACTGGAAGCTCGTTTTGGTCCGTTTGGAGATAGTGTTCATCTTGATGCAAGATCGGTGCACGGTTTGCATCGAACGTACCATAGGCTCGGAAATCATTTTGGACGCACCCGATGGAGCTCCTTGGTGACGTGGGTCATGTGGAATCTCATTCGGTCCGTTTGGAGACGGTGTTAGTGTTAGTGCAAGTTAGGGGCACGGTTTGCGTCGAACGTACCATAGGCTCAGAAATCGTTTTGGACACACCTGATGGAGCTCATAGGTGACGTGGGTCATGTGGAATCTCGTTCGGTCCATTTAGAGATGGTGTTAGTGTTAGTGCAACATAGCTGCACGGTTTGCGCCAAACGTACCATAGGCTCAGATATCGTTTTGGACGCACCCGATGGACCTCCTAGGTGACGTGGGTCATGTGGAATGTTGTTCGGTCCGTTTGGAGATGGTGTTAGTGTTAGTTCAAGATAGTGCACGGTTTGCAAGGTGCACGGTTTGCGCCAAACGTACCATAGGCTCATATATCATTTTGGACGCACCCGATGGAACTCCTACGTGACGTGGGTCATGTGGAATCTTGTTGTTCCGTTTGGAGATGGTGTTAGTGTGAGTGCAAGATAGGAGCACGGTTTGCACCAAACGTACCATAGGCTCAGATATGGTTTAGAACGCACCCGATGATACTCCTAGGTGACGAAGCTCAAGTCGAAGCTAGTTTCGGTTCGTTTGGAGATAGTGCTAATATTGACGCAAGATCGGTGCACGCTTTGCGCCGAACGTACCATAGGCTCCGAAATCGTATTGGACGCACCAGATGGAACTCCTAGGTGACATGGGTCATGTGGAATCTCGTTCGGTCCGTTTGGAGAAGGTGTTTGTGTTAGTGCAAGATAGGTGCATGGTTTGCGCTGAACATACCATAGGCATAGAAATCATTTTGGACGCACCCGATGGAGCTCCTAGGTGACGTGGGTCATGTGGAATCTCATTCGGTCCGTTTGGAGATGGTGTTAGTGTTAGTGCAAGTTAGGGGCACGGTTTGCGCCAAACGTACCATAGGCTCAGATATCGTTTTGGACACACCCAATGAAACTCTTTGGGGACGTGGGTCATGTGGAATCTCGTTCGGTCTGTTTGGAGATGGTGTTTGTGTTAGTGCAAGATAGGTGCATGGTTTGTGCTGAACATACCATAGGCTTAGAAATCATTTTGGACGCACCGGATGGTACTCCTAGGTGATGAAGCTCAACTGGAAGCTAGTTTCGGTCCGTTTGGAGATAGTGCTAATCTTGACGCAAGATCCGTGCACGGTTTGCGCCGAACGTACCATAGGCTCAGAAATCGTTTTGGATGCACCAGATGGAACTCCTAGGTGACGTGGGTGATGTGGAATCTCATTCGGTCCATTTGGAGATGGTGTTAGTGTTAGTGCAAGATAGGTGCATGGTTTGCGCTGAACATACCATAGGCATAGAAATCATTTTGGACGCACCCGATGGAGCTCCTAGGTGACGTGGGTCATGTGGAATCTCATTCGGTCCGTTTGGAGATGGTGTTAGTGTTAGTGCAAGATAGGTGAACGGTTTGCGCTAAACATACCATAGGCTCAGAAAACGTTTTGGACGCACCCGATGGTACTCCTAGGTAACGAAGCTCAACTGGAAGCTCGTTTTGGTCAGTTTGGAGATAGTGTTAATCTTGATGCAAGATCGGTGCACGGTTTGCGTTGAACGTACCATAGGCTCAGAAATCATTTTTGACGCACCCGATGGAGCTCCTAGGTGATGTGGGTCATGTGGAATCTCATCCGGTCCGTTTGCAGATGGTGTTAGTGTTAGTGCAAGATAGGTGCACGGTTTGCGCCAAACGTACCAAAGGCTTAGATATCGTTTTGGACGCACCCGATGGAACTCCTAGGTGACGTGGGTCATGTGGAATGTTGTTTGGTCCGTTTGGAGATGGTGTTAGTGCTAGTGCAAGATAGTGCACGGTTTGCAAGGTGCACGGTTTGCGCCAAACGTACCATAGGCTCATATATCATTTTGGACGCACCCGATGGAACTCCTACGTGACGTGGGTCATGTGGAATCTCGTTGTTCCGTTTGGAGATGGTGTTAGTGTGAGTGCAAGATAGGTGCACGGTTTGCACCAAACGTACCATAGGCTCAGATATGGTTTAGAACGCACCCGATGATACTCCTAGGTGACGAAGCTCAAGTGGAAGCTAGTTTCGGTTCGTTTGGAGATAGTGCTAATATTGACGCAAGATCGGTGCACGCTTTGCTGCGCCGAATGTACCATAGGCTCCAAAATCGTATTGGGCGCACCGATGGAACTCCTAGGTGACATGGGTCATGTGGAATCTCGTTCGGTCCGTTTGGAGATGGTGTTTGTGTTAGTGCAAGATAGGTGCATGGTTTGCGCTGAACATACCATAGGCATAGAAATCTTTTGGATGGACCTGATGGAGCTCCTAGGTGACGTGTGTCATGTGGAATCTCATTCGGTCCGTTTGGAGATGGTGTTAGTGTTGAGTGCAAGATAGGGGCACGGTTTGCGCCAAACGTACCATAGGCTCGAATATCGTTTTGGACACACCCAATGGAACTCTTTGGGGACGTGGGTCATGTGGAATCTCGTTGATCCGTTTGGAGATGGTGTTTGTGTTAGTGCAAGATAGGTGCATGGTTTGCGCTGAACATACCATAGGCATAGAAATCGTTTTGGGCGCACCGGATGGTAATCCTAGGTGATGAAGCTCAACTGGAATCTTGTTTCGTCCGTTTGGAGATAGAGCTAATCTTGACGCAAGATCGGTGCACGGTTTGCGCCCGAACGTACCATAGGCTCAGAAATCATTTTAGATGCACCAGATGGAACTCCTAGGTGACGTGGGTGATGTGGAATCTCATTCGGTCCGTTTGGAGATGATGTTAGTGTTAGTGCAAGATAGGTGCATGGTTTGCATGAACATACCATAGGCTCAGAAATCGTTTTGGACCACCCGATGGTACTCCTAGGTGATGAAGCTCAACCGGAAGCTCGTTTTGGTCCGTTTGGAGATAGTGTTCATCTTGATGCAAGATCGGTGCACGGTTTGCATCGAACGCGTACCATAGGCTCGGAAATCATTTTGGGCGCACCGATGGAGCTCCTAGGTGACGTGGGTCATGTGGAATCTCATTCGGTCCGTTTGGAGATGGTGTTAGTGTTAGTGCAAGATTAGGGGGCACGGTTTGCGTCGAACGTACCATAGGCTCGAGAATCGTTTTGGACACACCCGATGGAGCTCCTAGGTGACGTGGGTCATGTGGAATCTCGTTCGGTCCATTTAGAGATGGTGTTAGTGTTAATGCAACATAGGTGCACAGTTTTGCGCCAAACGTACCATAGGCTCGAATATCGTTTTGGGCGCACCGATGGACCTCCTAGGTGACGTGGGTCATGTGGAATGTTGTTCGTCCGTTTGGAGATGGTGTTAATGTTAGTGCAAGATAATGCACGGTTTGCAAGGTGCACGCAGTTTTGCGCCAAACGTACCATAGGCTCATATATCATTTTGGGCGCACCCGATGGAACTCCCTACGTGACGTGGGTCATGTGGAATCTTGTTGTTCCGTTTGGAGATGGTGTTAGTCTTAGTGCAAGATAGGAGCTCGGTTTGCACCAAACGTACCATAGGCTCGAGATATGGTTTAGAACGCGCACCGATGATACTCCTAGGTGACGAAGCTCAAGTCGAAGCTAGTTTCGGTCGTTTGGAGATAGTGCTAATATTGACGCAAGATCGGTGCACGCTTTGCGCCAACGTACCATAGGCTCGAAATCGTATTGGACGCACCAGATGGAACTCCTAGGTGACATGGGTCATGTGGAATCTCGTTCGGTCCGTTTGGAGATGGTGTTTGTGTTAGTGCAAGATAGGTGCATGGTTTGCGCAGAACATACCATAGGCATAGAAATCATTTTGGGCCTTTTCCGGATGGAGCTCCTTGGTGACGTGGGTCATGTGGAATCTCATTCGGTCCGTTTGGAGATGGTGTTAGTGTTAGTGCAAGATAGGGGCACGGTTTGCGCCAAACGTACCATAGGCTCAGATATCGTTTTGGACACACCCGATGAAACTCTTTGGGGACGTGGGTCATGTGGAATCTCGTTCGGTCTGTTTGGAGATGGTGTTTGTGTTAGTGCAAGATAGGTGCATGGTTTGCGCTGAACATACCATAGGCATAGAAATCGTTTTGGACGCTTGGGATGGTAATCCTAGGTGATGAAGCTCAACTGGAATCTAGTTTCGGTCCGTTTGGAGATAGTGCTAATCTTGACGCAAGATCGGTGCACCGCTTGCGCCTTTAGCGTACCATAGGCTCGAAATCGTTTTAGATGCACCAGATGGAACTCCTAGGTGACGGGGGTGATGTGGAATCTCATTCGGTCCGTTTGGAGATGGTGTTAGTGTTAGTGCAAGATAGGTGCATGGTTTGCGCTGAACATACCATAGGCATAGAAATCGTTTTGGACGCACCGGATGGTAATCCTAGGTGATGAAGCTCAACTGGAATCTTGTTTCGGTCCGTTTGGAGATAGAGCTAATCTTGACGCAAGATCGGTGCACGGTTTGCGCCGAACGTACCATAGGCTCAGAAATCGTTTTAGATGCACCAGATGGAACTCCTAGGTGACGTGGGTGATGTGGAATCTCATTCGGTCCGTTTGGAGATGGTGTTAGTGTTAGTGCAAGATAGGTGCACGGTTTGCGCCAAAACGTACCATAGGCTCAGATATCGTTTTGGACACACCCAATGAAACTCTTTGGGGACGTGGGTCATGTGGAATCTCGTTCGGTCTGTTTGGAGATGGTGTTTGTGTTAGTGCAAGATAGGTGCATGGTTTGTGCTGAACATACCATAGGCTTAGAAATCATTTTGGACGCACCGGATGGTACTCCTAGGTGATGAAGCTCAACTGGAAGCTAGTTTCGGTTCGTTTGGAGATAGTGCTAATCTTGACGCAAGATCCGTGCACGGTTTGCGCCGAACGTACCATAGGCTCAGAAATCGTTTTGGATGCACCAGATGGAACTCCTAGGTGACGTGGGTGATGTGGAATCTCATTCGGTCCGTTTGGAGATGGTGTTAGTGTTAGTGCAAGATAGGTGAACGGTTTGCGCTAAACATACCATAGGCTCAGAAAACGTTTTGGACGCACCCGATGGTACTCCTAGGTAACGAAGCTCAACTGGAAGCTCGTTTTGGTCAGTTTGGAGATAGTGTTAATCTTGATGCAAGATCGGTGCACGGTTTGCGTTGAACGTACCATAGGCTCAGAAATCATTTTTGACGCACCCGATGGAGCTCCTAGGTGATGTGGGTCATGTGGAATCTCATCCGGTCCGTTTGCAGATGGTGTTAGTGTTAGTGCAAGATAGGTGCACGGTTTGCGCCAAACGTACCAAAGGCTCAGATATCGTTTTGGACCTACCCGATGAAACTCTTTGGTGACGTGGGTCATGTGGAATCTCGTTCGGTCCATTTGGAGATGGTGTTAGTGTTGATGCAAGATAGGTGAACGGTTTGCGCTGAACATACTATAGGCTCAGAAATCGTTTTGGACGCACCCGTTGGTACTCCAAGGTGACAAAGCTCAACTGGAAGCTCGTTTTGGTCCGTTTGGACATAGTGTTAATCTTGATGCAAGATCGGTGCACGGTTTGCGTCGAACGTACCATAGGCTCGGAAATCGTTTTGGACACACCCGTTGGAGCTCCTAGGTGACGTGGGTCATGTGGAATCTCGTTCGGTCCATTTAGAGATGGTGTTAGTGTTAGTGCAACATAGCTGCACGGTTTGCGCCAAACGTACCATAGGCTCAGATATCGTTTTGGACGCACCCGATGGACCTCCTAGGTGACGTGGGTCATGTGGAATGTTGTTTGGTCCGTTTGGAGATGGTGTTAGTGCTAGTGCAAGATAGTGCACGGTTTGCAAGGTGCACGGTTTGCGCCAAACGTACCATAGGCTCATATATCATTTTGGACGCACCCGATGGAACTCCTACGTGACGTGGGTCATGTGGAATCTCGTTGTTCCGTTTGGAGATGGTGTTAGTGTGAGTGCAAGATAGGTGCACGGTTTGCACCAAACGTACCATAGGCTCAGATATGGTTTAGAACGCACCCGATGATAGTCCTAGGTGACGAAGCTGAAGTGGAAGCTAGTTTCGGTTCGTTTGGAGATAGTGCTAATATTGACGCAAGATCGGTGCACGCTTTGCGCCGAATGTACCATAGGCTCCGAAATCGTATTGGACGCACCAGATGGAACTCCTAGGTGACATGGGTCATGTGGAATCTCGTTCGGTCCGTTTGGAGATGGTGTTTGTGTTAGTGCAAGATAGGTGCATGGTTTGCGCTGAACATACCATAGGCATAGAAATCTTTTTGGATGGACCTGATGGAGCTCCTAGGTGACGTGTGTCATGTGGAATCTCATTCGGTCCGTTTGGAGATGGTGTTAGTGTTAGTGCAAGTTAGGGGCACGGTTTGCGCCAAACGTACCATAGGCTCAGATATCGTTTTGGACACACCCAATGAAACTCTTTGGGGACGTGGGTCATGTGGAATCTCGTTCGGTCTGTTTGGAGATGGTGTTTGTGTTAGTGCAAGATAGGTGCATGGTTTGCGCTGAACATACCATAGGCATAGAAATCGTTTTGGACGCACCGGATGGTAATCCTAGGTGATGAAGCTCAACTGGAATCTTGTTTCGGTCCGTTTGGCGATAGAGCTAATCTTGACGCAAGATCGGTGCACGGTTTGCGCCGAACGTACCATAGGCTCAGAAATCATTTTAGATGCACCAGATGGAACTCCTAGGTGACGTGGGTGATGTGGAATCTCATTCGGTCCGTTTGGAGATGATGTTAGTGTTAGTGCAAGATAGGTGCATGGTTTGCGCTGAACATACCATAGGCTCGAAAATCGTTTTGGGCGCACCCGATGGTACTCCTAGGTGATGAAGCTCAACTGGAAGCTCGTTTTGGTCCGTTTGGAGATAGTGTTCATCTTGATGCAAGATCGGTGCACGGTTTGCATCGAACGTACCATAGGCTCGGAAATCATTTTGGGCGCACCGATGGAGCTCCTAGGTGACGTGTGTCATGTGGAATCTCATTCGGTCCGTTTGGAGATGGTGTTAGTGTTAGTGCAGTTAGGGGCACGGTTTGCGCCGAACGTACCATAGGCTCGTAAATCGTTTTGGACACACCTGATGGAGCTCCCTAGGTGACGTGGGTCATGTGGAATCTCGTTCGGTCCATTTAGAGATGGTGTTAGTGTTAATGCAACATAGCTGCACGGTTTTGCGCCAAACGTACCATAGGCTCGAGATATCGCTTTTGGGCGCACCCGATGGACCTCCTAGGTGACGTGGGTCATGTGGAATGTTGTTCGATCCGTTTGGAGATGGTGTTAATGTTAGTGCAAGATAATGCACGGTTTGCAAGGTGCACACGTTTGCGCCAAACGCACTATAGGCTCATATATCATTTTGGGCGCACCCGATGGAACTCCTACGTGACGTGGGTCATGTGGAATCTTGTTGTTCCGTTTGGAGATGGTGTTAGTGTGAGTGCAAGATAGGTGCTCGGTTTGCACCAAACGTACCATAGGCTCGATATATGGTTTAGAACGCACCGATGATACTCCTAGGTGACGAAGCTCAAGTCGAAGCTAGTTTCGTTCGTTTGGAGATAGTGCTAATATTGACGCAAGATCGGTGCACGCTTTGCGCTTAAACGTACCATAGGCTCCGAATCGTATTGGGCGCACCAGATGGAACTCCTAGGTGACATGGGTCATGTGGAATCTCGTTCGGTCCGTTTGGAGATGGTGTTTGTGTTAGTGCAAGATAGGTGCATGGTTTTGCGCAGAACATACCATAGGCATAGAAATCATTTTGGACGCACCGATGGAGCTCCTTGGTGACGTGGGTCATGTGGAATCTCATTCGGTCCGCTTTGGAGATGGTGTTAGTGTTAAGATGCAAGTTAGGGCACGGTTTGCGCCAAACGCACCATAGGCTCGAGATATCGTTTTGGACACACCCAATGAAACTCTTTGGGGACGTGGGTCATGTGGAATCTCGTTCGGTCTGTTTGGAGATGGTGTTTGTGTTAGTGCAAGATAGGTGCATGGTTTGCGCTGAACATACCATAGGCATAGAAATCGTTTTGGACGCACCGGATGGTAATCCTAGGTGATGAAGCTCAACTGGAATCTAGTTTCGGTCCGTTTGGAGATAGTGCTAATCTTGACGCAAGATCGGTGCACCGTTTGCCGTTTATGCCGAACGTACTATAGGCTCAAAAAATCGTTTTGGATGCACCAGATGGAACTCCTAGGTGACGGGGTGATGTGGAATCTCATTCGGTCCGTTTGGAGATGGTGTTAGTGTTAGTGCAAGATAGGTGCATGGTTTGCGCTGAACATACCATAGGCATAGAAATCGTTTTGGACGCACCGGATGGTAATCCTAGGTGATGAAGCTCAACTGGAATCTTGTTTCGTCCGCTTTGGAGATAGAGCTAATCTTGACGCAAGATCGGTGCACGCGTTTTGCGCGAACGTACCATAGGCTCGAAAATCGTTTTAGATGCACCAGATGGAACTCCTAGGTGACGTGGGTGATGTGGAATCTCATTCGGTCCGTTTGGAGATGGTGTTAGTGTTAGTGCAAGTTAGGGGCACGGTTTGCGCCAAACGTACCATAGGCTCAGATATCGTTTTGGACACACCCAATGAAACTCTTTGGGGACGTGGGTCATGTGGAATCTCGTTCGGTCCGTTTGGAGATGGTGTTTGTGTTAGTGCAAGATAGGTGCATGGTTTGTGCTGAACATACCATAGGCTTAGAAATCATTTTGGACTTGCCGGATGGTACTCCTAGGTGATGAAGCTCAACTAGAAGCTAGTTTCGGTTCGTTTGGAGATAGTGCTAATCTTGACGCAAGATCCGGTGCACGGTTTGCGCCGAACGTACCATAGGCTCAGAAATCGTTTTGGATGCACCAGATGGAACTCCTAGGTGACGTGGGTGATGTGGAATCTCATTCGGTCCGTTTGGAGATGGTGTTAGTGTTAGTGCAAGATAGGTGAACGGTTTGCATCTAAACATACCATAGGCTCGAAAACGCTTTGGACGCACCGATGGTACTCCTAGGTAACGTGGGCTCAAGCGGAAGCTCGTTTTGGTCCGTTTGGAGATAGTGTTAATCTTGATGCAAGATCGGTGCACGGTTTTTGCGTGAACGTACCATAGGCTCAGAAATCATTTTGGCGCGCACCGATGGAGCTCCTAGGTGATGTGGGTCATGTGGAATCTCATCCGGTCCGTTTGCAGATGGTGTTAGTGTTAGTGCAAGATAGGTGCACGGTTTGCGCCAAACGTACCAAAGGCTCAGATATCGTTTTGGACCTACCCGATGAAACTCTTTGGTGACGTGGGTCATGTGGAATCTCGTTCGGTCCATTTGGAGATGGTGTTAGTGTTGATGCAAGATAGGTGAACGGTTTTTCGCTGAACATACTATAGGCTCGAAATCGTTTTGGGCGCACCCGTTGGTACTCCAAGGTGACAAAGCTCAACTGGAAGCTCGTTTTGGTCCGTTTGGACATAGTGTTAATCTTGATGCAAGATCGGTGCACGGTTTGCGTCGAACGTACCATAGGCTCGGAAATCGTTTTGGACACACCCGTTGGAGCTCCTAGGTGACGTGGGTCATGTGGAATCTCGTTCGGTCCATTTAGAGATGGTGTTAGTGTTAGTGCAACATAGCTGCACGGTTTGCGCCAAACGTACCATAGGCTCAGATATCGTTTTGGACGCACCCGATGGACCTCCTAGGTGACGTGGGTCATGTGGAATGTTGTTTGGTCCGTTTGGAGATGGTGTTAGTGCTAGTGCAAGATAGTGCACGGTTTGCAAGTGCTGCGGTTTGCGCCAAACGTACCATAGGCTCATATATCATTTTGGACGCACCCGATGGAACTCCTACGTGACGTGGGTCATGTGGAATCTCGTTGTTCCGTTTGGAGATGGTGTTAGTGTGAGTGCAAGATAGGTGCACGGTTTGCACCAAACGTACCATAGGCTCAGATATGGTTTAGAACGCACCCGATGATAGTCCTAGGTGACGAAGCTGAAGTGGAAGCTAGTTTCGGTTCGTTTGGAGATAGTGCTAATATTGACGCAAGATCGGTGCGCTTTTTTACCGAATGTACCATAGGCTCAAATCGTATTGGACGCACCAGATGGAACTCCTAGGTGACATGGGTCATGTGGAATCTCGTTCGGTCCGTTTGGAGATGGTGTTTGTGTTAGTGCAAGATAGGTGCATGGTTTGCGCTGAACATACCATAGGCATAGAAATCTTTTTGGATGGACCTGATGGAGCTCCTAGGTGACGTGTGTCATGTGGAATCTCATTCGGTCCGTTTGGAGATGGTGTTAGTGTTAGTGCAAGTTAGGGGCACGGTTTGCGCCAAACGTACCATAGGCTCGAGATATCGTTTTGACACACACCCAATGAAACTCTTTGGGGACGTGGGTCATGTGGAATCTCGTTCGGTCTGTTTGGAGATGGTGTTTGTGTTAGTGCAAGATAGGTGCATGGTTTGCGCTGAACATACCATAGGCATAGAAATCGTTTTGGACGCACCGGATGGTAATCCTAGGTGATGAAGCTCAACTGGAATCTTGTTTCGGTCCGTTTGGCGATAGAGCTAATCTTGACGCAAGATCGGTGCACGGTTTGCGCCGAACGTACCATAGGCTCAGAAATCATTTTAGATGCACCAGATGGAACTCCTAGGTGACGTGGGTGATGTGGAATCTCATTCGGTCCGTTTGGAGATGATGTTAGTGTTAGTGCAAGATAGGTGCATGGTTTGCGCTGAACATACCATAGGCTCAGAAATCGTTTTGGACGCACCCGATGGTACTCCTAGGTGATGAAGCTCAACTGGAAGCTCGTTTTGGTCCGTTTGGAGATAGTGTTCATCTTGATGCAAGATCGGTGCACGGTTTGCATCGAACGTACCATAGGCTCGGAAATCATTTTGGACGCACCCGATGGAGCTCCTAGGTGACGTGTGTCATGTGGAATCTCATTCGGTCCGTTTGGAGACGGTGTTAGTGTTAGTGCAAGTTAGGGGCACGGTTTGCGTCGAACGTACCATAGGCTCAGAAATCGTTTTGGACACACCTGATGGAGCTCCTAGGTGACGTGGGTCATGTGGAATCTCGTTCGGTCCATTTAGAGATGGTGTTAGTGTTAATGCAACATAGCTGCACGGTTTGCGCCAAACGTACCATAGGCTCAGATATCGTTTTGGACGCACCCGATGGACCTCCTAGGTGACGTGGGTCATGTGGAATGTTGTTCGGTCCGTTTGGAGATGGTGTTAATGTTAGTGCAAGATAATGCACGGTTTGCAAGGTGCACGGTTTGCGCCAAACGTACCATAGGCTCATATATCATTTTGGACGCACCCGATGGAACTCCTACGTGACGTGGGTCATGTGGAATCTTGTTGTTCCGTTTGGAGATGGTGTTAGTGTGAGTGCAAGATAGGAGCTCGGTTTGCACCAAACGTACCATAGGCTCAGATATGGTTTAGAACGCACCCGATGATACTCCTAGGTGACGAAGCTCAAGTCGAAGCTAGTTTCGGTTCGTTTGGAGATAGTGCTAATATTGACGCAAGATCGGTGCACGCTTTGCGCCGAACGTACCATAGGCTCCGAAATCGTATTGGACGCACCAGATGGAACTCCTAGGTGACATGGGTCATGTGGAATCTCGTTCGGTCCGTTTGGAGATGGTGTTTGTGTTAGTGCAAGATAGGTGCATGGTTTGCGCAGAACATACCATAGGCATAGAAATCATTTTGGACGCACCCGATGGAGCTCCTTGGTGACGTGGGTCATGTGGAATCTCATTCGGTCCGTTTGGAGATGGTGTTAGTGTTAGTGCAAGTTAGGGGCACGGTTTGCGCCAAACGTACCATAGGCTCAGATATCGTTTTGGACACACCCAATGAAACTCTTTGGGGACGTGGGTCATGTGGAATCTCGTTCGGTCTGTTTGGAGATGGTGTTTGTGTTAGTGCAAGATAGGTGCATGGTTTGCGCTGAACATACCATAGGCATAGAAATCGTTTTGGACGCACCGGATGGTAATCCTAGGTGATGAAGCTCAACTGGAATCTAGTTTCGGTCCGTTTGGAGATAGTGCTAATCTTGACGCAAAATCGGTGCACCGTTTGCGCCGAACGTACCATAGGCTCAGAAATCGTTTTAGATGCACCAGATGGAACTCCTAGGTGACGGGGGTGATGTGGAATCTCATTCGGTCCGTTTGGAGATGGTGTTAGTGTTAGTGCAAGATAGGTGCATGGTTTGCGCTGAACATACCATAGGCATAGAAATCGTTTTGGGCGCTTTTGGATGGTAATCCTAGGTGATGAAGCTCAACTGGAATCTTGTTTCGGTCCGTTTGGAGATAGAGCTAATCTTGACGCAAGATCGGTGCACGGTTTGCGCCGAACGTACCATAGGCTCAGAAATCGTTTTAGATGCACCAGATGGAACTCCTAGGTGACGTGGGTGATGTGGAATCTCATTCGGTCCGTTTGGAGATGGTGTTAGTGTTAGTGCAAGTTAGGGGCACGGTTTGCGCCAAACGTACCATAGGCTCAGATATCGTTTTGGACACACCCAATGAAACTCTTTGGGGACGTGGGTCATGTGGAATCTCGTTCGGTCTGTTTGGAGATGGTGTTTGTGTTAGTGCAAGATAGGTGCATGGTTTGTGCTGAACATACCATAGGCTTAGAAATCATTTTGGACGCACCGGATGGTACTCCTAGGTGATGAAGCTCAACTAGAAGCTAGTTTCGGTTCGTTTGGAGATAGTGCTAATCTTGACGCAAGATCCGTGCACGGTTTGCGCCGAACGTACCATAGGCTCAGAAATCGTTTTGGATGCACCAGATGGAACTCCTAGGTGACGTGGGTGATGTGGAATCTCATTCGGTCCGTTTGGAGATGGTGTTAGTGTTAGTGCAAGATAGGTGAACGGTTTGCGCTAAACATACCATAGGCTCAGAAAACGTTTTGGACGCACCCGATGGTACTCCTAGGTAACGAAGCTCAACTGGAAGCTCGTTTTGGTCAGTTTGGAGATAGTGTTAATCTTGATGCAAGATCGGTGCACGGTTTATGCTGAACGTACCATAGGCTCGAAATCATTTTGGCCGCACCCGATGGAGCTCCTAGGTGATGTGGGTCATGTGGAATCTCATCCGTCCGTTTGGAGATGGTGTTAGTGTTAGTGCAAGATAGGTGCACGGTTTTTGCGCCAAACGTACCAAAGGCTCGAGATATCATTTTGGACGCACCGATGAAACTCTTTGGTGACGTCGGTCATGTGGAATCTCGTTCGGTCCATTTGGAGATGGTGTTAGTGTTGATGCAAGATAGGTGAACGGTTTGCGCTGAACATACTATAGGCTCAGAAATCATTTTGGACGCACCCGTTGGTACTCCAAGGTGACGAAGCTCAACTTGAAGCTCGTTTTGGTCCGTTTGGACATAGTGTTAATCTTGAGGCAAGATCGGTGCACGGTTTGCGTCGAACGTACCATAGGCTCGGAAATCGTTTTGGACACACCCGTTGGAGCTCCTAGGTGACGTGGGTCATGTGGAATCTCGTTCGGTCCATTTAGAGATGGTGTTAGTGTTAATGCAACATAGCTGCACGGTTTGCGCCAAACGTACCATAGGCTCAGATATCGTTTTGGACACACCCAATGAAACTCTTTGGGGACGTGGGTCATGTGGAATCTCGTTCGGTCTGTTTGGAGATGGTGTTTGTGTTAGTGCAAGATAGGTGCATGGTTTGCGCTGAACATACCATAGGCATAGAAATCATTTTGGACGCACCGGATGGTAATCCTAGGTGATGAAGCTCAACTGGAATCTAGTTTCGGTCCGTTTGGAGATAGAGCTAATCTTGACGCAAGATCGGTGCACGGTTTGCGCCGAACGTACCATAGGCTCAGAAATCGTTTTAGATGCATCAGATGGAACTCCTAGGTGACGTGGGTGATGTGGAATCTCATTCGGTCCGTTTGGAGATGGTGTTAGTGTTAGTGCAAGATAGGTGCATGGTTTGCGCTGAACATACCATAGGCTCAGAAATCGTTTTGGACGGACCCGATGGTACTCCTAGGTGATGAAGCTCAACTGGAAGCTCGTTTTGGTCCGTTTGGAGATAGTGTTCATCTTGATGCAAGATCGGTGCACGGTTTGCATCGAACGTACCATAGGCTCGGAAATCATTTTGGACGCACCCGATGGAGCTCCTAGGTGACGTTGGTCATGTGGAATCTCATTCGGTCCGTTTGGAGATGGTGTTAGTGTTAGTGCAAGTTAGGGGCACGGTTTGCGCCAAACGTACCATAGGCTCAGATATCGTTTTGGACACACCCAATGAAACTCTTTGGGGACGTGGGTCATGTGGAATCTCGTTCGGTCTGTTTGGAGATGGTGTTTGTGTTAGTGCAAGATAGGTGCATGGTTTCTGCTGAACATACCATAGGCTTAGAAATCATTTTGGACGCACCGGATGGTACTCCTAGGTGATGAAGCTCAACTGGAAGCTAGTTTCGGTCCGTTTGGAGATAGTGCTAATCTTGACGCAAGATCCGTGCACGGTTTGCGCCGAACGTACCATAGGCTCTGAAATCGTTTTGGATGCACCAGATGGAACTCCTAGGTGACGTGGGTGATGTGGAATCTCGTTCGGTCCGTTTGGAGATGGTGTTTGTGTTAGTGCAAGATAGGTGCATGGTTTGCGCTGAACATACCATAGGCTCAGAAATCGTTTTGGATGCACCCGATGGTACTCCTAGGTGATGAAGCTCAACTGGAAGCTCGTTTTGGTCCATTTGGAGATTGTGTTAATCTTGATGCAAGATCGGTGCACGGTTTGCGTTGAACGTACCATAGGCTCGGAAATCATTTTGGACGCACCCGATGGAGCTCCTAGGTGATGTGGGTCATGTGGAATCTCATCCGGTCCGTTTGCAGATGGTGTTAGTGTTAGTGCAAGATAGGTGCACGGTTTGTGCCAAACGTACCAAAGGCTCAGATATCGTTTTGGACGTACCCGATGAAACTCTTTGGTGACGTGGGTCATGTGGAACCTCGTTCGGTCCATTTGGAGATGGTGTTAGTGTTGATGCAAGATAGGTGAACGGTTTGCGCTGAACATACTATAGGCTCAGAAATCATTTTGGACGCACCCGTTGGTACTCCAAGGTGACGAAGCTCAACTGGAAGCTCGTTTTGGTCCATTTGGACATAGTGTTAATCTTGATGCAAGATCGGTGCACGGTTTTCGTCGAACGTACCATAGGCTCAGAAATCATTTTGGGCACACCCGTTGGAGCTCCTAGGTGACGTGGGTCTTGTGGAATCTCGTTCGGTCCATTTAGAGATGGTGTTAGTGTTAGTGCAACATAGCTGCACGGTTTGCAAAAAACGTACCATAGGCTCAGATATCGTTTTGGACGCACCCGATGGACCTCCTAGGTGACGTGGGTCATGTGGAATCTTGTTCGGTCCGTTTGGAGATGGTGTTAGTGTTAGTGCAAGATAGGTGCACAGTTTGCAAGATAGGTGCACGGTTTGCGCCAAACGTACCATTGGCTCATATATCATTTTGGACGCACCCGATGGAACTCCTACGTGACGTGGGTCATGTGGAATCTCGTTGTTCCGTTTGGAGATGGTGTTAGTGTGAGTGCAAGATAGGTGCACGGTTTGCACCAAACGTACCATAGGCTCAGATATGGTTTAGAACGCACCTGATGGTACTCCTAGGTGACGAAGCTCAAGTGGAAGCTAGTTTTGGTCCGTTTGGAGATAGTGCTAATCTTGACGCAAGATCGGTGCACACTTTGCAACGAACGTACCATATGCTCCGAAATCGTATTGGACGCACCAGATGGAACTCCTAGGTGACATGGGTCATGTGGAATCTCGTTCGGTCCGTTTGGAGATGGTGTTTGTGTTAGTGCAAGATAGGTGCATGGTTTGCGCTGAACATACCATAGGATTAGAAATCGTTTTGGACGCACTGGATGGTACTCCTAGGTGATGAAGCTCAACTGGAAGCTAGTTTCGGTCCGTTTGGAGATAGTGCTAATCTTGATGCAAGATCGGTGCACGGTTTGCGCCGAACGTACCATAGGCTCAGAAATCATTTTGGATGCACCAGATGGAACTCCTAGGTGACGTGGGTGATGTCGAATCTCATTCGGTCCGTTTGGAGATGGTGTTAGTGTTAGTGCAAGATAGGTGAACGATTTGCGCTAAACATACCATAGGCTCAGAAGTCGTTTTGGACGCACCCGATGGTACTCCTAGGTAACGAAGCTCAACTGGAAGCTCGTTTTGGTCAGTTTGGAGATAGTGTTAATCTTGAAGCAAGATCGGTGCACGGTTTGCGTCGAACGTACCATAGGCTCGGAAATCATTTTGGACGCACCCGATGGAGCTCCTAGGTGACGTGGGTCATGTGGAATCTCATCCGGTCCGTTTGCAGATGGTGTTAGTGTTAGTGCAAGATAGGTGCACGGTTTGCGCCAAACGTACCATAGGCTCATATATCGTTTTGGACGTACCCGATGAAACTCTTTGGTGACGTGTGTCATGTGGAATCTCGTTCGGTCCGTTTGAAGATGGTGTTAGTGTTGATGCAAGATAGGTGAACGGTTTGCGCTGAACATACTATAGGCTCAGAAATCGTTTTGGATGCACCCGTTGGTACTCCAAGGTGACGAAGCTCAACTGGAAGCTCGTTTTTGTCCGTTTGGACATAGTGTTAATCTTGATGCAAGATCGGTGCACGGTTTGCGTCGAACGTACCATAGGCTCGGAAATCATTTTGGACACACCCGATGGAGCTCCTAGGTGACAAGGGTCATGTGGAATCTCGTTCGGTCCATTTAGAGATAGTGTTAGTGTTAGTGCAAGATAGCTGCACGGTTTGCGCCAAACGTACCATTGGCTCAGATATCGTTTTGGACGCACCCGATGGACCTCCTAGGTGACGTGGGTCATGTGGAATGTTGTTCGGTCCGTTTGGAGATGGTGTTAGTGTTAGTGCAAGATAGGTGCACGGTTTGCGCCAAACGTACCATAGGCTCATATATCATTTTGGACGCACCCGATGGAACTCCTACGTGACGTGGGTCTTATGGAATCTCGTTGTTCCGTTTGGAGATGGTGTTAGTGTGAGTGCAAGATAGGTGCACGGTTTGCACCAAACATACCATAGGCTCAGATATGGTTTAGAACGCACCCGATGATACTCCTAGGTGACGAAGCTCAAGTGGAAGCTAGTTTCGGTCCGTTTGGAGATAGTGCTAATCTTGACGCAAGATCGGTGCACGCTTTGCGCCGAACGTACCATAGGCTCCGAAATCGTATTGGACGCACCAGATGGAACTCCTAGGTGACATGGGTCATGTGGAATCTCGTTCGGTCCGTTTGGAGATGGTGTTTGTGTTAGTGCAAGATAGGTGCATGGTTTGCGCTGAATATACCATAGGCATAGAAATCATTTTGAACGCACCCGATGGAGCTCCTAGGTGACGTGGGTCATGTGGAATCTCATTCGGTCCGTTTGGAGATGGTGTTAGTGTTAGTGCAAGTTAGGGGCACGGTTTGCGCCAAACGTACCATAGGCTCAGATATCGTTTTGGACACACCCAATGAAACTCTTTGGGGACGTGGGTCATGTGGAATCTCGTTCGGTCTGTTTGGAGATGGTGTTTGTGTTAGTGCAAGATAGGTGCATGGTTTGTGCTGAACATACCATAGGCATAGAAATCGTTTTGGACGCACCGGATGGTAATCCTAGGTGATGAAGCTCAACTGGAAGCTAGTTTCGGTCCGTTTGGAGATAGTGCTAATCTTGACGCAAGATCGGTGCACGGTTTGCGCCGAACGTACCATAGGCTCAGAAATCGTTTTAGATGCACCAGATGGAACTCCTAGGTGACGTGGGTGATGTGAAATCTCATTCGGTCCGTTTGGAGATGGTGTTAGTGTTAGTGCAAGATAGGTGCATGGTTTGCGCTGAACATACCATAGGCTCAGAAATCGTTTTGGACGCACCCGATGGTACTCCTAGGTGATGAAGCTCAACTGGAAGCTCGTTTTGGTCCGTTTGGAGATAGTGTTCATCTTGATGCAAGATCGGTGCACGGTTTGCATCGAACGTACCATAGGCTCGGAAATCATTTTGGACGCACCCGATGGAGCTCCTAGGTGACGTGGGTCATGTGGAGTCTCATTCGGTCCGTTTGGAGATGGTGTTAGCGTTAGTGCAAGTTAGGGGCACGGTTTGCACCAAACGTACCATAAGCTCAGATATCGTTTTGGACACACCCAATGAAACTCTTTGGGGACGTGGGTCATGTGGAATCTCGTTTGGTCTGTTTGGAGATGGTGTTTGTGTTAGTGCAAGATAGGTGCATGGTTTGCGCTGAACATACCATAGGCTTAGAAATTATTTTGGACGCACCGGATGGTACTCCTAGGTGATGAAGCTCAACTGGAAGCTAGTTTCGGTCCGTTTGGAGATAGTGCTAATCTTGCCGCAAGATCGGTGCACGGTTTGCGCCGAACGTACCATAGGCTCAGAAATCATTTTGGACGCACCCGATGGAGCTCCTAGGTGACGTGGAATCTCATTCAGTCCGTTTGGAGATGGTGTTAGTGTTAGTGCAAGATAGGTGCACGGTTTGCGCCAAACGTACCATAGGCTCAGATATCGTTTTGGACGTACCCGATGAAACTCTTTGGTGACGTGGGTCATGTGGAATCTCGTTCAGTCCGTTTGGAGATGGTGTTAGTGTTGATGCAAGATAGGTGGACGGTTTGCGCTGAACATACCACAGGCTCAGAAATCGACTTGGTCGCACCCGTTGGTACTCCAAGGTGACGAAGCTCAACTGAAAGCTCGTTTTGGTCCATTTGGACATAGTGTTAATTTTGATGCAAGATCGGTGCACGGTTTGCGTCGAACGTACCATAGGCTCGGAAATCGTTTTGGACACACCCGATGGAGGTCCTAGGTGACGTGGGTCATGTGGAATCTCGTTCGGTCCATTTAGAGATGGTGTTAGTGTTAGTGCAACATAGCTGCACGGTTTGAGCCAAACGTACCATAGGCTCAGATATCGTTTGGACGCACCCGATGGACCTCCTAGGTGACGTGGGTCATGTGGAATCTCGTTGTTCCGTTTGGAGATGGTGTTAGTGTGAGTGCAAGATAGGTGCACGGTTTGCACCAAATGTACCATAGGCTCAGATATGGTTTAGAACGCACCCGATGATACTCCTAGGTGACGAAGCTCAAGTGGAAGCTAGTTTCGGTCCGTTTGGAGATAGTGCTAATCTTCACGCAAGATCGGTGCACGCTTTGCACCGAACGTACCATAGGCTCCGAAATCGTATTGGACGCACCAGATGGAACTCCTAGGTGACATGGGTCATGTGGAATCTCGTTCGGTCCGTTTGGAGATGCTATTTGTGTTAGTGCAAGATAGGTGCATGGTTTGCGCTGAACATACCATAGGATTAGAAATCATTTTGGACGCACTGGATGGTACTCCTAGGTGATGAAGCTCAACTGGAAGCTAGTTTCGGTCCGTTTGGAGATAGTGCTAATCTTGACGCAAGATCGGTGCACGGTTTGCGCCGAACGTACCATAGGCTCATAAATCGTTTTGGATGCACCAGGTGGAACTCCTTGGTGACGTGGGTGATGTGGAATCTCATTCGGTCCGTTTGGAGATGGTGTTAGTGTTAGTGCAAGATAGGTGAACGGTTTGCGCTAAACATACCATACCCTCAGAAATCGTTTTGGACGCACCTGATGGTACTCCTAGGTAATGAAGCTCAACTGGAAGCTCGTTTTGGTCAGTTCGGAGATAGTGTTAATCTTGATGCAAGATCGGTGCACGGTTTGCGTCGAACGTACCATAGGCTCGGAAATAATTTTGGACGCACCCGTTGGAGCTCCTAGGTGACGTGGGTCATGTGGAATCTCATTCGGTCCGTTTGGAGATGGTGTTAGTGTTAGTGCAAGATAGTTGCACGGTTTGCGCCAAACGTACCATAGGCTCAGATATCGTTTTGGACGTACCCGATGAAACTCTTTGTTGACGTGGGTCATGTGGAATCTCGTTCGGTCTGTTTGGAGATGGTGTTAGTGTTGATGCTAGATAGGTGAACGGTTTGCGCTGAACATACTATAGGCTCAGAAATCGTTTTGGACGCACCCGTTGGTACTCCAAGGTGACGAAGCTCAACTGGAAGCTCGTTTTGGTACGTTTGGACATAGTGTTCATCTTGATGCAAGATCGGTGCACGGTTTGCGTCGAACGTACCATTGGTTCGGAAATCGTTTTGGACACACCCGATGGAGCTCATAGGTGACGAGGGTCATGTGGAATCTCGTTCGCTCCATTTAGAGATGGTGTTAGTGTTAGTGCAACATAGCTGCACGGTTTGCGCCAAACGTACCATAGGCTCAGATATCGTTTTGGACGCACCCGATGGAACTCCTACGTGACGAAGCTCAAGTGGAAGCTAGTTTCGGTCCGTTTGGAGATAGTGCTAATCTTGACGCAAGTGGAAGCTCCTAGGTGACGTGGGTCATGTGGAATCTCATTCGGTCTGTTTGGAGATGGTGTTAGTGTTATTGCAAGATAGGTGCACGGTTTGCGCCAAACGTACCATAGGCTCAGATATCGTTTTGGACGTACCCGATGAAACTCTTTGGTGACGTGGGTCATGAGGAATCTCGTTCGGTCCGTTTGGAGATGGTGTTAGTGTTGATGCAAGATAGGTGAACGGTTTGCGCCACCCCTACCATAGGCTCCGAAATTGTATTGGACGCACCAGATGGAACTCCTAGGTGACAAGGGTCATGTGGAATCTCGTTCGGTCCGTTTGGAGATGGTGTTTGTGTTAGTGCAAGATAGGTGCATGGTTTGCGCTGAACATACCATAGGCTCAGAAATCATTTTGGATGCACCCGATGGTACTCCTAGGTGATGAAGCTCAACTGGAAGCTCGTTTTGGTCCATTTGGAGATTGTGTTAATCTTGATGCAAGATCGGTGCACGGTTTGCATCGAACGTACCATAGGCTCGGAAATCATTTTGGACGCACCCGATGGAGCTCCTAGGTGACGTGGGTCATGTGGAATCTCATTCGGTCCGTTTGGAGATGGTGTTAGTGTTGGATGCAAGATAGGGCACGGTTTTGCGCCAAAACGTACCATAGGCTCGAGATATCGTTTTGGGCGCACGAGATGAAACTCTTTGGTGACGTGGGTCATGTGGAATCTCGTTCGGTCCGTTTGGAGATGGTGTTTGTGTTAGTGCAAGATAGGTGCATGGTTTGCGCTGAACATACCATAGGCTTAGAAATCATTTTGGACGCACCGGATGGTACTCCTAGGTGATGAAGCTCAACTGGAAGCTAGTTTCGGTCCATTTGGAGATAGTGCTAATCTTGACGCAAGATCGGTGCACGGTTTGCGCCGAACGTACCATAGGCTCAGAAATCGTTTTGGATGCACCAGATGGAACTCCAAGGAGACGTGGGTGATGTGGAATCTCATTCGGTTCGTTTGGAGATGGTGTTAGTGTTAGTGCAAGATAGGTGAACGGTTTGCGCTAAACATACCATAGGCTCAGAAATAGTTTTGGACGCACCCGATGGTACTCCTAGGTAACGAAGCTCAACTGGAAGCTCGTTTTTGTCAGTTTGGAGATAGTGTTAATCTTGATGCAAGATCGGTGCACGGTTTGCGTCGAACGTACCATAGGCTCGGAAATCATTTTGGACGCACCCGATGGAGCTCCTAGGTGACGTGGGTCATGTGGAATCTCATTCGGTCCGTTTGGAGATGGTGTTAGTGTTAGTGCAAGATAGGTGCACGGTTTGCGCCAAACGTACCATAGGCTTAGATATCGTTTTGGACGTACCCGATGAAACTCTTTGGTGACGTGGGTCATGAGGAATCTCGTTCGGTCCGTTTGGAGATGGTGTTAGTGTTGATGCAAGATAGGTGCACGGTTTGCGCCAAACCTACCATAGGCTCAGATATCGTTTTGGACGCACCTGATGGACCTCCTAGGTGACGTGGGTCGTGTGGAATGTTGTTCGGTCCATTTGCAGATGGTGTTTGTGGTAGTGCAAGATAGGTGCATGGTTTGCGCTGAACAAACCATAGGCTCAGAAATCGTTTTGGACACACCCGATGGTACTCGTAGGTGATGAAGCTCAACTGGAAGCTCGTTTTGGTCCATTTGGTGATAGTGTTAATCTTGATGCAAGATCGGTGCACGGTTTGCATCGAACGTATCATAGGCTCGGAAATCATTTTGGACGCACCCGATGGAGCTCCTAGGTGACGTGGGTCATGTGGAATCAAACTTCGGTCCGTTTGGAGATGGTGTTAGTGTTAGTGCAAGATAGGGGCACGGTTTGCGCTAAACATACCATAGGCTCAGAAATCATTTTGGACGCACCCGATGGTACTCCTAGGTAACGATGCTCAACTGGAAGCTCGTTTTGGTCAGTTTGGAGATAGTGTTAATCTTGATGCAAGATCGGTGCACGGTTTGCGTCGAACGTACCATAGGCTCGGAAATCATTTTGGACGCACCCGATGGAGTTCCTAGGTGACGTGGGTCATGTGGAATCTCATTCGGTCCGTTTGGAGATGGTGTTAGTGTTAGTGCAAGATAGGTGCACGGTTTGCGCCAAACGTACCATAGGCTCAGATATCGTTTTGGACGTACCCGATGAAACTCTTTGGTGACATGGGTCATGTGGAATCTCGTTCGGTCCGTTTGGAGATGGTGTTAGTGTTGATGCAAGATAGGAGGACGGTTTGCGCTGAACATACCATAGGCTCAGAAATCGATTTGGTCGCACCCGTTGGTACTCCAAGGTGACGAAGCTCAACTGGAAGCTCATTTTGGTCCGTTTGGACATAGTGTTAATCTTGTTTCGGTCCGTTTGGAGATAGTGCTAATCTTGACGCAAGATCGGTGCACGCTTTGCACCGAACGTACCATAGGCTCCGAAATCGTATTGGACGCACCAGATGGAACTCCTAGGTGACATGGGTCATGTGGAATCTCGTTCGGTCCGTTTGGAGATGGTGTTTGTGTTAGTGCAAGATAGGTGCATGGTTTGCGCTGAATATACCATAGGCATAGAAATCATTTTGAACGCACCCGATGGAGCTCCTAGGTGACGTGGGTCATGTGGAATCTCATTCGGTCCGTTTGGAGATGGTGTTAGTGTTAGTGCAAGTTAGGGGCACGGTTTGCGCCAAACGTACCATAGGCTCAGATATCGTTTTGGACACACCCAATGAAACTCTTTGGGGACGTGGGTCATGTGGAATCTCGTTCGGTCTGTTTGGAGATGGTGTTTGTGTTAGTGCAAGATAGGTGCATGGTTTGCGCTGAACAACACCCATAGGCATAGAAATCGTTTTGGACGCACCGGATGGTAATCCTAGGTGATGAAGCTCAACTGGAAGCTAGTTTCGGTCCGTTTGGAGATAGTGCTAATCTTGACGCAAGATCGGTGCACGGTTTGCGCCGAACGTACCATAGGCTCAGAAATCGTTTTAGATGCACCAGATGGAACTCCTAGGTGACGTGGGTGATGTGAAATCTCATTCGGTCCGTTTGGAGATGGTGTTAGTGTTAGTGCAAGATAGGTGCATGGTTTGCGCTGAACATACCATAGGCTCAGAAATCGTTTTGGACGCACCCGATGGTACTCCTAGGTGATGAAGCTCAACTGGAAGCTCGTTTTGGTCCGTTTGGAGATAGTGTTCATCTTGATGCAAGATCGGTGCACGGTTTGCATCGAACGTACCATAGGCTCGGAAATCATTTTGGACGCACCCGATGGAGCTCCTAGGTGACGTGGGTCATGTGGAGTCTCATTCGGTCCGTTTGGAGATGGTGTTAGCGTTAGTGCAAGTTAGGGGCACGGTTTGCACCAAACGTACCATAAGCTCAGATATCGTTTTGGACACACCCAATGAAACTCTTTGGGGACGTGGGTCATGTGGAATCTCGTTTGGTCTGTTTGGAGATGGTGTTTGTGTTAGTGCAAGATAGGTGCATGGTTTGCGCTGAACATACCATAGGCTTAGAAATTATTTTGGACGCACCGGATGGTACTCCTAGGTGATGAAGCTCAACTGGAAGCTAGTTTCGGTCCGTTTGGAGATAGTGCTAATCTTGCCGCAAGATCGGTGCACGGTTTGCGCCGAACGTACCATAGGCTCAGAAATCATTTTGGACGCACCCGATGGAGCTCCTAGGTGACGTGGGTCATGTGGAATCTCATTCAGTCCGTTTGGAGATGGTGTTAGTGTTAGTGCAAGATAGGTGCACGGTTTGCGCCAAACGTACCATAGGCTCAGATATCGTTTTGGACGTACCCGATGAAACTCTTTGGTGACGTGGGTCATGTGGAATCTCGTTCAGTCCGTTTGGAGATGGTGTTAGTGTTGATGCAAGATAGGTGGACGGTTTGCGCTGAACATACCATAGGCTCAGAAATCGATTTGGTCGCACCCGTTGGTACTCCAAGGTGACGAAGCTCAACTGAAAGCTCGTTTTGGTCCATTTGGACATAGTGTTAATTTTGATGCAAGATCGGTGCACGGTTTGCGTCGAACGTACCATAGGCTCGGAAATCGTTTTGGACACACCCGATGGAGGTCCTAGGTGACGTGGGTCATGTGGAATCTCGTTCGGTCCATTTAGAGATGGTGTTAGTGTTATTTCAACATAGCTACACGGTTTGCGCCAAACGTACCATAGGCTCAGATATCGCTTGGGCCGCACCCGATGGACCTCCTAGGTGACGTGGGTCATGTGGAATCTCGTTGTTCCGTTTGGAGATGGTGTTAGTGTGAGTGCAAGATAGGTGCACGGTTTGCACCAAATGTACCATAGGCTCAGATATGGTTTAGAACGCACCCGATGATACTCCTAGGTGACGAAGCTCAAGTGGAAGCTAGTTTCGGTCCGTTTGGAGATAGTGCTAATCTTCACGCAAAGATCGGTGCACGCTTTGCAATCGACGCGTACCATAGGCTCCGAAATCGTATTGGACGCACCAGATGGAACTCCTAGGTGACATGGGTCATGTGGAATCTCGTTCGGTCCGTTTGGAGATGCTATTTGTGTTAGTGCAAGATAGGTGCATGGTTTGCGCTGAACATACCATAGGATTAGAAATCATTTTGGACGCACTGGATGGTACTCCTAGGTGATGAAGCTCAACTGGAAGCTAGTTTCGGTCCGTTTGGAGATAGTGCTAATCTTGACGCAAGATCGGTGCACGGTTTGCGCCGAACGTACCATAGGCTCATAAATCGTTTTGGATGCACCAGGTGGAACTCCTTGGTGACGTGGGTGATGTGGAATCTCATTCGGTCCGTTTGGAGATGGTGTTAGTGTTAGTGCAAGATAGGTGAACGGTTTGCGCTAAACATACCATACCCTCAGAAATCGTTTTGGACGCACCTGATGGTACTCCTAGGTAATGAAGCTCAACTGGAAGCTCGTTTTGGTCAGTTCGGAGATAGTGTTAATCTTGATGCAAGATCGGTGCACGGTTTGCGTCGAACGTACCATAGGCTCGGAAATAATTTTGGACGCACCCGTTGGAGCTCCTAGGTGACGTGGGTCATGTGGAATCTCATTCGGTCCGTTTGGAGATGGTGTTAGTGTTAGTGCAAGATAGTTGCACGGTTTGCGCCAAACGTACCATAGGCTCGAGATATCGTTTTGGACGTGCGATGAAACTCTTTGTTGACGTGGGTCATGTGGAATCTCGTTCGGTCTGTTTGGAGATGGTGTTAGTGTTGATGCAAGATAGGTGAACGGTTTGCGCTGAACATACTATAGGCTCAGAAATCGTTTTGGACGCACCCGTTGGTACTCCAAGGTGACGAAGCTCAACTGGAAGCTCGTTTTGGTACGTTTGGACATAGTGTTCATCTTGATGCAAGATCGGTGCACGGTTTGCGTCGAACGTACCATTGGTTCGGAAATCGTTTTGGACACACCCGATGGAGCTCATAGGTGACGAGGGTCATGTGGAATCTCGTTCGCTCCATTTAGAGATGGTGTTAGTGTTAGTGCAACATAGCTGCACGGTTTGCGCCAAACGTACCATAGGCTCAGATATCGTTTTGGACGCACCCGATGGAACTCCTACGTGACGAAGCTCAAGTGGAAGCTAGTTTCGGTCCGTTTGGAGATAGTGCTAATCTTGACGCAAGTGGAAGCTCCTAGGTGACGTGGGTCATGTGGAATCTCATTCGGTCTATTTGGAGATGGTGTTAGTGTTATTGCAAGATAGGTGCACGGTTTGCGCCAAACGTACCATAGGCTCAGATATCGTTTTGGACGTACCCGATGAAACTCTTTGGTGACGTGGGTCATGAGGAATCTCGTTCGGTCCGTTTGGAGATGGTGTTAGTGTTGATGCAAGATAGGTGAACGGTTTGCGCCACCCCTACCATAGGCTCCGAAATTGTATTGGACGCACCAGATGGAACTCCTAGGTGACATGGGTCATGTGGAATCTCGTTCGGTCCGTTTGGAGATGGTGTTTGTGTTAGTGCAAGATAGGTGCATGGTTTGCGCTGAACATACCATAGGGTTAGCAATCATTTTGGACGCACTGGATGGTACTCCTAGGTGATGAAGCTCAACTGGAAGCTAGTTTCGGTCCATTTGGAGATAGTGCTAATCTTGACGCAAGATCGGTGCACGGTGTGCGCCGAACGTACCATAGGCTCAGAAATCGTTTTGGATGCACCAGATGGAACTTCTAGGTGACGTGGGTGATGTGGAATCTCATTCGGTCCGTTTGGATATGGTGTTAGTGTTAGTGCAAGATAGGTGAACGGTTTGCGCTAAACATACCATAGGCTCAGATATCGTTTTGGACGTACCCGATGAAACTCTTTGGTGACGTGGGTCATGAGGAATCTCGTTCGGTCCGTTTGGGGATGGTGTTAGTGTTGATGCAAGATAGGTGAACGGTTTGCGCTGAACATACCATAGGCTCAGAAATCGTTTTGGATGCACCCATTGGTACTCCAAGGTGACAAAGCTCAACTGGAAGCTCGTTTTGGTCCGTTTGGACATAGTTTTCATCTTGATGCAAGATCGGTGCACGGTTTGCGTCGAACGTACCATAGGCTCGGAAATTGTTTTGGACACACCCGATGGAGCTCCTAGGTGACAAGGGTCATGTGGAATCTCGTTCGGTCCATTTAGAGATAGTGTTAGTGTTAGTGCAAGATAGCTGCACGGTTTGCGCCAAACGTACCATTGGCTCAGATATCGTTTTGGACGCACCCGATGGACCTCCTAGGTGACGTGGGTCATGTGGAATGTTGTTCGGTCCGTTTGGAGATGGTGTTAGTGTTAGTGCAAGATAGGTGCACGGTTTGCGCCAAACGTACCATAGGCTCATATATCATTTTGGACGCACCCGATGGAACTCCTACGTGACGTGGGTCTTATGGAATCTCGTTGTTCCGTTTGGAGATGGTGTTAGTGTGAGTGCAAGATAGGTGCACGGTTTGCACCAAACATACCATAGGCTCAGATATGGTTTAGAACGCACCCGATGATACTCCTAGGTGACGAAGCTCAAGTGGAAGCTAGTTTCGGTCCGTTTGGAGATAGTGCTAATCTTGACGCAAGATCGGTGCACGCTTTGCGCCGAACGTACCATAGGCTCAGAAATCGTATTGGACGCACCAGATGGAACTCCTAGGTGACATGGGTCATGTGGAATCTCGTTCGGTCCGTTTGGAGATGGTGTTTGTGTTAGTGCAAGATAGGTGCATGGTTTGCGCTGAACATACCATAGGCTCAGAAATCGTTTTGGACGCACCCGATGGTACTCCTAGGTGATGAAGCTCAACTGGAAGCTCGTTTTGGTCCATTTGGAGATAGTGTTAAGCTTGATGCAAGATCGGTGCACGGTTTGCATCGAACGTACCATAGGCTCGGAAATCATTTTGGACGCACCCGATGGAGCTCCTAGGTGACGTGGGTCATGTGGTATCTCATTCGGTCCGTTTGGAGATGGTGTTAGTGTTAGTGCAAGATAGGGGCACGATTTGCGCCAAACGTACCATAGGCTCAGATATCGTTTTGGACGCACCCGATGAAACTCTTTGGTGACGTGGGTCATGTGGAATCTCCTTCGGTCCGTTTGGAGATGGTGTTTGTGTTAGTGCAAGATAGGTGCATGGTTTGCGCTGAACATACCATAGGCTTAGAAATCGTTTTGGACGCATCGGATGGTACTCCTAGGTGATGAAGCTCAACTGGAAGCTAGTTTCGGTCCGTTTGGAGATAGTGCTAATCTTGACGCAAGATCGGTGCACGGTTTGCGCCGAACGTACCATAGGCTCAGAAATCGTTTTGGATGCACCAGATGGAACTCCTAGGTGACGTGGGTGATGTGGAATCTCATTTGGTCCGTTTGGAGATGGTATTAGTGTTAGTGCAAGATAGGTGAACGGTTTGCGCTAAACATACCATAGCCTCAGAAATTGTTTTGGACGCTCCCGATGGTACTCCTAGGTAACGAAGCTCAACTGGAAGCTCGTTTTGGTCAGTTTGGAGATAGTGTTAATCTTGATGCAAGATCGGTGCACGGTTTGCGTCGAACGTACCATAGGCTCAGAAATCATTTTGGACGCACCCGATGGAGCTCCTAGGTGACGTGGGTCATGTGGAATCTCATTCGGTCCGTTTGGAGATGGTGTTAGTGTTAGTGCAAGATAGGTGCACGGTTTGCGCCAAACGTACCATAGGCTCAGATATCGTTTTGGACGTACCCGATGAAACTCTTTGGTGACGTGGGTCATGAGGAATCTCGTTCGGTCCGTTTGGAGATGGTGTTAGTGTTGATGCAAGATAGGTGAACGGTTTGCGCTGAACATACCATAGGCTCAGAAATCGTTTTGGACGCACCCGTTGGTACTCCAAGGTGACGAAGCTCAACTGGAAGCTCGTTTTGGTCCGTTTGGACATAGTGTTAATCTTGATGCAAGATCGGTGCACGGTTTGCGTCGAACATACCATAGGCTCGGAAATCGTTTTGGACACACCCGATGGAGCTCCTAGGAGACGTGGGTCATGTTGAATCTCGTTCGGTCCATTTAGAGATGGTGTTAGTGTTAGTGCAACAAAGCTGCACGGTTTGCGCCAAACGTACCATAGGCTCAGATATCGTTTTGGACGCACCCGATGGACCTCCTAGGTGACGTGGGTCATGTGGAATGTTGTTCGGTCCGTTTGGAGATGGTGTTAGTGTTAGTGCAAGATAGGTGCACGGTTTGCGCCAAACGTACCATAGGCTCATATATCATTTTGGACGCACCCGATGGAACTCCAACGTGACGTGGGTCTTGTGGAATCTCGTTTTTCCGTTTGGAGATGGCGTTAGTGTGAGTGCAAGATAGGTGCACGGTTTGCACCAAACGTACCATAGGCTCAGATATGGTTTAGAACGCACCCGATGATACTTCTAGGTGACGAAGCTCAAGTGGAAGCTAGTTTCGGTCCGTTTGGAGATACTGCTAATCTTGACGCAAGATCGGTGCACGCTTTGCGCCGAACGTACCATAGGCTCCGATATCGTTTTGGACGCACCCGATGAAACTCTTTGGTGACGTGGGTCATGTGGAATCTCGTTCGGTCCGTTTGGAGATGGTGTTTGTGTTAGTGCAAGATAGGTGCATGGTTTGCGCTGAACATACCATAGGCTTAGAAATCGTTTTGGACGCATCGGATGGTACTCCTAGGTGATGAAGCTCAACTGGAAGCTAGTTTCGGTCCGTTTGGAGATAGTGCTAATCTTGACGCAAGATCGGTGCACGGTTTGCGCCGAACGTACCATTGGCTCAGAAATCATTTTGGATGCACCAGATGGAACTCCTAGGTGACGTGGGTGATGTGGAATCTCATTCGGTCCGTTTGGAGATGGTATTAGTGTTAGTGCAAGATAGGTGAACGGTTTGCGCTAAACATACCATAGGCTCAGAAATCGTTTTGGACGCACCCGATGGTACTCCTAGGTAACGAAGCTCAACTGGAAGCTCGTTTTGGTCAGTTTGGAGATAGTGTTAATCTTGATGCAAGATCGGTGCACGGTTTGCGTCGAACGTACCGTAGGCTCGGAAATCATTTTGGACGCACCCGATGGAGCTCCTAGGTGACGTGGGTCATGTGGAATCTCATTCGGTCCGTTTGGAGATGGTGTTTGATGAGTACTTCTCCTGCCCGGATACAACCACATTAGCAACTTTTGATTCACAGGTGAAACAATCCTTTACCATGATTGTATTTGATACATTTGGTGAATTGATGCTGCACCATGATGTGTGTTCATTGTCATTTTCAGAAATACATACATGGATCAAAAAGAGTGTTAAAGACACATGGAAGGCATGGAGGACCAAAGAAGTTGATTGGGGGCCAAGTACAAGTATTCCCAACGTCCTCCACCAGGACACCACGTCGCTTTTGGTCCAAGGAAAGAAAGAGATCAAATCCAACACGTTTTGGGGCTGGATTCGGACTCTAGGACATCTCCAACTTGTGATGTTCACCACGGTCGCATACGGACTCTGTTTTGGGCATTCAAGTACTCCATGGAATCCTTATGAAGTCTACTTTCATATGGATTTGGACTTAGGCCTATATCTTGTCTGAGGCGGCCGCAACGATCAAATTACTACCAAGAGGTTTTCTGTCAAAGGTGCTGCGTCGCCCTAGTCTATTTTCCAACGGATCTGGACTCATGGCCATATCTTATCCGATGCTTCTGCAGTCGTCGTTTCAACGCCGGGACCTTTTCTGTCAAAGGTGCTGCGTCGCCTTATTTTGGCCTGATGGGCCGTGTATCAAGTCGGGTCCATTAGGGATGTGTTCTAGGGTTGGAGCACGACCCCAACACCCTGGTGGTCGTCCTTCCACCTTCATATACCCCTTAGCCGCCACCAAGAACAGTTGGGTTTTGTTTTGTTGAAAGTTTAGCCATTGCTACTTCCTTGTAGACGCGTGTGTCGACTGGACCATCCGTTCTACTCGATTCAGAACCCCAACTTTGTGATTTCAGATTGGTTTTCATCTCCATATTTGCAATTGAGTTGCTTGTTCTACTTGTTCTTGCTTGTTCCTCGATTGCTTGCAGGAATTACCCTAGTGGTTTGGTTGATCGTGCTCCACAAGATCGCGGCAGCTGTTGGAGGTGGTGTATCGGTTGCTAAGGCGCAGCTTGGAAGGCTGTAGTCGGGCCGTGAACGTCGTCTCCACCCATCAATCGAGTTATCCCACATCTCTCATCGAAAGATCGGGAACAAACCCTAGCGGGATCATATCAGTTGGTAATCAGAGCAAGGTTTATCGGTGAGAGACTTCGAATCCTTCGCTGTTTTTAATTTTTCCTATAGTCCAGAAAAGCCAAAAAATAGTAGATTAGTTTACCCACAATCCTATAAACCCTTTGAGCCTTTGCTAGCGCTGCTTAGTTAGGGCTTGTTGAGTTTTTGGTTGCATCGGTTGTGTCGAGTTGCTGGTCTTAGTTTTAGTCCTTTAGAGTTTCGAGTTCTAGTCACGTTTCTGTCACCATCGCAGATTTGAGTTTATTTGTTTCTCTCTAGGAATCCGAGTGGATTTTCAAATTCCTTTGTTTTGTTTACCACCATTATCCTAGCCACGTCCTTGGAGGTTTCATCCACGTCCATATTTCCATCTACAAAAAGGAAGTCCAACAAGATCAAGATAGAATTCGATTCGGAGTCCTGTTTTATCTTGAAAAGAAAAGCACCATATTTCCTTTGTCAAGAGTCTGAATAGGGAGTTTAAATACAATCTAGAAACCTTAACTTGTCCTCTTTCCAACGGATCAGAGCTTGGTCCCAAATTCATTCTGAGCGCTTCGCAATTGCCCTGGAGATTTGCGCGTCTGCTGGTTTTGCAAAACAACCACTTGTTTGACTTTGCTACTGAATCACCCTTCCCAAGGAAACATTTAATTGCTGTAAGTAGCTTGTTATTTCTTGTTGCAAAATTTCAGTTTTGTGCTAGTTGAAAGAAAAAAAAAATAGAAAAAAGGCAGAAAGAAAGAAAAGAAAGAAAGAAAAGAAAGACAGAAAGAAAGAAAGAAAAGAAAGAGAAAGAAGAAGAGAAGAGTTTTTCTTTTGTTGTTATTCTTGTCCTTGTGATCCTTCTTTGCTGCAGCTCAGTGACTTCGTTTGTGTCCAGGCTCGCGCCTCTAGCACGGTCTAGGCTAGGACCAGCACAGTACCGCCGTTGAACGATTATTCAGCTTGCTTTTGTGACTAACGTGGTGCTAGTACTTCCTTGCTTCAGCCCACCTATAGCTCCACATATTTCGACTACAGCTTGACAGGTGTTGTTGTTGCGGCACCGATACACTTCATTCCACGGTTGTAGACTTGTTGGTTGCCGTTACCTCCTGTTTGGCTTGGTAAGAACTTGTAAGGGCTTGTTTTAACAAGTTGAGTTTGAGAGAATTACAACCGACACATCCTAGTAGTTGATAGGAGGATACATATTATTTTTGTGTTTCTTGTTTTCTACTAATCATGGCAGGTAATATGGAGATTTTTGAGCTGTTGAAACTAGACCCTCATATTCAGGATGTCATTCAACACTTGCCGTTATATGATGGTAAGTTTGATCCTCAAGCTTACATTGATTGGGAGCTAAAAGTAGACAATGAAGTTGATGAGCATGACCTGTCCGAGAAACAAAAGATTTGTATTGCCTCTAATGTTTTGATTGAATATGCTTTACTAGAATGGAAACATATTTGTAGGCACAACAAAGTTCCAGAATCTTGGGAAGACTTCAAATTTCTTTTTAGAGATGCATTCGTTCCTGCATATTATGCTGATTATTTGCTTGCAAAATTAGACAACTTGAAGCAAGATAGTAGGACTGTAAAAGCATACTACCATGATTTTAAGATTTGCATCATGTTTGGTGGATTAGATGAATGCATGGAAGATGTTATGAGTAGGTTCATGAGAGGGCTCAATTCTGAAATTCAAACCTTGTTAATTAGCAATTCTTACAGCCATATTGGTCAATTGTTTTGTCTTGCTCTCAATGCTGAAAAGGAGATCCTATTATCTGTGAATACTTGCAAGAATGATGTGACCCATAATGTCCAAAATTTGTCCATTCTGCATGCTAATGAAGAGCAACAAATAGTGGAACCCACTCGTTGATTTTCCTTTTTGTCACAAAATGGATTACTTGCTGTTCCTTGTGATAAAGAGGAGTTGTGTGCTGATGATTCTTTTACTCCTATGCCACAAGTAGCGAATAAGTGTGATACTTTTGGTTTGGAACCATACAAATGTGCTGAAGATATGCTTTTTCATCCTATTATATGTGCACAAGATGAACTGAATTTGCTATCCTCTTTAAATACTTTCGGTTATATTGAATTTGATATTCTATGTAATCTAAATTGTCTAAAAGAGAAACTTAAATTTGATTCCAGTTTGCCAAGTTTTAATCATTGTTCGCTTCATGCAATTTGCAAATATGACAACAAAGGAGAATATTTGGTGCATAAAGTTTATATTTGCTCTAATCTAAAATATCCTTATAGGCTACAATAACATGAACGAATAGGGGGCTGCACTAACACTAATAGTGTCTTGCAAAGTTTCCCTAGTTTTCCCCATATGCAACAGGGTAATCCTGAAGAAAGGGAGCATTGCTGGTTGTGGCCGTGCAGCATAGCCATCGCTCTGTGTTCCAACATCAAAGCAAGCACTTTTGCATGCCGTTGGAGCAAGTCGAGGACGACTTGCAGCCAAGAAGGGGAGAATGATGAGGACATCTCCTGCCCGGATACAACCACATTAGCAACTTTTGATTCACAGGTGAAACAATCCTTTACCATGATTGTATTTGATACATTTGGTGAATTGATGCTGCACCATGATGTGTGTTCATTGTCATTTTCAGAAATACATACATGGATCAAAAAGAGTGTTAAAGACACATGGAAGGCATGGAGGACCAAAGAAGTTGATTGGGGGCCAAGTACAAGTATTCCCAACGTCCTCCACCAGGACACCACGTCGCTTTTGGTCCAAGGAAAGAAAGAGATCAAATCCAACACGTTTTGGGGCTGGATTCGGACTCTAGGACATCTCCAACTTGTGATGTTCACCACGGTCGCATACGGACTCCGTTTTGGGCATTCAAGTACTCCATGGAATCCTTATGAAGTCTACTTTCATATGGATTTGGACTTAGGTCTATATCTTGTCTGAGGCGGCCGCAACGATCAAATTACTACCGAGAGGTTTTCTGTCAAAGGTGCTGCGTCGCCTTATTTTGGCCTGATGGGCCGTGTATCAAGCCGGGTCCATTAGGGATGTGTTCTAGGGTTGGAGCACGACCCCAACACCCTGGTGGTCGTCCTTCCACCTTCATATACCCCTTAGCCGCCACCAAGAACAGTTGGGTTTTGTTTTGTTGAAAGTTTAGCCATTGCTACTTCCTTGTAGACGCGTGTGTCGACTGGACCATCCGTTCTACTCGATTCAGAACCCCAACTTTGTGATTTCAGATTGGTTTTCATCTCCATATTTGCAATTGAGTTGCTTGTTCTACTTGTTCTTGCTTGTTCCTCGATTGCTTGCAGGAATTACCCTAGTGGTTTGGTTGATCGCGCTCCACAAGATCGCGGCAGCTGTTGGAGGTGGTGTATCGGTTGCTAAGGCGCAGCTTGGAAGGCTGTAGTCGGGCCGTGAACGTCGTCTCCACCCATCAATCGAGTTATCCCACATCTCTCATCGAAAGATCGGGAACAAACCCTAGCGGGATCATATCAGTTGGTAATCAGAGCAAGGTTTATCGGTGAGAGACTTCGAATCCTTCGCTGTTTTTAATTTTTCCTATAGTCCAGAAAAGCCAAAAAATAGTAGATTAGTTTACCCACAATCCTATAAACCCTTTGAGCCTTTGCTAGCACTGCTTAGTTAGGGCTTGTTGAGTTTTTGGTTGCATCGGTTGTGTCGAGTTGCTGGTCTTAGCGTCTAGTCGTTTAGAGTTTCGAGTTCTAGTCACGTTTCTGTCACCATCGCAGATTTGAGTTTATTTGTTTCTCTCTAGGAATCCGAGTGGATTTTCAAATTCCTTTGTTTTGTTTACCACCATTATCCTAGCCACGTCCTTGGAGGTTTCATCCACGTCCATATTTCCATCTACAAAAAGGAAGTCCAACAAGATCAAGATAGAATTCGATTCGGAGTCCTGTTTTATCTTGAAAAGAAAAGCACCATATTTCCTTTGTCAGGAGTCTGAATAGGGAGTTTAAATACAATCTAGAAACCTTAACTTGTCCTCTTTCCAACGGATCAGAGCTTGGTCCCAAATTCATTCTGAGCGCTTCGCAATTGCCCTGGAGATTTGCGCGTCTGCTGGTTTTGCAAAACAACCACTTGTTTGACTTTGCTACTGAATCACCCTTCCCAAGGAAACATTTAATTGCTGTAAGTAGCTTGTTATTTCTTGTTGCAAAATTTCAGTTTTGTGCTAGTTGAAAGAAAAAAAAAATAGAAAAAAGACAGAAAGAAAGAAAAGAAAGAAAGAAAAGAAAGACAGAAAGAAAGAAAGAAAAGAAAGAGAAAGAAGAAGAGAAGAGTTTTTCTTTTGTTGTTATTCCTGTCCTTGTGATCCTTCTTTGCTGCAGCTCAGTTACTTCGTTTGTGTCCAGGCTCGCGCCTCTAGCACGGTCTAGGCTAGGACCAGCACAGTACCGCCGTTGAACGATTATTCAGCTTGCTTTTGTGACTAACGTGGTGCTAGTACTTCCTTGCTTCAGCCCACCTATAGCTCCACATATTTCGACTACAGCTTGACAGGTGTTGTTGTTGCGGCACCGATACACTTCATTCCACGGTTGCAGACTTGTTGGTTGCCGTTACCTCCTGTTTGGCTTGGTAAGAACTTGTAAGGGCTTGTTTTAACAAGTTGAGTTTGAGAGAATTACAACCGACACATCCTAGTAGTTGATAGGAGGATACATATTATTTTTGTGTTTCTTGTTTTCTACTAATCATGGCAGGTAATATGGAGATTTTTGAGCTGTTGAAACTAGACCCTCATATTCAGGATGTCATTCAACACTTGCCGTTATATGATGGTAAGTTTGATCCTCAAGCTTACATTGATTGGGAGCTAAAAGTAGACAATGAAGTTGATGAGCATGACCTGTCCGAGAAACAAAAGATTTGTATTGCCTCTAATGTTTTGATTGAATATGCTTTACTAGAATGGAAACATATTTGTAGGCACAACAAAGTTCCAGAATCTTGGGAAGACTTCAAATTTCTTTTTAGAGATGCATTCGTTCCTGCATATTATGCTGATTATTTGCTTGCAAAATTAGACAACTTGAAGCAAGATAGTAGGACTGTAAAAGCATACTACCATGATTTTAAGATTTGCATCATGTTTGGTGGATTAGATGAATGCATGGAAGATGTTATGAGTAGGTTCATGAGAGGGCTCAATTCTGAAATTCAAACCTTGTTAATTAGCAATTCTTACAGCCATATTGGTCAATTGTTTTGTCTTGCTCTCAATGCTGAAAAGGAGATCCTATTATCTGTGAATACTTGCAAGAATGATGTGACCCATAATGTCCAAAATTTGTCCATTCTGCATGCTAATGAAGAGCAACAAATAGTGGAACCCACTGTTGATTTTCCTTTGTCACAAAATGGATTACTTGCTGTTCCTTGTGATAAAGAGGAGTTGTGTGCTGATGATTCTTTTACTCCTATGCCACAAGTAGCGAATAAGTGTGATACTTTTGGTTTGGAACCATACAAATGTGTTTGAAGATATGCTTTTTCATCCTATTATATGTGCACAAGATGAACTGAATTTGCTATCCTCTTTAAATACTTTCGGTTATATTGAATTTGATATTCTATGTAATCTAAATTGTCTAAAAGAGAAACTTAAATTTCATTCCAGTTTGCCAAGTTTTAATCATTGTTCGCTTCATGCAATTTGCAAATATGACAACAAAGGAGAATATTTGGTGCATAAAGTTTATATTTGCTCTAATCTGAAATATCCTTTTGGGCCACAAATACCATGATCAAATTGAGGGCTGCACTAACACTAATAGTGTCTTGCAAAGTTTTCCTAGTTTTTCCCATATGCAACAGGGTAATCCTGAAGAAAGGGAGCATTGCTGGTTGTGGCCGTGCAGCATAGCCATCGCTCTGTGTTCCAACATCAAAGCAAGCACTTTTGCATGCCGTTGGAGCAAGTCGAGGACGACGTGCAGCCAAGAAGGGGAGAATGATGAGGACATCTCCTGCCCGGATACAACCACATTAGCAACTTTTGATTCACAGGTGAAACAATCCTTTACCATGATTGTATTTGATACATTTGGTGAATTGATGCTTTTGCACCATGATGTGTGTTCATTGTCATTTTCAGAAATACATACATGGATCAAAAAGAGTGTTAAAGACACATGGAAGGCATGGAGGACCAAAGAAGTTGATTGGGGCCAAGTACAAGTATTCCCAACGTCCTCCACCAGGACACCACGTCGCTTTTGGTCCAAGGAAAGAAAGAGATCAAATCCAACACGTTTTGGGGCTGGATTCGGACTCTAGGACATCTCCAACTTGTGATGTTCACCACGGTCGCATCTGGACTCCGTTTTGGGCATTCAAGTACTCCATGGAATCCTTATGAAGTCTACTTTCATATGGATTTGGACTTAGGTCTATATCTTGTCTGAGGCGGCCGCAACGATCAAATTACTACCGAGAGGTTTTCTGTCAAAGGTGCTGCGTCGCCTTATTTTGGCCCTGATGGGCCGTGTATCAAGCCGGGTCCATTAGGGATGTGTTCTAGGGTTGGAGCACGACCCCAACACCCTGGTGGTCGTCCTTCCACCTTCATATACCCCTTAGCCGCCACCAAGAACAGTTGGGTTTTGTTTTGTTGAAAGTTTAGCCATTGCTACTTCCTTGTAGACGCAGCGTGTCGATTTGGACCATCCGTTCTACTCGATTCAAACCCCAACTTTGTGATTTCAGATTGGTTTTCATCTCCATATTTGCAATTGAGTTGCTTGTTCTACTTGTTCTTGCTTGTTCCTCGATTGCTTGCGGGAATTACCCTAGTGGTTTGGTTGATCGCGCTCCACAAGATCGCGGCAATTGTTGGAGGTGGTGTATCGGTTGCTAAGGCGCAGCTTGGAAGGCTGTAGTCGGGCCGTGAACGTCGTCTCCACCCATCAATCGAGTTATCCCACATCTCTCATCGAAAGATCGGGAACAAACCCTAAGCGGGATCATATCGATTTGGTAATCGAGCAAGGTTTATCGGTGAGAGACTTGAATCCTTCATTGTTTTTATTTTTCCTATAGTCCGGAAAAGCCAAAAAATAGTAGATTAGTTTACCCACAATCCTATAAACCCTTTGAGCCTTTGCTAGCACTTTGCTTAGTTAGGGCTTGTTGAGTTTTTGGTTGCATCGGTTGTGTCCAGATTCTTTGGTCTTAGCGTCTAGTCGTTTAGAGTTTCGAGTTCTAGTCACGTTTACATCACCATCATGATTTGAGTTTATTTGTTTCTCTCTAGGAATCAGTGTGGATTTTCAAATTCCTTTGTTTTGTTTACCACCATTATCCTAGCCACGTCCTTGGAGGTTTCATCCACGTCCATATTTCCATCTACAAAAAAAGGAAGTCCAACAAGATCAAGATAGAATTGATTCGAGTCCTGTTTTATCTTGAAAAGAAAAGCACCATATTTCCTTTGTCGAGTCTGAATAGGGAGTTTAAATACAATCTAGAAACCTTAACTTGTCCTCTTTCCAACGGATCGAGCTTGGTCCCAAATTCATTCTGAGCGCTTCGCAATTGCCACGGAGATTTCTTGCGTCTGCTGGTTTTGCAAAACAACCACTTGTTTGACTTTGCTCTTGATTCACCCTTCCCAAGGAAACATTTAATTGCTGTAAGTAGCTTGTTATTTCTTGTTGCAAAATTTCAGTTTTGTGCTAGTTGAAAGAAAAAAAAAAAAAAAAAAAGAAAGAAAGAAAGAAAGAAAGAAAGAAAAGAAAGAAAGAAAAGAAAGAAAAGAAAGAAAGAAGAAGAGAAGAGTTTTTCTTTTGTTGTTATTCTTGTCCTTGTGATCCTTCTTTCTTTGCAGCTCGGTGACTTCGTTTGTGTCGAGGCTCGCGCCTCTAGCACGGTCTAGGCTAGGACCAGCACAATGATCATGCCGTTGAGCGATTATTCACTTTGCTTTTGTGACTAACGTGGTGCTAGTACTTCCTTGCTTCAGCCCACCTATAGCTCCACATATTTCGACTACTGACTTGACAGGTGTTGTTGTTGCGCACCGATACACTTCATTCCACGGTTGTAGACTTGTTGGTTGCCGTTACCTCTGTTTGGCTTGGTAAGAACTTGTAAGGGCTTGTTTTAACAAGTTGAGTTTGAGAGAATTACAACCGACACATCCTAGTAGTTGATAGGAGGATACATATTTTTTTGTGTTTCTTGTTTTCTACTAATCATGGCGGGTAATATGGAGATTTTTGAGCTGTTGAAACTAGACCCTCATATTCGTGGATGTCATTCAACACTTGCCGTTATATGATGGTAAGTTTGATCCTCAAGCTTACATTGATTGGGAGCTAAAAGTAGACAATGAAGTTGATGAGCATGACCTGTCCGAGAAACAAAAGATTTGTATTGCCTCTAATGTTTTGATTGAATATGCTTTACTAGAATGGAAACATATTTGTAGGCACAACAAAGTTCCGAGAATCTTGGGAAGACTTCAAATTTCTTTTTAGAGATGCATTCGTTCCTGCATATTATGCTGATTATTTGCTTGCAAAATTAGACAACTTGAAGCAAGATAGTAGGATTTGTAAAAGCATACTACCATGATTTTAAGATTTGCATCATGTTTGGTGGATTAGATGAATGCATGGAAGATGTTATGAGTAGGTTCATGAGAGGGCTCAATTCTGAAATTCAAACCTTGTTAATTAGCAATTCTTACAGCCATATTGGTCAATTGTTTTGTCTTGCTCTCAATGCTGAAAAGGAGATCCTATTATCTGTGAATACTTGCAAGAATGATGTGACCCATAATGTCCAAAATTTGTCCATTCTGCATGCTAATGAAGAGCAACAAATAGTGGAACCCATTGTTGATTTTCCTTTGTCACAAAATGGATTACTTGCTGTTCCTTGTGATAAAGAGGAGTTGTGTGCTGATGATTCTTTTACTCCTATGCCACAAGTAGCGAATAAGTGTGATACTTTTGGTTTGGAACCATACAAATGTCTTTGAAGATATGCTTTTTCATCCTATTATATGTGCACAAGATGAACTGAATTTGCTATCCTCTTTAAATACTTTCGGTTATATTGAATTTGATATTCTATGTAATCTAAATTGTCTAAAAGAGAAAACTTAAATTTCATTCCAGTTTGCCAAGTTTTAATCATTGTTAAGCTTCATGCAATTTGCAAATATGACAACAAAGGAGAATATTTGGTGCATAAAGTTTATATTTGTTCTAATCTGAAATATCCTTTTGGGCCACAATACCATGATCAAATTGAGGGCTACACTAACACTAATAGTGTCTTGCAAAGTTTTCCTAGTTTTTCCCATATGCAACAGGGGTAATCCTCAAGAAAGGGAGCATTGTTGGTTGTGGCCAGGCAGCATAGCCATCGCTCTGTGTTCCAACATCAAAGCAAGCACTTTTGCATGCCGTTGGAGCAAGTCGAGGACGACTTGCAGCCAAGAAGGGGAGAATGATGAGGACATCTCCTGCCCGGATACAACCACATTAGCAACTTTTGATTCACAGGTGAAACAATCCTTTACCATGATTGTATTTGATACATTTGGTGAATTGATGCTTTTGCACCATGATGTGTGTTCATTGTCATTTTCAGAAATACATACATGGATCAAAAAGAGTGTTAAAGACACATGGAAGGCATGGAGGACCAAAGAAGTTGATTGGGGCCAAGTACAAGTATTCCCAACGTCCTCCACCAGGACACCACGTCGCTTTTGGTCCAAGGAGAAGAAAGAGATCAAATCCAACACGTTTTGGGGCTGGATTCGGACTCTAGGACATCTCCAACTTGTGATGTTCACCACGGTCGCATCGGACTCCGTTTTGGGCATTCAAGTACTCCATGGAATCCTTATGAAGTCTACTTTCATATGGATTTGGACTTAGGTCTATATCTTGTCTGAGGCGGCCGCAACGATCAAATTACTACCGAGAGGTTTTCTGTCAAAGGTGCTGCGTCGCCTTATTTTGGCCCTGATGGGCCGTGTATCAAGCCGGTCCATTAGGGATGTGTTCTAGGGTTGGAGCACGACCCCAACACCCTGGTGGTCGTCCTTCCACCTTCATATACCCCTTAGCCGCCACCAAGAACAGTTGGGTTTTGTTTTGTTGAAAGTTTAGCCATTGCTACTTCCTTGTAGACGCGCGTGTGTCATTTGGACCATCCGTTCTACTCGATTCGAACCCCAACTTTGTGATTTCAGATTGGTTTTCATCTCCATATTTGCAATTGAGTTGCTTGTTCTACTTGTTCTTGCTTGTTCCTCGATTGCTTGCAGGAATTACCCTAGTGGTTTGGTTGATCGCGCTCCACAAGATCGCGGCAATTTGTTGAGGTGGTGTATCGGTTGCTAAAGGCGCAGCTTGGAAGGCTGTAGTCGGGCCGTGAACGTCGTCTCCACCCATCAATCGAGTTATCCCACATCTCTCATCGAAAGATCGGGAACAAACCCTAGTGGGATCATATCAGTGTTAGTGTTAGTGCAAGATAGGTGCACGGTTTGCGCCAAACGTACCATAGGCTCAGATATCGTTTTCGACGCGTGCCGATGAAACTCTTTGGTGGCGTGGGTCATGAGGAATCTCGTTCGGTCCGTTTGGAGATGGTGTTTGTGTTGATGCAAGATAGGTGAGCGGTTTTGCGCTTGAACATACCATAGGCTCGAAAATCGTTTTGGATGCACCGTTGGTACTCCAAGGTGACGAAGCTCAAGCTGGAAGCTCGTTTTGGTCCGTTTGGACATAGTGTTAATCTTGATGCAAGATCGGTGCACGGGATTTAAATCGAAACGTACCATAGGCTCAAAATCATTTTGGACACACCGATGGAGCTCCTAGGAGACGTGGGTCATGTTGAATCTCGTTCGGTCCATTTAGAGATGGTGTTAGTGTTAGTGCAACAAAGCTGCACGGTTTGCGCCAAACGTACCATAGGCTCAGATATCGTTTTGGACGCACCCGATGGACCTCCTAGGTGACGTGGGTCATGTGGAATGTTGTTCGGTCCGTTTGGAGATGGTGTTAGTGTTAGTGCAAGATAGATGCACGGTTTAAGCCAAACGCATACCATAGGCTCATATATCATTTTGGGCGCTTTTGATGGAACTCCTACGTGGCGTGGGTCTTGTGGAATCTCGTTGTTCCGTTTGGAGATGGTGTTAGTGTGAGTGCAAGATTGGTGCACGGTTTGCACCAAACGTACCATAGGCTCGAATATGGTTTAGAAACGCACCGATGATACTCCTCCTAGTGACGAAGCTCAAGTGGAAGCTAGTTTCGGTCCGTTTGGAGATAGTGCTAATCTTGACGCAAGATCGGTGCACGCTTTGCGCCGAACGTACCATAGGCTCCGAAATCATATTGGACGCACTAGATGGAACTCCTAGGTGACATGGGTCATGTGGAATCTTGTTTGGTCCGTTTGGAGATGGTGTTTGTGTTAGTGCAAGATAGGTGCATGGTTTGGCGCCAACATACCATAGGCTCGAAAATCGTTTTGGGCGCTTTTGGATGGTACTCCTAGGTGATGAAGCTCAACTGGAAACTCGTTTTGGTCCATTTGGAGATAGTGTTAAGCTCGATGCAAGATCGGTGCACGGTTTGCATCGAACGTACCATAGGCTCGGAAATCATTTTGGACGCACCCGATGGAGCTCCTAGGTGACGTGGGTCATGTGGTATCTCATTCGGTCTGTTTGGAGATGGTGTTAGTGTTAGTGCAAGATAGGGGCACACGGTTTTGCGCCAAGCGTACCATAGGCTCGAGATATCGTTTTGGACGCACCCGATGAAACTCTTTGGTGACGTGGGTCATGTGGAATCTCGTTCGGTCCGTTTGGAGATGGTGTTTGTGTTAGTGCAAGATAGGTGCATGGTTTGCGCTGAACATACCATAGGCTTAGAAATCGTTTTGGACGCGTCGGATGGTACTCCTAGGTGATGAAGCTCAACTGGAAGCTAGTTTCGATCCGTTTGGAGATAGTGCTAATCTTGACGCAAGATCGGTGCACTGCAGTTTGCGCCCGAACGTACCATAGGCTCAGAAATCGTTTTGGATGCACCAGATGGAACTCCTAGGTGACGTGGGTGATGTGGAATCTCATTCGGTCTGTTTGGAGATGGTATTAGTGTTAGTGCAAGATAGGTGAACGGTTTGCGCTAAACATACCATAGGCTCAGAAATTGTTTTGGACGCACCCGATAGTACTCCTAGGTAAGGAAGCTTGATATGAACCCGCTAGGGCTTATGGACGATCTTTCGATGAGAGGCGTGAGATCACTCGATTTGGTGGATGGAGATGACGTTCACGGCCCGACTACAGCCTTCCAAGACCGCGCCTTAGCAACCGATACACCACCTCCAAAGGCCGTCACGATCTTGTGGAGCGCGACAACCAGCCACTAGGGCTCCCGTCCTGCAAGCAATCGAAGAACTAGCAAGAACAAGGAAACAAGCACTGAATTTGCAAGATGAAATTGAAAGCCTCAAACTGAATCTTATGATGAGTGGGGTTCGAAGACAAGGAGATGGGCGGCTGGATCAAAGCGCGCGCCTACAAGCAAGTAGCAAAGGCTAAACTTGATCTAAACAAAACCCAAGTGTTCCCTGTGGCGGCTAAGGGGTATATATGACGTGTGGAGGACGACCACAAGAGAGTTTGGGTCGTGCTCCAACCCTAGGATGCGTCCCTACTGGACTCTAAACGATACAAGCCCATTGGGCTAACTTAAGGTGGCGCAGCACCCTGGACAGAATAGACCTCTCGGTGATTTTTTGGACTGTTGACGCCGTTTCTGAGCAGGTATGAGTATGAGGTCAGATCCGTATGAAAGTAGACTTTATTAGCTTTCCAACAAGTCCAGAATCACCCCAATCCGACTCTGTATCTAACCGTGGCGACCGTCGCAAGTTGGAGGTGTGCTGCAGTCCGAATCCAGCCTACGCGAGTCCTTTTCCCTTCGGTCTTCTCCTTGATTCCTAATCAAAACAAGAGTGCACGTGTCTCCAAGATCTAAACAGGATGGACAAGAGCTCAAGAAGGAACTCACTTGATGATTAAGTGTTCGAGCACGAGCACACGGGTAATAGGACCAGCAGGTGTCGGCGTGGGCCGTGGATGTATGATCGGTGTTGATGTCCTCATCATCCTCCCTTTCTTGAATTTGAGTTGTCCTCGACTCAAGCTCATCTTCCTCACCCAAATAAGGCTTCAAATCTGCAATGTTAAATGAGGACTAACCCCAAAATCTGCAGGAAGATCAAGCTTATATGCATTCTCATTTATTCGTTGCATCACTTTAAAAGGACCATCCGCTCTAGGCATCAATTTAGATTTTCTTAATTCAGAAACTTATCCTTTCGCAAATGCAACCAAACCAAATCTCCAGGTTCAAGAATCAATTCCCTTCTACCTTTATCTCCAGCAAATTTGTACTTAGCATTCATGCGCTCTATGTTTTCTCTTTAGTGGTTTCATGTAGTTTTAGCATCAATTCAAAGACGTTGCTTAGCATCAAAATTCAACTTTTCAGAACTTGGCAATGGCATTAAATCAATAGGAGCACGTGGTAACAAGCCATAAACAATCTCAAAGGGACACATCTTCGTAGTAGAATGCAGCGAACGATTATAAGCAAACTCAATATGAGGCAAACAATCTTCCACATCTTAATATTCTTCTTTAAAACAGTCCTTAACATAGTAGACAAAGTTCTATTCACAACTTCAGTTTGACCATCAGTTTGGGGGTGACAAGTGGTGGAAAATAAAAGCTTAGTCCCCAATTTGGCCCATAAAGTTCTCCAAAAATGGCTAAGAAATTTAGCATCACGATCAGAAACAATTGTATTTGGCACACCATGCAAGCGAACAACTTCTCGAAAGAACAAATCATTTTGGTCAGTTTGGAGATAGTGTTAATCTTGATGCAAGATCGGTGCACGGTTTGCGTCGAACGTACCGTAGGCTCGGAAATCATTTTGGACGCACCCGATGGAGCTCCTAGGTGACGTGGGTCATTTGGAATCTCATTCGGTCCGTTTGGAGATGGTGTTAGTGTTAGTGCAAGATAGGTGCACGGTTTGCGCCAAACGTACCATAGGCTCAGATATCGTTTTGGACGTACACGATGAAACTCTTTGGTGACGTGGGTCATGAGGAATCTCGTTCGGTCCGTTTGGAGATGGTGTTAGTGTTGATGCAAGATAGGTGAACGGTTCGCGTTGAACATACCATAGGCTCAGAAATCGTTTTGGACGCACCCGTTGGTACTCCAAGGTGACGAAGCTCAACTGGAAGCTCATTTTGGTCCGTTTGGACATAGTGTTAATCTTGATGCAAGATCGGTGCACGGTTTGCGTCGAACGTACCGTAGGCTCGGAAATCATTTTGGACGCACCCGATGGAGCTCCTAGGTGACGTGGGTCATGTGGAATCTCATTCGGTCCGTTTGGAGATGGTGTTAGTGTTAGTGCAAGATAGGTGCACGGTTTGTGCTAAACGTACCATAGGCTCAGATATCGTTTTGGACGTACCCGATGAAACTCTTTGGTGACGTGGGTCATGAGGAATCTCGTTCGGTCCGTTTGGAGATGGTGTTAGTGTTGATGCAAGATAGGTGAACGGTTTGCGTTGAACATACCATAGGCTCAGAAATCGTTTTGGACGCACCCGTTGGTACTCCAAGGTGACGAAGCTCAACTGGAAGCTCATTTTGGTCCGTTTGGACATAGTGTTAATCTTGATGCAAGATCGGTGCACGGTTTGCGTCGAACGTAACATAGGCTCGGAAATCGTTTTGGACACACCCGATGGAGCTCCTAGGAGACGTGGGTCATGTTGAATCTCGTTCGGTCCATTTAGAGATGGTGTTAGTGTTAGTGCAACAAAGCTGCACGGTTTGCGCCAAACGTACCATAGGCTCAGATATCGTTTTGGACGCACCCGATGGACCTCCTAGGTGACGTGGGTCATGTGGAATGTTGTTCGGTCCATTTGGAGATGGTGTTAGTGTTAGTGCAAGATAGGTGCACGGTTTGCGCCAAACGTACCATAGGCTCATATATCATTTTGGATGCACCCGATGGAACTCCTACGTGATGTGGGTCTTGTGGAATCTCGTTGTTCCGTTTGGAGATGGTGTTAGTGTGAGTGCAAGATAGGTGCACGGTTTGCACCAAACGTACCATAGGCTCGAGATATGGTTTAGAACGCACCCGATGATACTACCCTAGGTGACGAAGCTCAAGTGGAAGCTAGTTTCGTCCGTTTGGAGATACTGCTAATCTGGCGCAAAGATCGGTGCACGCTTTGCGCCGAACGTACCATAGGCTCCGAAATCGTATTGGACGCACCAGATGGAACTCCTAGGTGACATGGGTCATGTGGAATCTCGTTCGGTCCGTTTGGAGATGGTGTTTGTGTTAGTGCAAGATAGGTGCATGGTTTGCGCTGAACATACCATAGGCTCAGAAATCGTTTTGGACGCACCCGATGGTACTCCTAGGTGATGAAGCTCAACTGGAAGCTCGTTTTGGTCCATTTGGAGATAGTGTTAATCTTGATGCAACATCGGTGCACGGTTTGCATCGAACGTACCATAGACTCGGAAATCATTTTGGACGCACCCGATAGAGCTCCTAGGTGACGTGGGTCATGTGGTATCTCATTCGGTCCGTTTGGAGATGGTGTTAGTGTTAGTGCAAGATAGGGGCACGGTTTGCGCCAAACGTACCATAGGCTCAGATATCGTTTTGGACGCACCCGATGAAACTCTTTGGTGACGTGGGTCATGTGGAATCTCGTTCGGTCCGTTTGGAGATGGTTTTGTGTTAGTGCAAGATAGGTGCATGGTTTGCGCTGAACATACCATAGGCTTAGAAATCGTTTTGGACGCATCGGATGGTACTCCTAGGTGATGAAGCTCAACTGGAAGCTAGTTTCGGTCCGTTTGGAGATAGTGCTAATCTTGACGCAAGATCGGTGCACGGTTTGCGCCGAACGTACCATAGGCTCAGAAATCGTTTTGGATGCACCAGATGGAACTTCTAGGTGACGTGGGTGATGTGGAATCTCATTCGGTCCGTTTGGATATGGTGTTAGTGTTAGTGCAAGATAGGTGAACGGTTTGCGCTAAACATACCATAGGCTCAGAAATCGTTTTGGACGCACTCGATGGTACTCCTAGGTAACGAAGCTCAACTGGAAGCTTGTTTTGGTCAGTTTGGAGATAGTGTTAATCTTAATGCAAGATCGGTGCACGGTTTGTGTCGAACGTACCATAGGCTCGGAAATCATTTTGGACGCACCCGATGGAGCTCCTAGGTGACGTGGGTCATGTGGAATCTCATTCGGTCCGTTTGGAGATGGTGTTAGTGTTAGTGCAAGATAGGTGCACGGTTTGCGCCAAACGTACCATAGGCTCGAGATATCGTTTTGGGCGTGCCGATGAAACTCTTTGGTGACGTGGGTCATGTGGAATCTCGTTAGTCCGTTTGGAGATGGTGTTAGTGTTGATGCAAGATAGGTGAACGGTTTTGCCTGAACATACCATAGGCTCAGAAATCGTTTTGGACGCACCCATTGGTACTCCAAGGTGACGAAGCTCAACTGGAAGCTCGTTTTGGTCCGTTTGGACATAGTGTTCATCTTGATGCAAGATCGGTGCACGGTTTGCGTCGAACGTACCATAGGCTCGGAAATCGTTTTGGACACACCCGATGGAGCTCCTAGGTGACGAGGGTCATGTGGAATCTCGTTCGGTCCATTTAGAGATGGTGTTAGTGTTAGTGCAACATAGCTGCACGGTTTGCGCCAAACGTACCATAGGCTCAGATATCGTTTTGGACGCACCCGATGGACCTCCTAGGTGACGTGGGTCATGTGGAATGTTGTTCGGTCCGTTTGGAGATGGTGTTAGTGTTAGTGCAAGATAGGTGCACGGTTTGCGCCAAACGTTCCATAGGCTCATATATCATTTTGGACACACCCGATGGAACTCCTACGTGACGTGGGTCTTGTGGAATCTCGTTGTTCCGTTTGGAGATGGTGTTAGTGTGAGTGCAAGATAGGTGCACGGTTTGCACCAAACGTACCATAGGCTCAGATATGGTTTAGAACGCACCCGATGATACTCCTAGGTGACGAATCTCAAGTGGAAGCTAGTTTCGGTCCGTTTGGAGATAGTGCTCATCTTGACGCAAGATCGGTGCACGCTTATGCCGAAACGTACCATAGGCTCCGAAATCGTATTGGGCGCACAGATGGAACTCCTAGGTGACATGGGTCATGTGGAATCTCGTTCGGTCCGTTTGGAGATGGTGTTTGTGTTAGTGCAAGATAGGTGCATGGTTTGCGCCGAACATACCATAGGCTCGAAATCGTTTTGGGCCTTTTAGATGGTACTCCTAGGTGATGAAGCTCAACTGGAAGCTCGTCGTTTTGGTCCATTTGGAGATAGTGTTAATCTTGAAGCAAGATCGGTTACGCAGTTTTGCATCGAGCGTACCATAGGCTCGGAAATCATTTTGGACGCACCCGATGGAGCTCCTAGGTGACGTGGGTCATGTGGTATCTCATTCGGTCCGTTTGGAGATGGTGTTAGTGTTAGTGCAAGATAGGGGCACGGTTTGCGCCAAACGTACCATAGGCTCAGATATCGTTTTGGACGCACCCGATGAAACCCTTTGGTGACGTGGGTCATGTGGAATCTCGTTCGGTCCGTTTGGAGATGGTGTTTGTGTTAGTGCAAGATAGGTGCATGGTTTGTGCTGAACATACCATAGGCGTAGAAATCATTTTGGACGCATCGGATGGTACTCCTAGGTGATGAAGCTCAACTTGAAGCTAATTTCGGTCCGTTTGGAGATAGTGCTAATCTTGACGCAAGATCGGTGCATGGTTTGCGCCGAACGTACCATAGGCTCAGAAATCATTTTGGATGCACCAGATGGATCTCCTAGGTGACATGGGTCATGTGGAATCTCGTTCGGTCCGTTTGGAGATGGTGTTTGTGTTAGTGCAAGATAGGTGCATGGTTTGCGCTGAACATACCATAGGCTCAGAAATCATTTTGGACGCACCCGATGGCACTCCTAGGTGATGAAGCTCAACTGGAAGCTCGTTTTGGTCCATTTAGAGATAGTGTTAATCTTGATGCAAGATCGGTGCACGGTTTGCATCGAACGTACCATAGGCTCGGAAATCATTTTGCACGCACCCGATGGAGCTCCTAGGTGATGTGGGTCATGTGGAATCTCATTCGGTCCGTTTGGAGATGGTGTTAGTGTTAGTGCAAGATAGGTGCACGGTTTGCGCCAAACGTACCATAGGCTCAGATATCGTTTTGGACGTACCCGATGAAACTCTTTGGTGACGTGGGTCATGTGGAATCTCATTCGGTCCGTTTGGAGATGGTGTTAGTGTTGATGCAAGATAGGTGAACGGTTTGCGCTGAACATACCATAGGCTCAGAAATCATTTTGGACGCACCCAATGGACCTCCTAGGTGACGTGGGTCATGTGGAATCTTGTTCGGTCCATTTGGAGATGGTGTTAGTGTTAGTGCAAGATAGGTGCACGGTTTGCGCCAAACGTACCATAGGCTCAGATATCATTTTGGACGCACCTGATGGAACTCCTACGTGACGTGGGTCTTATGGAATCTCGTTGTTCCGTTTGGAGATGGTGTTAGTGTGAGTGCAAGATAGGTGCACGGTTTGCACCAAACATACCATAGGCTCAGATATGGTTTAGAACGCACCCGATGATACTCCTAGGTGACGAAGCTCAAGTGGAAGCTAGTTTCGGTCCGTTTGGAGATAGTGCTAATCTTGACGCAAGATCGGTGCACGCTTTGCGCCGAACGTACCATAGGCTCCGAAATCGTATTGGACGCACCAGATGGAACTCCTAGGTGACATGGGTCATGTGGAATCTCGTTCGGTCCGTTTGGAGATGGTGTTTGTGTTAGTGCAAGATAGGTGCACGGTTTGCACCAAACGTACCATAGGCTCAGATATCATTTTGGACGCACCCAATGGACCTCCTAGGTGACATGGGTCATGTGGAATCTCGTTCGGTCCGTTTGGAGATGGTGTTTGTGTTAGTGCAAGATAGGTGCATGGTTTGCGCTGAACATACCATAGGCATAGAAATCGTTTTGGACGCACCGGATGGTACTCCTAGGTGATGAAGCTCAACTGGAAGCTAGTTTCGGTCCGTTTGGAGATAGTGCTAAACTTGACGCAAGATCGGTACACGGTTTGCGCCGAACGTACCATAGGCTCAGAAATCATTTTGGATGCACCAGATGGAACTCCTAGGTGACGTGGGTGATGTGGAATCTTATTTGGTCCGTTTGGAGATGGTGTTAGTGTTAGTGCAAGATAGGTGAACGGTTTGCGCTAAACATACCATAGGCTCAGAAAATCATTTTGGACGCACCCGATGGTACTCCTAGGTAACGAAGCTCAACTGGAAGCTCGTTTTGGTCAGTTTGGAGATAGTGTTAATCTTGATGCAAGATCGGTGCACGGTTTGCGTCGAACATACCATAGGCTCGGAAATCATTTTGGACGCACCCGATGGAGCTCCTAGGTGACGTGGGTCATGTGGAATCTCATTCGGTCCATTTGGAGATGGTGTTAGTGTTAGTGCAAGATAGATGCACGGTTTGCGCCAAACGTACCACAGGCTCATATATCGTTTTGGACGTACCCGATGAAACACTTTAGTGACATGGGTCATGTGGAATCTCGTTCGGTCCATTTGGAGATGGTGTTAGTGTTGATGCAAGATAGGTGAACGGTTTGCGCTGAACATACCATAGGCTCAGAAATCGTTTTGGACGCACCCGTTGGTACTCCAAGGTGACGAAGCTCAACTGGAAGGTCGTTTTGTTCCGTTTGGACATAGTGTTAATCTTGATGCAAGATCGGTGCACGGTTTGCGTCGAACGTGCCATAGGCTCGGAAATCGTTTTGGACACACCCGATGGAGCTCCTAGGTGACGTGGGTCATGTGGAATCTCGTTCGGTCCATTTGGAGATGGTGTTAGTGTTAGTGCAAGATAGGTGAACGGTTTGCGCTAAACATACCATAGGCTCAGAAATCGTTTTGGACGCACCCGATGGTACTCCTAGGTAACGAAGCTCAACTGGAAGCTCGTTTTGGTCAGTTTGGAGATAGTGTTAATCTTGATGCAAGATCGGTGCACGGTTTGCGTCGAACGTACCGTAGGCTCGGAAATAATTTTGGACGCACCCGATGGAGCTCCTAGGTGACGTGGGTCATGTGGAATCTCATTCGGTCCGTTTGGAGATGGTGTTAGTGTTAGTGCAAGATAGGTGCACGGTTTGCGCCAAACGTACCATAGGCTCAGATATCGTTTTGGACGTACCCGATGAAACTCTTTGGTGACGTGGGTCATGAGGAATCTCGTTCGGTCCGTTTGGAGATGGTGTTAGTGTTGATGCAAGATAGGTGAACGGTTTGCGCTGAACATACCATAGGCTCAGAAATCGTTTTGGACGCACCCGTTGGTACTCCAAGGTGACGAAGCTCAACTGGAAGCTCGTTTTGGTCCGTTTGGACATAGTGTTAATCTTGATGCAAGATCGGTGCACGGTTTGCGTCGAACATACCATAGGCTCGGAAATCGTTTTGGACACACCCGATGGAGCTCCTAGGAGACGTGGGTCATGTTGAATCTCGTTCGGTCCATTTAGAGATGGTGTTAGTGTTAGTGTAACAAAGCTGCACGGTTTGCGCCAAACGTACCATAGGCTCAGATATTGTTTTGGACGCACCTGATGGACCTCCTAGGTGACGTGGGTCATGTGGAATGTTGTTCGGTCCGTTTGGAGATGGTGTTAGTGTTAGTGCAAGATAGGTGCACGGTTTGCGCCAAACGTACCATAGGCTCATATATCATTTTGGACGCACCCGATGGAACTCCTACGTAACGTGGGTCATGTGGAATCTCGTTGTTCCGTTTGGAGATGGTGTTAGTGTGAGTGCAAGATAGGTGCACGGTTTGCACCAAACGTACCATAGGCTCAGATATGGTTTAGAACGCACCCGATGATACTCCTAGGTGACGAAGCTCAAGTCGAAGCTAGTTTCAGTCCGTTTGGAGATAGTGCTAATATTGACGCAAGATCGGTGCACGCTTTGCGCCGAACGTACCATAGGCTCCGAAATCGTATAGGGCGCACCAGATGGAACTCCTAGGTGACATGGGTCATATGGAATCTCGTTCGGTCCGTTTGGAGATGGTGTTTGTGTTAGTGCAAGATAGGTGCATGGTTTGCGCTGAACATACCATAGGCTCAGAAATCATTTTGGACGCACCCGATGGCACTCCTAGGTGATGAAGCTCAACTGGAAGCTCGTTTTGGTCCATTTGGAGATAGTGTTAATCTTGATGCAAGATCGGTGCACGGTTTGCATCGAACGTACCATAGGCTCGGAAATCATTTTGCACGCACCCGATGGAGCTCCTAGGTGACGTGGGTCATGTGGAATCTCATTCGGTCCGTTTGGAGATGGTGTTAGTGTTAGTGCAAGATAGGTGAACGGTTTGCGCTAAACATACCATAGGCTCAGAAATCATTTTGGACGCACCCGATGGTACTCCTAGGTAACAAGCTCAAGCTGGAAGCTCGTTTTGGTCCGAGTTTGGAGATAGTGTTAATCTTGATGCAAGATCGGTGCACGTTTCGTCGAACATACCATAGGCTCGAAATCGTTTTGGGCGCTTTTAATGGACCTCCAAGGTGGCGTGGGTCATGTGGAATCTTGTTCGGTCCGTTTGGAGATGGTGTTAGTGTTAGTGCAAGATACGTGCACGGTTTGCACCAAACGTACCATAGGCTCAGATATCATTTTGGACGCACCCAATGGACCTCCTAGGTGACATGTGTCATGTGGAATCTCGTTCGGTCCGTTTGGAGATGGTGTTTGTGTTAGTGCAAGGTAGGTGCATGGTTTGCGCTGAACATACCATAGGCATAGAAATCGTTTTGGACGCACCGGATGGTACTCCTAGGTGATGAAGCTCAACTGGAAGCTAGTTTCGGTCCGTTTGGAGATAGTGCTAAACTTGACGCAAGATCCGTGCACGGTTTGCGCCGAACGTACCATAGGCTCAGAAATCATTTTGGATGCACCAGATGGAACTCCTAGGTGACGTGGGTGATGTGGAATCTTATTTGGTCCGTTTGGAGATGGTGTTAGTGTTAGTGCAAGATAGGTGAACGGTTTGCGCTAAACATACCATAGGCTCAGAAATCATTTTGGACGCACCCGTTGGTACTCCTAGGTAACGAAGCTCAACTGGAAGCTCATTTTGGTCAGTTTGGAGATAGTGTTAATCTTGATGCAAGATCGGTGCACGGTTTGCGTCGAACATACCATAGGCTCGGAAATCATTAGGACGCACCCGATGGAGCTCCTAGGTGACGTGGGTCATGTGGAATCTCATTCGGTCCGTTTGGAGATGGTGTTAGTGTTAGTGCAAGATAGGGGCACGGTTTGCGCCAAACGTACCATAGGCTCAGATATCGTTTTGGACGCACCCGATGAAACTCTTTGGTGACGTTGGTCATGTGGAATCTCGTTCGATCCGTTTGGAGATGGTGTTTGTGTTAGTGCAAGATAGGTGCATGGTTTGCGCTGAACATACCATAGGCTTAGAAATCGTTTTGGAGGCACCGGATGGTACTCCTAGGTGATGAAGCTCAACTGGAAGCTAGTTTCGGTCCGTTTGGAGATAGTGCTAATCTTGACGCAAGATCGGTGCACGGTTTGCGCCGAACGTACCATAGGCTCAGAAATCGTTTTGGATGCACCAGATGGAACTCCTAGGTGACGTGGGTGATGTGGAATCTCATTCGGTCCGTTTGGAGATGGTGTTACTGTTTGTGCAAGATAGGTGAACGGTTTGCGCTAAACATACCATAGGCTCAGAAATCGTTTTGGACGCACCCGATGGTACTCCTAGGTAACGAAGCTCAACTGGAAGCTAGTTTTGGTCAGTTTGGAGATAGTGTTAATCTTGATGCAAGATCGGTGCACGGTTTGCGTCGAACGTACCATAGGCTCGGAAATCATTTTGGACGCACCCGATGGAGCTCCTAGGTGACGTGGGTCATGTGGAATCTCATTCGGTCCATTTGGAGATGGTGTTAGTGTTAGTGCAAGATAGATGCACGGTTTGCGCCAAACGTACCATAGGCTCGAGATATCGTTTTGGGCGTGCAGATGAAACTCTTTAGTGACGTGGGTCATGTGGAATCTCGTTCGGTCCATTTGGAGATGGTGTTAGTGTTGATGCAAGATAGGTGAACGGTTTGCGCTGAACATACTATAGGCTCAGAAATCGTTTTGGACGCACCCGTTGGTACTCCAAGGTGACGAAGCTCAACTGGAAGCTCGTTTTGGTCCGTTTCGACATAGTGTTAATCTTGATGTAAGATCGGTGCACGGTTTGCGTCGAACGTACCATAGGCTCGGAAATCGTTTTGGACACACCCGATGGAGCTCCTAGGTGACGTGGGTCATGTGGAATCTCGTTCGGTCCATTTGGAGATGGTGTTAGTGTTAGTGCAAGATACGTGCACGGTTTGCGCCAAACGTACCATAGGCTCAGTTATCGTTTTGGACGCACCCAATGGACCTCCGAGGTGACGTGGGTCATGTGGAATCTTGTTCGGTCCGTTTGGAGATGGTGTTAGTGTTAGTGCAAGATAGGTGGATGGTTTGCGCCAAACGTACCATAGGCTCAGATATCATTTTGGACGCACCCGATGGAACTCCAAGGTGACGTGTGTCATGTGGAATCTCGTTCGGTCCATTTGGAGATGGTGTTAGTGTTGTTGTAAGATAGGTGCACGGTTTGCGCTAAACGTACTATAGGCTGATATATCGTTTTGGACGCACCCGATGGAACTCCGACGTGACGTGGGTCATGTGGAATCTCGTTGGTCCATTTGGAGATGGTGTTAGTGTGAGTGCAAGATAGGTGCACGGTTTGCACCAAACGTACCATAGGCTCAGATATGGTTTAGAACGCACCCGATGATACTCCAAGGTGACGAAGCTCAAGTGGAAGATAGTTTCGGTCCGTTTGGAGATAGAGCTAATCTTGACTCAAGATCGGTGCACGGTTTCCGCCGAACGTACCATAGGCTCAGAAATCGTTTTGGATGCATCAGATGGAACTCCAAGGTGACGTGGGTGATGTGGAATCTCATTCGGTCCGTTTGGAGATGGTGTTAGTGTTAGTGCAAGATAGGTGAATGGTTTGCGCTAAACATACCATAGGCTCAGAAATCGTTTTGGACGCACCCGATGGTACTCCTAGGTAACGAAGCTCAACTGGAAGCTCGTTTTGGTCAGTTTGGAGATAGTGTTAATCTTGATGCAAGATCGGTGCACGGTTTGCGTCGAACGTACCATAGGCTCGGAAATCGTTTTGGACACACCCGATGGAGCTCCTAGGTGACGAGGGTCATGTGGAATCTCGTTCGGTCCATTTAGAGATGGTGTTAGTGTTAGTGCAACATAGCATTTGCCGGTTTGCGCCAAACGTACCATAGGCTCGAGATATCGTTTTGGGCGCACCGATGGACCTCCCTAGGTGACGTGGGTCATGTGGAATGTTGTTCGGTCCGTTTGGAGATGGTGTTAGTGTTAGTGCAAGATAGGTGCACGGTTTGCGCCAAACGTTCCATAGGCTCATATATCATTTTGGACACACCCGATGGAACTCCTACGTGACGTGGGTCTTGTGGAATCTCGTTGTTCCGTTTGGAGATGGTGTTAGTGTGAGTGCAAGATAGGTGCACGGTTTGCACCAAACGCGTACCATAGGCTCGATATGGTTTAGAACGCACCCGATGATACTCCTAGGTGACGAAGCTCAAGTCGAAGCTAGTTTCAATCCGTTTGGAGATAGTGCTAATATTGACGCAAGATCGGTGCACGCTTTGCTTGAACGTACCATAGGCTCCGAAATCGTATAGGGCGCACCAGATGGAACTCCTAGGTGACATGGGTCATATGGAATCTCGTTCGGTCCGTTTGGAGATGGTGTTTGTGTTAGTGCAAGATAGGTGCATGGTTTGCGCTGAACATACCATAGGCACAGAAATCATTTTGGACGCACCCGATGGCACTCCTAGGTGATGAAGCTCAACTGGAAGCTCGTTTTGGTCCATTTGGAGATAGTGTTAATCTTGATGCAAGATCGGTGCACGGTTTGCATCGAACGTACCATAGGCTCGGAAATCATTTTGCACGCACCCGATGGAGCTCCTAGGTGACGTGGGTCATGTGGAATCTCATTCGGTCCGTTTGGAGATGGTGTTAGTGTTAGTGCAAGATAGGTGAACGGTTTGCGCTAAACATACCATAGGCTCAGAAATCATTTTGGACGCACCCGATGGTACTCCTAGGTAACGAAGCTCAACTGGAAGCTCGTTTTGGTCAGTTTGGAGATAGTGTTAATCTTGATGCAAGATCGGTGCACGGTTTGCGTCGAACATACCATAGGCTCAGAAATCGTTTTGGACGCACCCAATGGACCTCCAAGGTGGCGTGGGTCATGTGGAATCTTGTTCGGTCCGTTTGGAGATGGTGTTAGTGTTAGTGCAAGATACGTGCACGGTTTGCACCAAACGTACCATAGGCTCAGATATCATTTTGGACGCACCCAATGGACCTCCTAGGTGACATGTGTCATGTGGAATCTCGTTCGGTCCGTTTGGAGATGGTGTTTGTGTTAGTGCAAGGTAGGTGCATGGTTTGCGCTGAACATACCATAGGCATAGAAATCGTTTTGGACGCACCGGATGGTACTCCTAGGTGATGAAGCTCAACTGGAAGCTAGTTTCGGTCCGTTTGGAGATAGTGCTAAACTTGACGCAAGATCGGTGCCGCGGTTTGCGCCGAAACGCATTATAGGCTCGAAAATCATTTTGGATGCACCAGATGGAACTCCTAGGTGACGTGGGTGATGTGGAATCTTATTTGGTCCGTTTGGAGATGGTGTTAGTGTTAGTGCAAGATAGGTGAACGGTTTGCGCTAAACATACCATAGGCTCGAAAATCATTTTGGGCGCTTTTCGTTGGTACTCCTAGGTAACGAAGCTCAACTGGAAGCTCATTTTGGTCAGTTTGGAGATAGTGTTAATCTTGATGCAAGATCGGTGCACGGTTTGCGTCGAACATACCATAGGCTCGGAAATCATTAGGACGCACCCGATGGAGCTCCTAGGTGACGTGGGTCATGTGGAATCTCATTCGGTCCGTTTGGAGATGGTGTTAGTGTTAGTGCAAGATAGGGGCACGGTTTTGCCAAAGCGTACCATAGGCTCGAATATCGTTTTGGACGCACCCGATGAAACTCTTTGGTGACGTTGGTCATGTGGAATCTCGTTCGATCCGTTTGGAGATGGTGTTTGTGTTAGTGCAAGATAGGTGCATGGTTTGCGCTGAACATACCATAGGCTTAGAAATCGTTTTGGAGGCACCGGATGGTACTCCTAGGTGATGAAGCTCAACTGGAAGCTAGTTTTGGTCCGTTTGGAGATAGTGCTAATCTTGACGCAAGATCGGTGCACGGTTTGCGCCGAAACGTACCATAGGCTCGAAATCGTTTTGGATGCACCGATGGAACTCCTAGGTGACGTGGGTGATGTGGAATCTCATTCGGTCCGTTTGGAGATGGTGTTACTGTTTGTGCAAGATAGGTGAACGGTTTGCGCTAAACATACCATAGGCTCGAAAATCATTTTGGGCGCTTTTGATGGTACTCCTAGGTATGAAGCTCAAGCTGGAAGCTTCGTTTTGGTCAGTTTGGAGATAGTGTTAATCTTGATGCAAGATCGGTGCACGGTTTAAATCGAACGTACCATAGGCTCGGAAATCATTTTGGACGCACCCGATGGAGCTCCTAGGTGACGTGGGTCATGTGGAATCTCATTCGGTCCATTTGGAGATGGTGTTAGTGTTAGTGCAAGATAGATGCACGGTTTGCGCCAAACGTACCATAGGCTCAGATATCGTTTTGGACGTACCCGATGAAACTCTTTAGTGACGTGGGTCATGTGGAATCTCGTTCGGTCCATTTGGAGATGGTGTTAGTGTTGATGCAAGATAGGTGAACGGTTTGCTTGCTGAACATACTATAGGCTCGAAATCGTTTTGGGCGCACCCGCTTGGTACTCAAGGTGACGAAGCTCAATGGAAGCTCATTTTGGTCCGTTTCGACATAGTGTTAATCTTGATGTAAGATCGGTGCACGGTTTGCGTCGAACGTACCATAGGCTCGGAAATCGTTTTGGACACACCCGATGGAGCTCCTAGGTGACGTGGGTCATGTGGAATCTCGTTCGGTCCATTTGGAGATGGTGTTAGTGTTAGTGCAAGATACGTGCACGGTTTGCGCCAAACGTACCATAGGCTCGGTTATCGTTTTGGACGCACCCAATGGACCTCCGAGGTGACGTGGGTCATGTGGAATCTTGTTCGGTCCGTTTGGAGATGGTGTTAGTGTTAGTGCAAGATAGGTGGATGGTTTGCGCCAAACGTACCATAGGCTCAGATATCGTTTTGGACGCACCCGATGGAACTCCAAGGTGACGTGTGTCATGTGGAATCTCGTTCGGTCCATTTGGAGATGGTGTTAGTGTTGTTGTAAGATAGGTGCACGGTTTGCGCTAAACGCATTTATAGGCTGATATATCGTTTTGGGCGCTTTTTGATGGAACTCCGACGTGGCGTGGGTCATGTGGAATCTCGTTGGTCCATTTGGAGATGGTGTTTGTGTTAGTGCAAGATAGGTGCACGGTTTGCACCAAACGTACCATAGGCTCAGATATGGTTTAGAACGCACCCGATGATACTCCAAGGTAACGAAGCTCAAGTGGAAGATAGTTTCGGTCCGTTTGGAGATAGAGCTAATCTTGACTCAAGATCGGTGCACGGTTTCAGCCGAACGTACCATAGGCTCAGAAATCGTTTTGGATGCATCAGATGGAACTCCAAGGTGACGTGGGTGATGTGGAATCTCATTCGGTCCGTTTGGAGATGGTGTTAGTGTTAGTGCAAGATAGGTGAATGGTTTGCGCTAAACATACCATAGGCTCAGAAATCGTTTTGGACGCACCTTTTGATGGTACTCCTAGGTAACGAAGCTCAACCGGAAGCTTCGTTTTGGTCAGTTTGGAGATAGTGTTAATCTTGATGCAAGATCGGTGCACGGTTTGCGTCGAACGTACCATAGGCTCGGAAATCATTTTGGACGCACCCGATGGAGCTCCTAGGTGACGTGGGTCATGTGGAATCTCATTCGGTCCGTTTGGAGATGGTGTTAGTGTTAGTGCAAGATAGGTGCACGGTTTGCACCAAACGTACCATAGGCTCAGATATCGTTTTGGACGTACCCGATGAAACTCTTTGGTGACGTGGATCATGTGGAATCTCGTTTGGTCCGTTTGGAGATGGTGTTATTGTTGATGCAAGATAGGTGGATGGTTTGCGCTGAACATACCATAGGCTCAGAAATCGATTTGGTCGCACCCTTTGGTACTGATGGGACTAGGGGCTCAGTTTGTCCATCAGTTTGGGGATGACAAGTAGTGGAAAATAAAAGCTTAGTCCCTAGCTTAGCCCACAAAGTTCTCCAAAAATGACTAAGAAATTTTGCATCCCGATCAGAAACAATGGTGTTAGGCACACCGTGCAATCGAACAATCTCACGAAAGAACAAATCAGCAACATGTGTAGCATCATCGCTCTTATGACATGGTATGAAATGTGCCATTTTAGAAAATCTGTCCACAACAACAAACACACTATCCCTCCCCTTCTTTGTTCTAGGCAGTCCTAAAACAAAGTCCATTGAAATATCTTCCCATGGTGCACTTGGAACAGGAAGAGGCATGTATAAACCATGAGGATTAAGGCGTGACTTAGCTTTCGGCATGTTGTGCAGCGAGAAACGAACCTCTCTCACGTCTCTCCTCATCTTGGGCCAAAAGAAATGACCAGCAAGGATGTCCTCTGTCTTTTCACACCAAAATGTCCCATGAGTCCTCCTCCATGCACTTCCTGCAACAATAACAAACGCATACGGAGCTAGCTGGAATGCATAGCTTGTTGGCTCTAAAGACAAACCCGTCGGTGAGGACGAATCTGTTCCATGTTTTCCCCTCTTGGCAATTCAGCAATACATCTTTGAAATCATTGTCATGTGCATATTGTTCCTTAATAGTTTCCAAACCAAAGATTTTAAAGTCAAGTTGTGAAAGCATGGTGTAACGTCTAGACAAAGCATCAGCAATTATATTTTCCTTCCCCTTTTTGTGTTTGATGACATAAGGAAAGGACTCGATGAATTCAACCCACTTGGCATGTCTACGGTTCAGTTTTGCTTGACTACGGATGTGTTTCAATGATTCATGATCAGAATGTATGACAAACTCTTTGGGCCACAAATAATGCTGCCATGTTTCCAAAGTCCGAACTAGAGCAAGCAATTCCTTATCATAAGTAGAATAGTTCAAACTAGGGCCACTCAACTTTTCACTGAAATCGCCACACAGGTTTTCCTCTTGTAACAGCACACCACCCAACCCAATTTCACTAGCATCACATTCAAGCTCAAAGGTTTTGTTGAAATCAGGAAGTTGGAGTAAAGGTGCATGAGTTAACTTATCTTTGAGCGTGTTGAAAGCATCCTGTTGGGCTGCAGCCCAAGTGAAGGTTGCACCCTTCTTGGTGAGTTCATGCAGCGGGGCTGCAATGGTGCTGAAGTCCTTCACAAATCGACGGTAGAAACCAGCAAGTCCTAGAAAACTCCGCACTTGTGTGACCGTGCAGGGAACAGGCCAGCTGTGTATGGCCTCAACCTTGGCTTGATCAACTTCGATTCCCTGCGGTGTCACAACATATCCAAGAAAAGAGACTCGATCTGTGCAAAAGGTGCACTTCTCAAGATTGCCAAACAAGTGTGCATCCCGAAGAGCATTGAAAACAGCACGCAAATGATCAAGATGTTCCTCTAATGATCTACTATATATCAAGATGTCATCAAAGTATACCACTACAAATCTGCCAATAAAAGAGCGTAAAACCTCGTTCATTAATCTCATGAAAGTGCTGGGTGCATTAGTCAATCCAAAGGGCATGACAAGCCATTCATATAAACCAAACTTAGTTTTAAACGCTGTTTTCCATTCATCTCCTAGCTTCATACGAATCTGGTGGTAACCACTACGCAAATCAATTTTAGAGAACACAATTGAGCCACTCAATTCATCAAGCATATCATCTAACCTTGGAATAGGATGACGATATCTGATTGTGATGTTGTTTATCGCTCTACAATCAACACACATGCGCCATGATCCATCCTTCTTAGGAACTAAAAGCACGGGAACGGCACAAGGGCTAAGAGACTCACGCACATAACCTTTGTTGAGCAATTCTTGTACTTGTCTCTGAATCTCTTTTGTCTCGTCCGGGTTGGTCCTATACTGGCGCATGCGATTAGGCAAGGAAGCCCCAGGGATGAGGTCAATCTGGTGTTCAATCCCTCGAATTGGTGGCAGCCCGGTGGTACCTCCTTTGGAAAAACATCCGTATACTCCTGCAAAAGATTAGTGACAGCAGGAGGCAAAGAAATAGATGTATCTTGAGTGAAAATAAAGTTTCTTTGCAAACCAAAGCATAGCAAACAGTAGTACTAGCATCAATCTCATCCAAATCAGATTTGGTGGCAAAGTAACAAGAGCCTTTCAGCTTGATCTCATTTTTATTATGATGAACAGATTTGCTAGACTTCTTCTTATGTTTCTCAAGTTCATTAGCGACAATCTGATTTTCACTAGCAACAGCCTGATTCTTAAGTTTGCTAGATCTAGCAAGTTCATCTCTTAGAATAGACTCAGGGGACATGGGGTGCAACACAATCTTCTTGTCATTATGCACAAAAGAGTATTGATTTGTTTTACCAGAGTGCAAGGAATCTTTATCAAACTGCCATGGTCTACCTAACAACATAGAGCATGCTTGCATAGGCACAACATCGCATGATCAATGGAATCATGATAAGAACCAATGGCAAACTCTACCCTTACCAATCGGGTTACCTTCACCTTGCCGCTGCTGTTAAGCCAGCCACTGATGTAGTAAGGCTGCGGGTGTGGTTTTGTGCTCAATGAAAGCTTCTCCACCATTTCAGCACTTGCCAAGTTGTTGCAGCTTCCTCCATCTATGATCACACGGCAAGAGCGTTCCTTGATCACACACTTGGTTTGAAACAAAGTGTGGCACTGATTTTGTTCAGCCCTCTCCATTTGGGCACTTAGCACCCGCTGCACCATGAGGCTCTCATAGTGCTCAGCAGCTTCAGCCCTAATGTGCTCTTCGTCTTGTTGGAAATCATCTCCTTCCGCTACATTGTTAGCAGCACGCAAAGCATATGTTTCTTCATCAAAATCACTAGCAGAGAGAATACCCACCATCAGCTCGCACAATCATCACACATGTGCTTGGGCAGTCCTTGCGTATGTGGCCATATCCTTTGCAGCGTGGGCACTGAATATCCTTGTTCTCCCCGTGGATACCACCGAGGATGAACTCTTGGCGAGATGTAGCCGTTGCTCCTCTAGTTGGTTCACTTGGGCATGGTACAGAATTTGTTGTAGAGGAGCGTGGCTTGATGGTCGAGGAAGATTGTGGGGGTGCACGCGTTGATGGTGCAGCAGCATTGGAGGGTGTCCATGGGCTAGCACGACCTGCAGGAATGTTAGCCCTCATGCTAGCTCGTCGTCCCTGCACTTCTCGTTCAGCTTTACAAGCAAGGTGAAACAAGCGATTGACAATTATATTCCTTATAAGCTAGAATGTCACGAATCTCCGGTTCAGCCCACCCATAAATCTAGCTATGGCACCATCCTCATTTTCCTCTAGCCCGCAGCGAAGCATACCCATTTGTAGCTCTTGATAGTACTCTTCTACAGATTTGGATCCTTGCCTCAATTGTTGCAACTTATGTAAAAAGATCACGGGCATAATAAGAAGGAACAAATCTGCCCGCATGACCCGTTTCAAAGCATCCCAAGTTGGTGTGTTATTTGGGTTCTTACGATGGTATTCAGACCACCAAGCAGAGGCAAAGTCAGTAAACTCACTAGTTGCAGCCCTAACACGTTTGTCCTCGGGGAAATCATGGCAAGTAAATTTCGATCAACAGCTAATTCCCAACTAAGGTACATATCAGGATTATACCTCCCATCAAAAGCGGTATGGTGAATTTAATCTTGCCAAATGAGTCATCGGCACGTACCTCTTGCCGTGGTCGGCGAGGACCTGTCTCATGGCGGCGGCGATGTTGTTCGATCGTCGATGACCATTCAGCTCCTCATCAAGCTCGATGTCCGCTGCATATTCTTCTTCATCATGACCAGCAACACTTTGCCCATGGTGTTGTTGTTGTTGTGATTAAATCGTTCGAAACCATCACAGCGATTCTGTTCCATCCTCTCCAATCGCTCCAAGACACCTACAAGAGATGTATTAACAGAACCAAGAGTGCCTTCCAAGGAATCCAACTTGGTGTTGGTCTCAATCTGAGCCGTCTCCAATTGACCAAAGCGCTCATTGGTGACACGAACATCCTCATCAAGGTGTTCACATGGAGCCTCACTTTGCGTTCAAAGTGTTGCAGCAAGGCTTTTGATCGAGGTGATTGTGGAGGGTCCTTTCACCTTCTCTGCCATGGTTAGTATGTAGCAAGGGAATCACAAGAAAATATGTCCTACCAACTAACTGAATTAGGTGGCAACAATTTTCATTCTCTCGGCATGTGCAACGAGTTCTTACATGTCCTTACCTTGCTATGTAGATGGTGTTGGCGACGACAAGAACAACACAAGTAGTAGCAAGTAGAACCCTGTGACGTTGTAGATAATTTGTGGAGCTGTAGGTGGCTTAAAAAATCAAGGTACAACTGGAACCACGTTAGTCAATGCAAGTTGAATAAGTGTTCAAAGATAGTATCGTGCTGGTCCTAGGCTAACCCGTGCTAGAGGCGCGAGCCTAGACACAAATGTTGTCACCGGACACGACAGTAAAACAATGGAAATGATGAGAGTAAATAGCATCAACTTAACCCTTCTTTTTTTTTCTTTCTTTCTTTCTTTCCTCCTTTTCCTTTCTTTTTTTTTCTTTTTTTTCTTTTTTTTCTTTTCTTTTCTTTTCTTTTCTTTTCGACAAGTAGCGCAATAAACTGAACTTTTGCAATATGATTATAACAAGAATGCAGCAAGTAGCATAGACTTTCTTTTTACTAGGGATAAGGATTGCAACAAGTAGTACAAATATGCAATTTGAACTCTCTTATTTTCAGAACTGAGTGTACTCAGATTTGCACCAAAAGGACAGGTGCATAAGGTAGTGTTTGTGTAAAGTGCGCTGGCTGAAGGTGATGGTGGTGAGGTTTCAGCGAAAAGGTGGAGAGAGCAGCGGTGCTTTTGATGGTGGTGGTGGTGGTGGTATTGGTGGAGATTGCAGCGGCTGAAGTGGGGGGAAAGGCAACAGCGGAATATGTGGTGACTAGAACGTGACAAGAACTCGAAACTCTAAAGGATTAGAACCTAAGAACCAGCACTTGACACCACGATGTAAAGCACAAACTCAACAAGCAAAGAACTAAGCAGATCAGCAAGGCTCAAACTTGTGTTTGGAATTTCAGTTCTATCCTATTTTTATATTTCTGGACTATAGGTAAAGTAATGAACGGTAAATCACTCACCAAAGAACCTTGCTCTGATTACCACATGATGGGACTAGGGGTTGTTCCTGATCTTTTGGTGAGTGTGGATAAACTCGATTTGGGGTGGATTCGACGTTGGCTGTCCGACTACAACGACCACAAGGTTGCTGCGCCTTAGCAACAGGTACACCGGCTCCGATTGTGATGTTCTTGCCGTGCCAAGAACACCAAGAACCTGCAAGCAACCGAGAACAAGCAAGAACAAGATGAACAAGCAAATAACTCACAGATTTAAGCCAAAGGCTGAATCTGAATCACAAGTTGGGGTCTTGAAACAAGCAAATCGGGTGGTCTAGCCGACACACGCGTTTACAAGGAAGAAGCAGCAGCTATCTTGCATCTAAACAAAACCCAACCTCATTCTGATGGCTGCTGGCTCTATTTATAAGGAGGACAGCACAAGGGGGAGTGGGAAACCCTAATCTGGGCGTCCCTCAAAGGGTTGTAGTTAGTACAAGGCCCAGGCCCAAGCTGTAGGTCTCTGCGTCCTTTGGCTTGCTGCACACAGCTTCGGTAGATTATGATAGTGGGGTTGGACCCATGTGAAAGAGGACGACGCGCTCTTTCCAACAAGTCAAAAACCAGCTTCATTGGATCTCGTATCAAGGAGTTATGGTACTTTTGATGGAGTGTCCCCTGCTGTCTCGAGATGAGCTGCGCGCCCCATTAATGATGATTCCCACTTGTTTGGCTGCTCCATCCTCATCATGGGGTCTAAACATGAGGCAATGGAGTCTTGACCAACATTCCTAAGAATAAGACAATCATCACCATGATTTAGTAGCATCCAATTCTGAGACGAGTTTGTATGAATAGCGAGGAACGACTTTACCTGATAATTAAGTTGTCGTGCTCGAGCTCTTGTCATCGGACCTTGTTGTGCAGCAGGTGTGGTTGTATCAATGGAAGGGATGTCCTCATCAGGTACTCCAAGGTGACGAAGCTCAACTGGAAGCTCGTTTTGGTCCGTTTGTACATAGTGTTAATCTTGATGCAAGATCGGTGCACGGTTTGCGTCGAACGTACCATAAGCTGGAAATCTTTTTGGGCACACCCAATGGAGGTCCTAGGTGACGTGGGTCATGTGGAATCTCGTTCGGTCCATTTAGAGATGGTGTTAGTGTTAGTGCAACATAGGCTGCAAATCGGTTTGCGCCTAAACGCACCCATAGGCTCGAGATATCGTTTTGGGCGCTTTTGATGGACCTCCAAGGTGGCGTGGGTCATGTGGAATCTTGTTCGTCCGTTTGGAGATGGTGTTAGTGTTAGTGCAGGATAGGTCACGGTTTGCAAGATAGGTGCACGTTTTGCGCCAAACGCATACCATAGGCTCATATATCATTTTGGGCGCACCCGATGGAACTCCCTACGTGGCGTGGGTCATGTGGAATCTCGTTGTTCCGTTTGGAGATGGTGTTAGTGTGAGTGCAAGATAGGTCCACGGTTTGCACCAAACGTACCATAGGCTCAGATATGGTTTAGAACGCACCCGATGATACTCCTAGGTGACGAAGCTCAAGTGGAAGCTAGTTTTGGTCCGTTTGGAGATAGTGCTAATCTTGACGCAAGATCGGTGCACGCTTTGCACCGAACGTACCATAGGCTCCGAAATCGTATTGGACGCACCCGATGAAACTCCTAGGTGACATGGGTCATGTGGAATCTCGTTCGGTCCGTTTGGAGATAGAGTTTGTGTTAGTGCAAGATAGGTGCATGGTTTGCGCTGAACATACCATAGGCTTAGAAATCGTTTTGGACGCACTGGATGGTACTCCTAGGTGATGAAGCTCAACTGGAAGCTAGTTTCGGTCCGTTTGGAGATAGTGCTAATCTTGACGCAAGATCGGTGCACGGTTTGCGCCGAACGTACCATAGGCTCAGAAATCGTTTTGGATGCACCAGATGGAACTCCTAGGTGACGTGGGTGATGTGGAATCTCATTCGGTCCGTTTGGAGATGGTGTTAGTGTTTGTGCAAGATAGGTGAACGGTTTGCGCTAAACATACCATAGGCTCAGAAATCATTTTGGACGCACCCGATGGTACTCCTAGGTAACGAAGCTCAACTGGAAGCTCGTTTTGGTCAGTTTGGAGATAGTGTTAATCTTGATGCAAGATCGGTGCACGGTTTGCGTCGAACGTACCATAGGCTCGGAAATCATTTTGGACGCACCCGATGGAGCTCCTAGGTGACGTGGGTCATGTGGAATCTCATTCGGTCCATTTGGAGATGGTGTTAGTGTTAGTGCAAGATAGATGCACGGTTTGCGTCAAACGTACCATAGGCTCAGATATCGTTTTGGACGTACCCGATGAAACTCTTTAGTGACGTGGGTCATGTGGAATCTCGTTCGGTCCATTTGGAGATGGTGTTAGTGTTGATGCAAGATAGGTGAACGGTTTGCGCTGAACATACCATAGGCTCAGAAATCGTTTTGGACGCACCCGTTGGTACTCCAAGGTGACGAAGCTCAACTGGAAGCTCGTTTTGGTCCCTTTGGACATAGTGTTAATCTTGATGCAAGATCGGTGCACGGTTTGCGTCGAACGTACCATAGGCTTGGAAATCATTTTGGACACACCCGATGGAGCTCCTAGGTGACGTGGGTCATGTGGAATCTCGTTCGGTCCATTTGGAGATGGTGTTAGTGTTAGTGCAAGATACGTGCACGGTTTGCGCCAAACGTACCATAGGCTCAGTTATCGTTTTGGGCGCACCCAATGGACCTCCTAGGTGACGTGGGTCATGTGGAATCTTGTTCGGTCTGTTTGGAGATGGTGTTAGTGTTAGTGCAAGATAGGTGCATGGTTTGCGCCAAACGTACCATAGGCTCAGATATCGTTTTGGACGCACCCGATGGAACTCCAAGGTGACGTGTGTCATGTGGAATCTCGTTCGGTCCATTTGGAGATGGTGTTAGTGTTGATGCAAGATAGGTGCACGGTTTGCGCTAAACGTACTATAGGCTGATATATCGTTTTGGACGCACCCGATGGAACTCCGACGTGACGTGGGTCATGTGGAATCTCGTTGGTCCATTTGGAGATGGTGTTTGTGTTATTGCAAGATAGGTGCACGGTTTGCGCCAAACGTACCATAGGCTCATATATCATTTTGGACGCACCCGATGGAACTCCTACGTGACGTGGGTCATGTGGAATCTCGTTGTTCCGTTTGGAGATGGTGTTAGTGTGAGTGCAAGATAGGTCCACGGTTTGCACCAAACGTACCATAGGCTCAGATATGGTTTAGAACGCACCCGATGATACTCCTAGCTGACGAAGCTCAAGTGGAAGCTAGTTTTGGTCCGTTTGGAGATAGTGCTAATCTTGACGCAAGATCGGTGCACGGTTTGCGCCGAACGTACCATAGGCTCAGAAATCGTTTTGGATGCACCAGATGGAACTCCTAGGTGACGTGGGTGATGTGGAATCTCATTCGGACCGTTTGGAGATGGTGTTAGTGTTAGTGCAAGATAGGTGAACGGTTTGCGCTAAACATACCATAGGCTCAGAAATCGTTTTGGACGCACCCGATGGTACTCCTAGGTAACGAAGCTCAACTGGAAGCTCGTTTTGGTCAGTTTGGAGATAGTGTTAATCTTGATGCAAGATCGGTGCACGGTTTGCGTAGAACATACCATAGGCTCGGAAATCATTTTGGACGCACCCGATGGAGCTCCTAGGTGACGTGGGTCATGTGGAATCTCATTCGGTCCGTTTGGAGATGGTGTTAGTGTTAGTGCAAGATAGGTGCACGGTTTGCGCCAAACGTACCATAGGCTCAGATATCGTTTTGGACGTACCCGATGAAACTCTTTGGTGACGTGGGTCATGTGGAATCTCGTTCGGTCCATATGGAGATGGTGTTAGTGTTAGTGCAAGATACGTGCACGGTTTGCGCCAAACATACCATACGCTCAGATATCATTTTGGACGCACCCAATGGAGCTCCTAGGTGACGTGGGTCATGTGGAATCTTGTTCCGTACGTTTGGAGATGGTGTTAGTGTTAGTGCAAGATACGTGCACGGTTTGCGCCAAAAGTACCATAGGCTCAGATATCGTTTTGGACGCACCAAATGGACATCCTAGGTGACATGGGTCATGTGGAATCTCCTACGTTCCGTTTTGGAGATGGTGTTAGTGTTAGTGCAAGATACGTGCACGGTTTGCGCCAAAAGTACCCGATGGTACTCCTAGGTAACGAAACTCAACAGGAAGCTCGTTTTGGTCAGTTTGGAGATAGTGTTAATGTTGATGCAAGATCGGTGCACGGTTTGCGTCGAACGTACCATAGGATCGGAAATCATTTTGGACGCACCCGATGGAGCTCCTAGGTGACGTGGGTCATGTGGAATCTCATTCGGTCTGTTTGGAGATGGTGTTAGTGTTAGTGCAAGATAGGTGCACGGTTTGCGCCAAACGTACCATAGGCTCAGATATCGTTTTGGACGTACCCAATGAAACTCTTTGGTGACGTGGGTCATGTGGAATCTCGTTCGGTCCATTTGGAGATGGTGTTAGTGTTGATGCAAGATAGGTGAACGGTTTGCGCTGAACATACCATAGGCTCGTAAATCATTTTGGGCGCTTTGCGTTGGTACTCCAAGGTGACGAAGCTCAACTGGAAGCTCGTTTTGGTCCGTTTGGACATAGTGTTCATCTTGATGCAAGATCGGTGCACGGTTTGCGTCGAACGTACCATAGGCTCGGAAATCCTTTTGGACACACCCGATGGAGCTCCTAGGTGACGAGGGTCATGTGGAATCTCGTTCGGTCCATTTAGAGATGGTGTTAGTGTTAGTGCAACATAGCTGCACGGTTTGCGTCAAACGTACCATAGGGTCAGATATCGTTTTGGACGCACCCGATGGACCTCCTAGGTGACGTGGGTCATGTGGAATGTTGTTCGGTCTGTTTGGAGATGGTGTTAGTGTTAGTGCAAGATAGGGGCACGGTTTGCAAGATAGGTGCACGGTTTGCGCCAAACGTACCATAGGCTCATATATCATTTCGGACGCACCCGATGGAACTCCTACGTGACGTGGGTCATGTGGAATCTCGTTGTTCCATTTGGAGATGGTGTTAGTGTGAGTGCAAGATAGGTGCACGGTTTTGCACCAAACGTACCATAGGCTCGAGATATGGTTTAGAACGCACCGATGATACTCCTAGGTGACGAAGCTCAAGTGGAAGCTAGTTTCGGTCCGTTTGGAGATAGTGCTAATCTTGACGCAAGATCGGTGCACGCTTTGCGCCGAACGTACCATAGGCTCCGAAATCGTATTGGACGCACCAGATGGAACTCCTAGGTGACATGGGTCATGTGGAATCTCGTTCGGTCTGTTTGGAGATGGTGTTTGTGTTAGTGCAAGATAGGTGCATGGTTTGCGCTGAACATACCATAGGCATAGAAATCGTTTTGGGCCTTGCGGATGGTAATCCTAGGTGATGAAGCTCAACTGGAAGCTAGTTTCGGTCCGTTTGGAGATAGTACTAATCTTGACGCAAGATCGATGCACGGTTTGCGCCGAACGTACCATAGGCTCAGAAATCGTTTTGGATGCACCAGATGGAACTCCTAGGCGACGTGGGTGATGTGGAATCTCATTCGGACCGTTTGGAGATGGTGTTAGTGTTAGTGCAAGATAGGTGAACGGTTTGCGCTAAACGTACCATTGGCTCGAAAATCGTTTACGGGCGCACTTTTGATGGTACTCCTGGGTAACGAAGCTCAACTGGAAGCTCGTTTTGGTCAGTTTGGAGATAGTGTTAATCTTGATGCAAGATCGGTGCACGGTTTGCGTCGAACGTACCATATGCTCGGAAATCATTTTGGACGCACCCGATGGAGCTCCTAGGTGACGTGGGTCATGTGGAATCTCATTCGGTCCATTTAGAGAGGGTGTTAGTGTTAGTGCAAGATAGGTGCACGGTTTGCGCCAAACGTACCATAGGCTCAGATATCGTTTTGGACGTACCCGATGAAACTCTTTAGTGACGTGGGTCATGTGGAATCTCGTTCGGTCCGTTTGGAGATGGTGTTAGTGTTGATGCAAGATAGGTGCACGGTTTTGCGCTTGAACATACCATAGGCTCGAAATCGTTTTGGGCCGCACCGTTGGTACTCCAAGGTGACGAAGCTCAACTGGAAGCTCGTTTTGGTCCGTTTGAACATAGTGTTCATCTTGATGCAAGATCAGTGCACGGTTTGCGTCGAACGTACCATAGGCTTAGAAATCGTTTTGGACACACCCGATGGAGCTCCTAGGTGACGAGGGTCATGTGGAATCTCGTTCGGTCCATTTAGAGATGGTGTTAGTGTTAGTGCAACATAGCTGCACTTTTTGCGCCAAACGTACCATAGGCTCAGATATCGTTTTGGACGCACCCGATGGAACTCCTAGGTGACGTGGGTCATGTGGAATGTTGTTCGGTCCGTTTGGAGATGGTGTTAGTGTTAGTGCAAGATAGGTGCACGGTTTGCGCCAAACGTACCATAGGCTCATATATCATTTTGGACGCACCCGATGGAACTCCTACGTGATGTGGGTCATGTGGAATCTCGTTGTTCCGTTTGGAGATGGTGTTTGTGTTAGTGCAAGATAGGTGCACGGTTTGCACCAAACGTACCATAGGCTCAGATATGGTTTAGAACGCACCCGATGATACTCCTAGGTGACGAAGCTCAAGTGGAAGCTAGTTTCGGTCCGTTTGGAGATAGTGCTAATCTTGACGCAAGATCGGTGCACGCTTTGCGCGAACGTACCATAGGCTCCGAAATCGTATTGGACGCACCAGATGGAACTCCTAGGTGACATGGGTCATGTGGAATCTCGTTCGGTCTGTTTGGAGATGGAGTTTGTGTTAGTGCAAGATAGGTGCATGGTTTGCGCTGAACATACCATAGGCATAGAAATTGTTTTGGACGCACCGGATGGTACTCCTAGGTGATGAAGCTCAACTGGAAGCTAGTTTCGGTCCGTTTGGAGATAGTGCTAATCTTGACGCAAGATCGGTGCACGGTTTGCGCCGAACGTACCATAGGCTCAGAAATCATTTTGGATGCACCAGATGGAACTCCTAGGTGACGTGGGTGATGTGGAATCTTATTCGGTCCGTTTCGAGATGGTGTTAGTGTTAGTGCAAGATATGTGAACGGTTTGCGCTAAACATACCATAGGCTCAGAAATCGTTTTGGGCGCTTTTCGATGGTACTCCTAGGTAACGAAACTCAATTTGAAGCTCGTTTTGGTCAGTTTGGAGATAGTGTTAATCTTGATGCAAGATCGGTGCACGGTTTGCGTCGAACATACCATAGGCTCGGAAATCATTTTGGACGCACCCGATGGAGCTCCTAGGTGACGTGGGTCATGTGGGATCTCATTCGGTCCGTTTGGAGATGGTGTTAGTGTTAGTGCAAGATAGGTGCACGGTTTGCGCCAAACGTACCATAGGCTCAGATATCGTTTTGGACGTACCCGATGAAACTCTTTGGTGACGTGGGTCATGTGGAATCTCGTTCGGTCCATTTGGAGATGGTGTTAATGTTGATGCAAGATAGGTGAACGGTTTGCGCTGAACATACCATAGGCTCAGAAATCGTTTTGGACGCACACGTTGGTACTCCAAGGTGACGAAGCTCAAGTGGAAGCTCGTTTTGGTCCGTTTGGACATAGTGTTAATCTTGATGCAAGATCGGTGCAAGGTTTGCGTCGAACGTACCATAGGCTTGGAAATCGTTTTGGACACACCCGATGGAGCTCCTAGGTGACGTGGGTCATGTGGAATCTCGTTCGGTCCATTTGGAGATGGTGTTAGTGTTAGTGCAAGATACGTGCACGGTTTGCGCCAAACGTACAATAGGCTCAGATATCGTTTTGGACGCACCCAATGGACCTCCTAGGTGACGTTGGTCATGTGGAATCTTGTTCGGTCCGTTTGGAGATGGTGTTAGTGTTAGTGCAAGATAGGTGCACGGTTTGCGCCAAACGTACCATAGGCTCAGATATCGTTTTGGACGCACCCGATGGAACTCCAAGGTGACGTGTGTCATGTGGAATCTCGTTCGGTCCGTTTGGAGATGGTGTTAGTGTTGATGTAAGATAGGTGCATGGTTTGCGCTAAACGTACTACAGGCTGATATATCGTTTTGGACGCACCCGATGGAACTCCGACGTGACGTGGGTCATGTGGCATCTCGTTGGTCCATTTGGAGATGGTGTTAGTGTGAGTGCAAGATAGGTGCACGGTTTGCACCAAACGTACCATAGGCTCAGATATGGTTTAGAACGCACCCGATGATACTCCAAGGTGACGAAGCTCAAGTGGAAGATAGTTTCGGTCCGTTTGGAGATAGAGCTAATCTTGACGCAAGATCGGTGCACGGTTTCCGCCGAACGTACCATAGGCTCAGAAATCATTTTGGATGCACCAGATGGAACTCCTAGGTGACGTGGGTCATGTGGAATCTCATTCGGTCCGTTTGGAGATGGTGTTAGTGTTAGTGCAAGATAGGGGCACGGTTTGCGCCAAACGTACCATAGGCTCAGATATTGTTTTGGACGCACCCGATGAAACTCTTTGGTGACGTGGGTCATGTGGAATCTCGTTCGGCCCGTTTGGAGATGGTGTTTGTGTTAGTGCAAGATAGGTGCATGGTTTGCGCTGAACATACCAAAGGCTTAGAAATTGTTTTGGACGCATCGGATGGTACTCCTAGGTGATTAAGCTCAACTGGAAGCTAGTTTCGGTCCGTTTGGAGATAGTGCTAATCTTGACGCAAGATCGGTGCACGGTTTGCGCCGAACGTACCATAGGCTCAGAAATCATTTTGGATGCACCAGATGGAACTCCTAGGTGACGTGGGTGATGTGGAATCTCATTCGGTCCGTTTGGAGGTGGTGTTAGTGTTAGTGCAAGATAGGTGAACGGTTTGCGCTAAACATACCATAGGCTCGAAATCGTTTTGGGCGCTTTTGATGGTACTCTAGGTAACGAAACTCAACTGAAGCTCGTTTTGGTCCGTTTGGAGATAGTGTTAATCTTGATGCAAGATCGGTGCACGGTTTTGCGTCGAACATACCATAGGCTCGGAATCATTTTGGGCGCTTTTGATGGAGCTCCTAGGTGACGTGGGTCATGTGGAATCTCATTCGGTCCGTTTGGAGATGGTGTTAGTGTTAGTGCAAGATAGGTGCACGGTTTTACGCCAAACGCATTACATAGGCTCGAGATATCGTTTTGGGCGCACCGATGAAACTCTTTGGTGACGTGGGTCATGTGGAATCTCGTTCGGTCCATTTGGAGATGGTGTTAGTGTTGATGCAAGATAGGTTAACGGTTTGCGCTGAACATACCATAGGCTCAGAAATCGTTTTGGACGCACACGTTGGTACTCCAAGGTGACGAAGCTCAAGTGGAAGCTCGTTTTGGTCCGTTTGGACATAGTGTTAATCTTGATGCAAGATCGGTGCACGGTTTGCGTCGAACGTACCATAGGCTCGGAAATCGTTTTGGACACACCCGATGGAGCTCCTAGGTGACGTGGGTCATGTGGAATCTCGTTCGGTCCATTTGGAGATGGTGTTAGTGTTAGTGCAAGATACGTGCACGGTTTGCGCCAAACGTACAATAGGCTCAGATATCGTTTTGGACGCACCCAATGGACCTCCTAGGTGACGTTGGTCATGTGGAATCTTGTTTGGTCCGTTTGGAGATGGTGTTAGTGTTAGTGCAAGATAGGTGCACGGTTTGCGCCAAACGTACCATAGGCTCAGATATCGTTTTGGACGCACCCGATGGAACTCCAAGGTGACGTGTGTCATGTGGAATCTCGTTCGGTCCGTTTGGAGATGGTGTTAGTGTTGTTGTAAGATAGGTGCATGGTTTGCGCTAAACGTACTATAGGCTGATATATCATTTTGGATGCACCCGATGGAACTCCGACGTGACGTGGGTCATGTGGAATCTCGTTGGTCCATTTGGAGATGGTGTTAGTGTGAGTGCAGGATAGGTGCACGGTTTGCACCAAACGTACCATAGGCTCAGATATGGTTTAGAACGCACCCGATGATACTCCAAGGTGACGAAGCTCAAGTGGAAGATAGTTTCGGTCCGTTTGGAGATAGAGCTAATCTTGACGCAAGATCGGTGCACGGTTTCCGCCGAACGTACCATAGGCTCAGAAATCATTTTGGATGCACCAGATGGAACTCCTAGGTGACGTGGGTCATGTGGAATCTCATTCGGTCCGTTTGGAGATGGTGTTAGTGTTAGTGCAAGATAGGGGCACGGTTTGCGCCAAACGTACCATAGGCTCAGATATTGTTTTGGACGCACCCGATGAAACTCTTTGGTGACGTGGGTCATGTGGAATCTCGTTCGGCCCGTTTGGAGATGGTGTTTGTGTTAGTGCAAGATAGGTGCATGGTTTGCGCTGAACATACCAAAGGCTTAGAAATTGTTTTGGACGCACCGGATGGTACTCCTAGGTGATTAAGCTCAACTGGAAGCTAGTTTCGGTCCGTTTGGAGATAGTGCTAATCTTGACGCAAGATCGGTGCACGGTTTGCGCCGAACGTACCATAGGCTCAGAAATAGTTTTGGATGCACCAGATGGAACTCCTAGGTGATGTGGGTGATGTGGAATCTCATTCGGTCCGTTTGGAGGTGGTGTTAGTGTTAGTGCAAGATAGGTGAACGGTTTGCGCTAAACATACCATAGGCTCAGAAATCATTTTGGACGCACCCGATGGTACTCCTAGGTAACGAAGCTCAACTAGAAGCTCGTTTTGGTCAGTTTGGAGATAGTGTTAATCTTGATGCAAGATCGGTGCACGGTTTGCGTCGAACATACCATAGGCTCGGAAATCATTTTGGACGCACCCGATGGAGCTCCTAGGTGACGTGGGTCATGTGGAATCTCATTCGGTCCATTTGGAGATGGTGTTAGTGTTAGTGCAAGATAGGTGCACGGTTTGCGCCAAACGTGCCATATGTTCAGATATCGTTTTGGACGTACCCGATGAAACTCTTTGGTGACGTGGGTCATGTGGAATCTCGTTCGGTCCATTTGGAGATGGTGTTAGTGTTGATGCAAGATAGGTGAACGGTTTGCGCTGAACATACCATAGGCTCAGAAATCGTTTTGGACACACCGTTGGTACTCCAAGGTGATGCTCACCAACTGAAGCTTCGTTTGGTCCGTTTGGACATAGCGTTAATCTTGATGCAAGATCGGTTTGCGTTTGCGCCGAGCGTACCATAGGCTCGGAAATAGTTTTAGACACACCGATGGAGCTCCTAGGTGATGTGGGTCATGTGGAATCTCGTTCAGGTCCATTTAGAGATGGTGTTGAGTGTTAGTACAACATAGCTGCTGCGGTTTGCGCCAAACGTACCATAGGCTCAGAATATCGTTTTGGACGCACCCGATGGACCTCCCAGGTGACGTGGGTCATGTGGAATGTTGTTCGATCCGTTTGGAGATGGTGTTAATGTT
>CAJGYO010000051.1:0-135775 GCA_904845875.1 Miscanthus lutarioriparius | reverse complement strand
ACACCTCTTCAAGAATGCGAGCTCCTCAAGCGTTTCCTCCGGCAAACCCGGCGGGCCAAAGGAGAGGCGGCAAAAGCTGACAGAAAGGGAGGTGTGGTGATGAAGGCAAGAGACAAGAGACGGCTTCCCCAAACACGAGGTACATCATGATCTTAAGCCGGGTCCGATGCCATCTGGACAAAAACGCCAGGCACAAGGTCGCGCATATAAGAGAACTGCACTGCCGAGATGGCCATCCCTCAGGTCCTCAAATTGGTCGAATCCCCAGTCACCAACTGATCGGAGGATTCATCCCTCCCATGATAAAGACACTAGAGATGCACTACCCACTCGTCTCGTCGACCCCCATCGTCCTGAAAGTGCCTCACCAAAGTACTGATGGGCGGTGGCGGTGACCTCAACATCCTATGCTCGACACCCTCGATGCCTTCACGCATCCCCCGATCAGGCGCTCCGCCAGGTAGGCTCCCCTTCCATGGGGTAATCCGGAAGCGCATGGGCATACCCACTCGGACGAGATCGATCTGCCGAATCCGTTGGCAGATCGGTCCAACTTCGCTTCGGAGATCCTCACCTTGAGGTGGTAGACTTTCTAGGGTACTACCTGCACGCCATCTTGGGCGACCATGCTACGCAAGGTTCATGGCAATCCCCAACTACACCTATCTCAAGCTGAAAATGCTGGGACCAAGCGAAGCGTCATCACCGTGGTAGTAGCCTTCTACACGCGCCTTCACGTGCGCTCCCACGAGCACTCTGAGCTCGCCACTCTGATTAATCGGCAACTTGTCGAGCTCAGGTGGCTCAAAGTCGTCAGCACCAGCGGTCGAGACTACAACAAACCGACTTCCTCGATGGCCTTTCGCCCGCACTCGAAACCGAAACAATAAATTATCAACCCCACCGACCCACTTAAATCAGCTGCGGTTGGGACCACTGCGCGCGACCAAATAGGAATGCAAGCTCATTGACTTCCTGCGCCAATCACGATGTCTTTGCATGGTAGCCTTCGACATACCCGGACATACCGCGAGAAGGTCATCGAGCACTCTGTACCTCGTCCTGGGCTCAAAGCCGCCAAGCGGCACCTCGTCAAACCCGTGACGAGGGTAGAGACTTGCCGTAGGAGGAGAAGTCGTAAACTCCTGGCGGTTCGCCATCGAAGGTATTCCACTCCGGCTTGCCAAATCCTGTTTCTTGATAAAAGAAGGCCGGGAAGTGGAGAATGTGCGTTGATTATCTTGGCCTCAACAAAGCATGTCTAAGGATCATTTCCTTTGCCATGCATAGACCGAGATAATCGACTCCACCTCGGGTTGTGAGATCCTCTCCTTTCTAGATGCCTACTCGAGGCTATCACCGGATTGTGATGAAAAAGAATCCGATCAGCTCGCAACCTCATTCATCACCCGTATGGATTCGGACTACTATGTGATCCTTGCCTTTGATGCTTGAAGAATATTGGCAGCCACCTAATAAAGGTGCATGCGGCATTGCCGCCGACCAAATCGGCCGCTTCGATCGGCTGATCAATAAATGGCGGCGAAACCAGCGATTACCGTCGTTGATGACATTGTGGTCAAAACAGCTCAAAACTCCGCGACCTGATCTTGAAACTTGGCCACAACATTCCACGAACCTCACGAAGGTTCAATATCAAAATGAATCCCAAAAATGTGTTTCGGGGTTAGAAGGGAACTTGCTTGGATACATCATGTCACGAGTTAAGCATCCGAGGCCAACCTAAAAGATCCGCGACCATTTCCAACATGGGCATATGCATGTTAAGGATGTACAAAAGCTCACCGAATTATCGGCTACTGCAGGCGCTTCATCTCTAGGCTTCGACGAGCGAGGATGCCGCTCTACAAGCTCCTCAAAAGGCGAACGCCTTTGTTTGGTGAGGAAGCCCAAGAGAACTACGGAAAGCCTCAAAGCGTCTCTAACATCGGCCCCAATCCTCAATCGCTCCCAAGCAGGAAGAACCCTCCTCCTCTGTACGTCGTGGCAAGCAACCCATGTCATGAGTGCCATACGGTCATCGAAGGGAGGAACCGGGACACTAGCTCAAAGTCCGGTGACCCATATTACCCGTTGAGGAGGTACTCACCACCCAAAGATCCAGTACCCCAGTGCGAAACTACTATACTCGCCATCCTAATGGTGACGAGGAAGCTCCTATACTACTTCGCCGACCACGAAGTTGCGGTCATCACTTCATACCCACTCGGAGACATCATCCGCAACCACGATGCCATGGGGCCGAATCTCCAAGTGGGCACTTTCGAACTCATGGGCCATGACGCCGGGTATACCCCTACTTGCCGCTATTAAGTCTCGAGCTCTCACGGTTTATCGCCGAATGGGCGGAGGTCCGGCTACCGACCCGGACGTCGTCCATGAGTCTTGAACAATGTACTTGATGGGTCCGTAATAGCATCCGGCTCGAGAAATTGGGGTGGTTCGATCTCCCTCGGACGGGAGTAGGCTCCAGCTCGCTATCGCCTCCACTTTTCGACTTCAAACAATGAAGTGGAATACGAGGCCCTTATCAATGGACTACGCGCCAGCCATTGAGCTCGGTGCTATCGCGACTCGTTCGTGGCGACTCGAGCTAGTTGTCGATCAGTCACGAAGAGTCCTCCCAAAAAGCCCCTCATGACGACTATCGTAGAGATGTACAAGCTTCGAGGACAAGTTCGAGGGGATGAAGCTCGCATCATGTCCCTCGAAGGGACAACGATGCCCCGATTTCCTTGCAAAGCGGCGCCCGGCGGGATCCATCCCTGCGGGGTCTTCATCAACGGCGTCCACGAGCCATCCACGCATCCTGAAAAGTCAGTCTGGACACACCCTAACGCCCGGCCGGCGCTTAGGGGCTCAAACCCAACCCAAGCCCCGTGGCGAGGCTCCGATCCTAATATCTCTATGACAACATTGCCCATAAGCGTCGCCATATTGGCTTTCGATCAAACCGAGCGAGCAAGTGCACGCTACTACGCCTACCTCCTCGAGAGGTCCTCCCACCCAAAAGGACCAAGCCCGACGGATCGCTCAGCGCCAAGACCTTCGTCGGCGCTCGGTGACGAAACTCTACAAATGAAGTCCATCGAGGTACTCATGAAGTGTATCCCCACCGACCGGGGAAAGCGGCTCCTCCTCGAGGTCCATGCTAGGATTTGCGGACATCACGCGGCCCCAAAGTCGGCTGGTCGGAAAAACCTTCACCAAGGGTTTTCTTGGCCCACCGTGCTTTCTGAGATGCGAGAGAAAGGTCGTCGCGGTGTGAAGGATGCCGAGTTCTATACGGCAAACCCATTCTTTGGCACAAGAGCTCCAAACCATTCCCATCACTGGCCATTCACGGTCTCGGGCCTCGACATGGTAGGACCCCTCAAAAAAGGGCCTAGGCGGTTTCACTCACCTACTACTGTAGTGATCGACAAGTTCACCAAGTGGATAGAGGCCAAGCCTATCACCAACATCCGCTCGGAGGAGGCAGCCAAGTTCTTCCTCGACATTATCTACTGGTTGGCGTTCCTAAGCAGTATCATCATCGACCATGGGACTAACTTCATCGGAAAGAAGTTCCTAGACTTGATGATGGATGCGGCATCGAGATCGGCCCAGGCTTGATCGGACATCCACGAACTAACAATCAATCGTGTCGAGGCGTGCCAATGGCATGGTCCTCTAAGGACTTAAGTCACGCATCTGTTGACTCAACAAGTATCTTGAGGCGATGGGTTGCAGAGAGGTCCAGCCGATCCCTCTGGAGCCTAAGAATGACCCCAAAGCTGATCCATGGGGTTCACACCCTTCTTAGGGCCTCTGGAGTGAGGTAGTATTACCCACAGACCCCCACGACCACGGCGCCCCAAAGTGAAGGCTTTACGACCATGACCAAGCCACGGAGGCTTTCGGCAAGAGCATCGATCGACCTACTCAAGAGGCAGTGAAATGATCGTCATCCACTCCGCTTCGCTATCAACAAATCCTCCACAAGGTACCACGAAAGGAAGATCGAGAGGAGGACACTCAAAGTCGGCGATCTCAGTACTTCATACTTGGAGGACCCAATCGTGAAGGAAAAAACCTAAGCTCTCTCACCATGGGAGGGGTCCTATATGGTGACCAAAGTAATCCATTGAGGGGGCCTACCGCATTGGAGGACAACAACAGCAATGTTCTCACCAACACTTGGAACATTGAACAGCTCGTCGTTTTCCCCTAAATTTGATATAAACCACTTTTTAGTTAACACATGCTCACAAAAGCGCCCCCACACTTTCACTTTCAGCGAGGCTCAGGGGGCTCCATAAAGGGAACAATATTGAATATTACCTCTCTTTTTTCTTGCTATCACATGATAAAACAACCTTGTCCCCAGGAAGGCACATTCCATTCCCTTGATTACCCTACGTGACTCTGTTCTTACTCCCCAGCCGAACTCACCCCACATGACCCTCACGGCTACAAGCAGTAGAGCCCAGCCCAGGGCCATGCCAAGTTCTTAAATGGCTCTGACCTATGGAACTAACGGCGGTGAGAGAGAAAAAGGATAAAAATGAAAGACATGCTAGGATAAAACAAGGAGCAGGTATCGTGGTTACTGTCACAAAAGCAATCTTGATGTATTCATTGATACAAAAAAACTGTTCACACGGGGACTCACCCACAAACCCAAACTATTACATTTTCTACTACTACGAACAGAGACCACGGCACACCATGCCGGACATAACTATGACTGCTGGTGCCCCCGATTCCGCTCCCTACACTCGACTTCGGTGGCCTTAGCAGGTATCTCAAAGGGACCCGCTTCGGTTCCGCTCCATCAACTTTAGCCAGCGCCTTGGGTACCTCAAGGGACCCCTCGATTCACGCTCCTTGACTTCGACAAACTCAGCAGGTACCTCAAGGCGTCGCACTCATAGATGCTTAGTGAAGAGCATGGAGCTCCTAACCTTCTCATGCGGTCAAGGCGGCTCACGGGTAGAAGCGGCTGCTACCAAGATCTGCTGCCATGGCTAGAAGAAAACTCATCAAACTTTATGAATTGGCCAACTTTGAAGCGTGCCGCATGAACATAGAACCCCCACCGGCCGATCTGAGCAACTTCCCCAAAGCAAAGCTACTTGGTGAAGATCCACGGAAAATCCACATCTGGCTCCATCCCGAAGAAGGCCTCATAGATTAATCCGGCCATCCATCATGGCGGTCTCATTTCGACATCATGCTCTCGGATTTACAAAAGGATCTATAAGTCCTCCCCTCGCTCACCCCTCTCTCCACTTAGGAACCATAAGCATGCATCACAGGCACTCGATGAAAGAAGAAGGAGGAGAGACAATAGTGGGAAAAGCAGGCAAGGACTAGCTGACGGAGAGCCCTCTCCCTCCCCTATTTAAGGAAGAAACACGGCAGACCAAGAAGGACAAAAGATCGGGCGCAAAACTCTCCCCTTCCCCATTCAATATGGATGGGAAGCGATGGGACATGCCACGACCAAAGGGACCAGCGCCGACCGATGAAGCGAAATGCCGGTCGGATGGAAACGCCAGCTTAGCGAGACAAAACGTAGCTTGGTATGGCCCACCACTGCTCGCATGGCCGGCGTGGCAGCGAAGCGTCACCACGGGCGACTCTCGCGCATCCCAGGCGGGACTTGGAACAACCCAAAGCAGGATCTCCGTCGGGAGAAACCATCAGACTTCCCAAATCGATCGTCTGCTCGGAAAGACACACCGAGACACGGTGAGGAAGCGAAGGATGCCCCATGTAGGCCATGCCAACTCCGTCCTGAGCAGCGATACGAGTCCCGGTCCGGACATTTCCATTGAAGCTCTCGAACCCCGTCCTCAAGTCATCAAGGTAAAAACTACAAACCCTCTCTATTTCCTTATAATCATTTCATACATCCATACGCGCATTCATTCCATCGCGCGTGCCCCCCGAATGATTCGGGCCTTGAACCGCTTCCGGGCTCGGGAACTAAGCATCGCACGCGTGAGAAATGCATCATAACGCCTTCGTGTTACGTCACGGAAGGCGGCGGTTGCCTCGGTCAGACATGAGCAACCAGCGAGCCGGGAGAAAATCGTAGAGTGAGCCCGATGCGGCCCTCGCGTGCGATGCAGCGATCAGGTCATCTCAACCTTCTCGTTTGATCCTAAACATCTCGCCAAACCCACAGAATCTCCATCGAGAGGAGGCCGTTAGGCCACCCGGATCGGTCTCTGGAACGACCCAGGCATCTACCGGGTTGCAGGTAAAGGAGTAGTGGAATGTCACAAGAGGGTTATGCCGACCCCGTCATGAACGACGGACCCAGATTCCGCTCGATCACACCCGTTAGCGAACTCACCGAGCGCGTCACTCGAGCCCGAGCGATCGGGACAAGTGACAAAACTCAGCCCCTCCGGTTATGAGGAACCGAGGATAGGGTAACGCACATAACTCACACCGACCCTACTAAGGCCCAACAAGGCTCGGGGGCTCAAGACATAAAAAGGCTAGGTGCGACCACGAACTTCGCCCTTCCGATGTGCTCCAAAGACACAGGTGCATGACCCGATCTCACCCCATCCGGCTACGCTTTTGACTGCGCTCCAAAAACACCTAGGTCTGTGACCCCGATCTCGCCCCATCCGGCTACGCTTCCGACTGTGCTCCAAAGACACCTAGGCCTGCGACCCTGATCTCGCCCCATCCGGCTACGCTTTTGACTGCGCTCCAAAGACACAGGTGCTGCATCACCCGATCTCGTCCCCATCCGGCTACGCTTCATTGCACTCCAAGCACACAGGTCCGCGACCACCGATCTCGCCCCCACGACTCGACTCTCACGATCCCACGCCGCACACCAGACGCTAGGATCAATAAACTCTGTCTCGTCCAAACTAACTACCTCACCCGATCCCATGGCGCGCCGCACCGCGCTTGGGATCCACTGCTCCCTCTCACCCAATCTCTCGGTGACCAAAATCACCTTGGCTACTAGCAGCGCCTAGGTTGACAAAACTCCGTCTCAAACTAAAAACACGCACACACGCCACTTTGCAACATCCCCTAGCCGGTTCTGCTGAACCGCCATGGGGGGCTACACCAGCCCGCGCTCGCACACCACCAACGACAAAGATAGAACCCCCCCGGACGGTTCTGCTCCAAACCACCCGAGGGCTCGAGGCTACACCGGCAGAGTGCGCTTCGCGCACCACCGTCCGCTAAAAATCCCTAGGCGATTGCACGAATCGCTTTGAGGGCTCGGGCCTCTGTCGGGTTCATAAACCGGGGTCCCTCGAGGACCGACTTCCATGCCAAGGCTCGGCCCAAGAGTCTAAAACAACAGGCCGAAAAGCGGTCCGATCCACCAGCCAGAAGGTTTGGTGCGAAGAGGAACAGCGCCTCGCTGTCGACTACTTGCCCACCTCTCCGACCGAGCGCTTCGCTTGGACTCCAACACGCCTCCGGACGGCCTCTCGGTTGGAAGGCCTAGCCCACCACACTACTTGACTCCAACCCAGCGTCGCCGATCGAGAGAACGCAGAAATCCTGCTCACCGCTCTTCTCCGGTATGGCGCGACCCGAGCCGTCTAGGGCCATCCGACCGGGATGCCCGCTTCGGAAGGAGCCAGGGACGAACGGAGAAAACAAGCCGAGGCACGTAAGTCAAACCACGATACCGGGGGACCATACCACAGCCACTGCGAGAACAGTACTCTGCAACCGCCACGACACAAATAGTATTATAGGCGCCACACATTTTCTCTATATAGTATTGTAGGCGTGTCGTTAAACTCACACCACGGTAAGGCCCCCCACGTGCCTCCGGGCATCGATAGTGTTGCGGTAGCCTGGATTTACCGTATGGGGTGAACGTGGTAGCATCCTCACAAGCCTCTAGGCATCAAAGCAGTATCTATAGGTACCGCGTCTACCATTCCTGAAGAAGGCAAACGCAACCTCCCACATGCATCTGACATTCTACAGTAACATCAACAGTGTTGTAGGCGCCTACCATTATCTTGTACCCGCGGCATGGCAACAAAGCTCAGTAGCATACGTACCCTCACTTGTAAAGCCATCCCCTTTATCTATAAAAGGGGATGCGCTCCCTCCAACAAAGGAAGGCCTTTTTTCTCTCTAAGGCCCCCTCTTTAGAGCCTTTCTAAGATTCATTAGATCGATCAAGTTCACTAGTCCACAACCGTAGAACCGTCGGGTTCGAACCTCAAGCACACGCTTGAACACTCAGCTCATAGTGTAGCTCCTGTCACTCTCGGTCCTTTCGACCGGAGCCGACCGGACCTCTTGTACACCCCATCTTTCTCCTTCTCGTTTGTAACCCCACTGCACTTCTTGAGCACCTAGGCTCGGGAATAAAGTCAGCGACCAACCCAAAGCGGACGTAGGGCACGTTGCACGAACCAATATAAATCTTGTGTCACTTTGAGTGCTGAGGCCACCTCCGATCTGCGTGCGGCAAAACTACGAATATTTACTAGTTGATCACATTACGCACCCGATAAGTTTTGTTACGCCTCGTCGCGCGAGAACACATCGATCTGAGCGGAATTGAAAATGGATACACCGTTCGAAGTTATAGCATTTTCAAATAAATGTTTCGCTTTTTCAAAATGACGTCGAGATGGCATGCAACGGTGGTAGCGGTGCTGCTGGGCCCTTGGCTTGGTCGATTGTTCATTGGAATAGATTTCGGTGGACGACCACGGGAATGGAATTGGGTAAGTTCATGCCGGCCTTGGGAGGCGACAGCCGACCAAGGATAGCTGCGGGCACCCTCGCGTTGCTCGGGCTAGCTTCCCGCCCTGACACGCAAGCCGTAGGGCGCCAGGCCCTATTGAGGCTCTATTCCCTCATCCCCACGAGGCCGTGTCGACCACTCCCAAAGCCAGGTCATGCCCGGGCGTGGCCTTAACACGACAAGGACGACCACATCCTTGGTGTGCAATGGGCGCCACAAGGAAGGCGAATCCGGGCATGGCACAATGGCAAGTTCGACTTACAGCGGCCAGCTCCAGAACTCAGTGAGGATGTCGGGGGCGGTTTGGGACTGTCAGCCATGACGTGGAGCGAGGACATCACCCAGCGCCGCCACCAACCAAAGATCAGGATACGAAAACCTAGAAACTCCCCAAAACCATGTTTCCTTGTACTCTCATGGCCCTCCGGTATATAAGACTGGGCATAGGCTCCTGTAGAAGGGATCAGATCCCAGATAAAACGATCAAACCCTAGATCATTAGCGCAGCAGTCTCCTACCACCTCTCTCTCTCTCTCTCTCTTTCTGTGTTGTAAACAACTCGATTGAATATGTATAGCTTGCAATTACATACAATTATTTGCTTATCTCATGCACAAAATCCACAAAAGCACGTGATAATGAAATAAATCAATCTCAATAGAGATTTCATTGCGTTTCATTGTGTTGGTAAACCTGATGGATGAGTTTTATTCTAATGAAACTCTATCTCTCTCTTTTCTTATAAATATCATGCCAACTAAGTAGCAAATGTGCTGATGTGTCATAGCTTTAAATGAGAATAAAACCCATGTGAGGCCCTCCCTGAGACTGGCCTAAGGTTCTGTTTTCTTTTACTTGAAAATAGTGCCCAATTTCATTAGGCCCTTTTTAGTTTCTCCCAAACTTCCAGCTTTGGCACTATGCAAAAAGAAGATTTTCTGTCACATCAAACTTGCGGTACATGCATGAAATACTAAAAGTAGACAAAATTAAAAACTAATTACACAGTTTGGTTGTACTTTACGAGACGAACATTTTGAGCCTAATTAGTCAACGGTTGAACAATTATTACCAAATACAAACAAAATGCTACAGTAGGGAATTTAGCACTATGCAAACTTTGGCCATCTAAATTCCGGCCAACTAAACCCGCCCTAGGATGAAACGCATCCCATCTCTTAATTTCTTTGTCACCTCATCATTTTTGCGACGTGCGTGCCACCGTATTAAATGAATATAGCCTAAGGGCAGTCTCGATGCATGTTTCGTTTCCTGCGTATTAAATAATATGCATCTCTCAGCAAATTTGGTAATGTGGCACTGTTTTAAGGAAGAAAGAGAAGACGAGAGTTTTATAGACATGAAACAAGTTACACCCTTTCCAATGTCTATGAAATCGGGTGAAACCCGCACTGAGGCGTTGCAGTTATATCTTCCACCTTTTTTTCTCGACCTGCCTGCGCCTGCACCGCTCCTTGCGATCTCCTTTCTCTCCTGCCATCTCCCTCGTCTACGACTCCGGACCGGAGGCACGACGCGATCAAGACGATTCTACGGCGGAGGCAACCTCGGCGCGGTGCGGCTCCGCCGGACGAGCTAAGGTGTGTGGCAGTAGCCACTACAACCGCACGGCGGCATACTCTCCTGCGCCCGTGTCCTGCATGTGGAGGCAGCTACTCGAATCTCCAATCCCCCAAGCAACCCACTCCAAAATCCGTAGTAAATATCGTCTTGTTAGCTTTTCGGATGCTTGTGTCATTCTAAGAAACTGACACATACTTGTGTCTGTTGGATGATTAGGATTGTATTGGATTGAAAGATAGTGGATTAGATTGCTACTACTTCTGTTTAAGTGCGTATTAAAAGAACAGTTGGCCAAGCACCAGATGTTATCTATCAGTCATTTTTGGGGTATGGTTGCAGAACTTTCTATCTGAATTCCAGTGCTCCTTTCTATCTGAACTTTTCTGATGCATGCACCTGATGATTGATTTGATTGCCTGAGATAGCAAATAGCATGTCTCTGCATGCTTACAGAACAAGTGAATAACACATTGCTCTGAACATGTTTGCATGCTTGCATTGCTCTGAACGGCGGCATGCTCTCCTCCGCCGGACGAACATGTTTGGATGAGTATATTTCAGCTGTGGCCAAAGGAAGATTGGGTGGTTCAGATCAGAGCTTGATGTCTTTTTAAAAATTGTTGGGGCCAAAGAAAGCTCGCCTGTTTCAAACCGAATTCTTCATGTGAAAGCTTGTCTGTTCAGCTGGTGGTTTTTTTGGCTGATTTCGGCTCATTCAATAGTGTTTATGTGAAAGAGAATAAGTTGAAGTACGGCTGATAAATTCAAGCAAAAAGGGTAATTTTAGTGCGACACTCCTAGTTACTGAACTCTAAATATTGATTCTGAATTATCAGTGTCTCTCGACATTGGCACGCAATCCATACGATATATTTGATCACCATCTCATGCAACACTAAATGACGTGGTTTGCTTATGAAACCATGAAATGAAGCAATGCACTAAGAGATGTTTTTTTCATTTATTAGTCTAAACATCTAAAGCTGATGTATTACTCTTGGAAACCGCAACATAAAACACTGCATTGAGACCCTTTTATTTTCACATTCCAAAGCACCATTAACGGTGCGTTTGGTTGCTTGATATCTATGGATGCGATAGGACCATTCATGAATATGTAGTGTTTGGTTTAGTGGATCAATAGGATAAGAAAATTCATGGATATGGAATATACCACAAGATGTTGGATTTTCTGGGCCGAAAAAATCTGGCGGACCAGCTTATCCATGTCTTCTAATCTTTGTTATTAATAAATAAATTAAGGATTATTAGTGTGTTATATTATTACTTAGTAATTATGATGGTAGGATTAGTTTTGATAAGTGCTAATACGTTGATTAGTACATGTTTCGTGTGCTAATTAGGATTATTAGTGTGTTATATTATTACATATTTTATTTTAAATTAGTGATTATCATGACAAAATTAGTATTAATGCATATTTATTAGTGTCTAATTAGTTGTTATTATTTTAAATAATAGATATAATTAGTCAACTATTCTCATCCCATCCACTTTCATCCATCCAACCAAACATAAAAATGGCTCGTTCTATCCATCCAACTAAACATGCATCATAGATATCCTTATCCTAATATCCATGGATCACTATATATTCCATCCAACTTCATCCTCGAACCAAACATACCCTAAATCCCTACCCTTCATCAATGTAACGGCAACACTCAATCGCATTCCCACCAATGGAGATGCTCCCTCTGTTCAGAAATAATAAATGTCTTTTGACCAAAAAATAATTCAGACAAAATATACTTTGACTTAGTTTTTCTTATTACAATGACAATATGTTGTCAATTGCTAAAAAATTCAATATCATATTAGAGACACTATGAACAGATCTATTGACGCAAGTTTCCTAAACTTCCTATAATTTGACTCACTGTTCATCAAATTTGACACTATGAACAGTGGGAGTACAACCCAAGCAATGTGTGGCATCTTTGGTGTTGTTTCTTAAAAACATGTCAATTAATTATTTCACATGCTATATCCACGACAATAGGTCTAAAACTTGTTCACAAATATCGAGCCTAAATAATATCATTTTATCATTATGATGATAGTGTTTTCCTATCTTTTCTTCTATAATTCCTTACAAGTCAGGAAATTGTCCTACGAGACCAGTCTTTAAATACTCACGATTCCATGCAACGAGATTAGCTTTTATCTCTGATATTAAAATACGCATTGCAATAGGCTACCCCGATAGATGGTATTAATTAGATGACATGTAGGCATTTGTTGACACAAGTAATAAATAAGACATAAATATAAACAATTACAGTAATTTGTAGATGGTGTACTTCTTCTACAAACTTATCAAAGGTAGAGAGAGCAGGTAGTGCTGCCAGTGACGCTACAACACAGTGAGTTCAATACCGGTGCAGAAAAGATTGGATGCTAAAATTACACCGCACCAGTTTATTGCACACCAAAATAATTATTATCAGGCATGATAAATCATATCACGGATACCAGGCCCATGCCAATTTGGAGAAGGAAACAGCCAGCTTGAAATGCAGGGAGATTGCGATATCTTGGAAGCAATTGAGCGACTTCTTGCCACCTGCACAAAGAGAGATGTCACGGTAAATCTACAGCCAGCTAGTAGGGGGAAGGCAGATAAGATGAACTATGGAAAAAAAAAATCAATGCGTACCTTCTACTCATGCATTCTTTAACATCTTCATTAGTGTCAAAGCAGCAGTACCAAAAAGTCTTCTAGGCATATTAGTACTTGTGACCTGCAGTTTTCCCATCACAGCGGTACCTCGTAGCCTACTACATGTATGATACCTTGTAGCTTGCAGAGTCCTTCCCAACAAACCAAGACTATGATTTGGAGCTGTTGGAGAAAACCCTTTGTCAGCCAGGTTGTGCTGTTTATTAATGTTAAGACTACACTTAGGGTCAGCTGCTGCGTAAGCTGGGTAAATCGTGACATCAACATGAGACAGTAATACTGATCTCCAATATGGAAAGAAACTGTTCCTTGTGTATTCCAAATCCAGATTGAATCCTCTTGCTACTTTATTCCTCATCAAGCCCTCTTGCGTAGGTCAACAAAAACAAAACTGTTAGAAATCCAAAAAATGTCTACACTTTCCAATGACCACAACCACCAAGAAGCGGTTAGTTGACATGGCATGTTATGTCAATTGCTAATATAAACAATGATATCAGTTAAGCAACCAGTCAGATATGATATCAGTTTTAGCAACTAATCAGATATGATACTGAATTGAGTACCGAGTCAGACAGTACCATGTTTTTGGAATAAGTAAGCTGTTAAAAGAGTAAGCTTGCATGGCAGAAACACAGCAAGTGAACCATGCTTGATCAGGGTGTAAATACGCAATTTCCCCAAAAAGATTGGTCAAGAACTAGTTAAACACGGTTATTTGCATTGTTCTCAACTTTTTTTTTGTTTTTTTTTTTGTGTGAGGACTGAGGGCACTAGTTCTTTGGTAAAGATAAATCCTAAGACTAAGATGATGTTGTCTGCAGATATAACTATTCCAAATGAACCATTCCAACTTGAAAGCACATTCAGAACCGCATGCAGAAAATGAGAACAAAGTGCAGGCCCATAGCACTGTTACCGTCTGTTTGGTTGTGGGATAAGTGGGTTGGAGTGGCTCCAACCCACGTTTTGGGGACGGCTCCAACCCTTGATTTGTTTGGTTGCGAGAATGGGTTCGATCCGTCTTCTGTTTGGTTGGAGGACTGAGATGGGGTCGGATCCATCCCATTTTCTGTTTGGTTGGATGGATTCAAACAGAACCTGCATATGGTCACCTTTGCACTGAAATGGTGAGGTTACCCTCCTCAATTTATGCAACACATAGCAATATTTGTGCTCAACACATAGCAATATTTCATATGCTTGCACCATGCATCAAAGATCAGCACACAAAATAATATAACAGGCACATATAAAAGTCTTGGCTATATTACAAATAAAAGTCTTAGACCATATCCATAGGCACATTACACACTAATATCAAGTCTGATGCTTGCACGATGCATCAAGTTCAAGCCTTACACAATATATAGCAAGTTCAAGGTTTCCACATAGCAAGACACAAGCTTACTTAGACCACAAATATAAAGTTCTATGTGGTACTAACAAAAGAACCATCCCATGACTACAACTTACCCTTACTGCCTAGGGTAGTTGTCAGCAATGTGCTTTGCAACCCAATTGAATTTATGTTCAAAAGGCAAGGAGTTGAAAGCTCTAGCTATGTGAGGATGTTGGACCAAGTAGGAATGGTAGAAGAATAAGTGAGTCAAACTGAAACTCCCACTCATAGCCATCAAGTTGTCATACAAATCATCCGGCACATCATTGTCAGGTTTCCCCGCTTCCTTTATCGCCTTGGCTAACTTGGTACTTCCCCATTTAATTGCAGCAACCAATGGATCTTGGTCAGTCATGGCCCTCTTCTTGCCCTTGTCCCTCTTCTTAGGATTGGTGGCCTTGGTAGCCGATGAAGTTGCCGCATTGTTGTCTTCATTTGCATTCCTATCACTCTGTACCTCCATCCTCTGCACCTCATTGTCCCAGTCATCTGTACTGTCTTCCTGTGTACCTAGAGGCACACCCGAGTCCTTTGCAAACTTGCCTGTAGCCATGGTACTTCCAAATATTGTGTGCATCTCCTCAAAGTGTTGAATAGACTTGTTTAGAAAATCAGCATCAGACTTGTGATCCTGCAATATATGTACAATTTTAGCAACTACTATTATGTGACAACTAATAATTCAGCAACTATTATTAGATTATTATATGTGAGAACTAATAATTCAGCAAATACCTTAATATGATTGTTGTAGTGCTCATCATCAAGAGTTATAGTGAAGGTATTCCATTCTCTTCCTATCCCTTTCATATATTGGTGCATAAGTAATCCCTTCCCTTCTTGCAACTCGTTTTCTTTTCCTAGACCGAACAACAATTGCCATGACACACAACAACCAATGTGCAGCAGCAGCAAAAACAAATGCCTTGAGCCTGTTATTCATCTACATACAGCAGCACAATCAAGCACAACAACACAATCAATATAGATCAGGTAGGTAAAAAGCAAATATTCAAAAGCAGACCCCATCCAATTCCATATAAGAGGTAACATGGTCTTAAAATTCATGTAGTTTGGTTCAAAGTTACTTACAATTTAAGTCTGAGCACAATATACTACTGAAAGACCATCCATAGTTTGTTTCTATTCATAGGAAAAGGGTGCTCCTAACCATCTAGGCGTTGTACGCAAACGGCGGCCCCGCTGGCCGATCAGCGGGCGGGGGGTCGAGGGGGAGGACGCCCCCTCGCGGGTTTCAGGGCAGCGCCCCAAACTCTCGGCATTTCATCAATCGCATCAATGAAGTCGCTATGAAATCGCTATGAAAAAGTAACAACAGAACAAGACTAAACCAGTACTCACCGCGGGGATCCAGGCGAGAGGGCGACTGGCGCCCGGTCCCGGGCAGATGGCGGGCGGTCGACCACTGGCGGAGATCTTGAGCCGGTCCGGCAGAGGGCGGCGCCCGGTCCGGCGAGGCAGGCAGGCAGCGGCTCCTCAGGCGGACTGGAGGCGGGCGGGCTCCTCGGGCGCTGGGCCCAGACCAGGGCCAGCCCAGCCAGTGAACTTGGCGGAGATCTGCGGGGCTCGGCTGGCGGGTGGTGGTCGATGGAGCGGTCGAGTGGAGGGAGGTGAAGGATAAGGTTTGGGGAGGTGAAGGGATAAAGTTTGGGATTACTGCGGCGCATGTGAATTTCTCAACCCGGCGGAGGCTGACTCCGTCCATAAATTTCGACGGAGCAACCGAACCCAAGATATTGGAGGAATATTCTCCTGGGGTCGAACCCAACCCATCCCAAACCTCCATCCAAACAACCAGAAAATGGGTCGAACCCATTCAGGTTGGCTCCAGCACTCCAACCAAACAGACGGTTAGCAATAATCCTGTGTGTCCATGCATGTGTCCAGGTGCAGTCCTTAGTACTAGAAGATTTTCAGCTAGTAGTTAAGGAGAATAATAGGCAATCATAGGAGTTATGACTGCAGTAATTAGGAGGATATCATGGGCAGGTGTATCAGCTATATATATGAGAAAATGGTGAGGGCGGTGAGAGCTGCATCAACTAAAAGGAAGGGAATGACATAGTGTGTAGTGCAAACAAAGCACAACAGGCGATACATGTGAAGCGCGCAAAGCATGTTGGATTGAGCTGTAGGGCAAAAGGTTGAGCCGCGAAGCAGCTGGAAGCACCAATATCTATGACACGGCAAACATGGTCTACTTTAAATGGACACACAGGGATTAGGGCGAGATTGTTAGTTATAATCCTATGTGTCCATGCATGTGTCCAGGTTCATTGTGTCTAGGTGCAGTCCTTAGCAGTGTTCTGGAAAACGTAAACAAACGTACATTTACACACGCTTCAGTGCTAGTCGGAGGCCCAGCGTCTCATTTAAGGCATACGCGCAAGGCGACGTCTAAGGGCTAAACACCTCGAATCTATGATACAGACATGTATAAAGACAGATCATACAACCCACAGACAGGAGGTCGGTCTCTAAACTGTTTAATGCTTTGCACGTAGTTAGGATCAACTGTAAATAAATTTTTGTATACCATTATGTGGCTATTTGATAAAAAATATATCAAGGATAAATAAGAGCAACATGATTACAATATTTTTAAAAACCATCAATATAATAATTATCCTTGATATATAGATGCAACGTCTTTTATCTAATTTCTTTTGTTTCCATAGTGTTGCCATATGTGCTCGATTAGATCCTTCTTGAGTTTCCTATGTGTTGGCGAGCTTTGATAGTGGAATTTCTCTGAAGTACCTCTGCGAAGGTAGGATTAGGGTTGTCACTTGTAATGCACTTCCGGTGGGAGCACTATCGTCGCACTTGGATTCTCATTCAAATCCAAGACTTCTCTAATTGAATCCTTCTCATCTTCCACTATCATATTGTGAAGGATAACACAAGCTTGCATTATGTTGATAACGCCTCCTTGCTTCCATAACCTTGCTGGTCGACGAACAATATCAAAGCGTGATTGCAGCACACCAAATGCGCACTCGACATCTTTCCTCGACCCTTCTTGCATCAATGCAAATAATTTGTCTTCCGTCGATCGAGGGGCCGTCCACCGTCTTCACAAATCTGCCCATTACGGATATATTTTATCGGCAAGATAATAACCCATGTCACATTGTGTTCCATTTACATTATAGTGTACCGCAGGAGCTTCCCCTTTTATTGCTTGAATAAACAGTGGTGAATATCAATTTATAGATCATTATGTTGCCTTTGATGAAAAATGATTCAAGCATGAACATCAACAACTTGCTGCCATATGTGCTCGAATAAACAAACATGCATAAACTGGAAATGAGCACATTTGGCTATTCGTTTTCTCATGTGAAATCAGCACAGGCAGCGACAACAGTAAAATGAGCACATTCAGAAAACTGCAGTTTAACTGAATCAACTATTAACTGAACAGAAGTTTGAGGACAGATCACCACTATCTCATTTTCTAAAAAGTTCCTAAGACTGCAATGGTAATTGTAGTCAAAATCAGGGTAAACAATATACTCAGGTTCACATAATAGATGATAACTGAAAAAAAATTCTATAGACAAGACTCGAGGTTTGAGTAAGTAGATGGCAACTCGGAGAAATAAGTAGATCATTTGTCTTTCAGAATCGCTGCCGCAACTTCGAGAATACAAATACATGTATCACGCAGTAGTATAGCAACATTGTTTCTCTTGCGCAGAAAAGACACCACCATCGATCCATCACAACCCGTGCACGAATCAAAAGACGAATCTGAGGTTCGCACATGTGAGATAAGCTTGGCTGCCGCGCTTTGGACCGAGGCGGCGTGGTCGAGAGCATTCGAAGCGGGAAGCGCGTGCCGTCGCCGCCAATGCCCGTCTGAGGATCCTCCGATCCTCCGTCTGCGGCGGCGGTGGAGGTCGTCCGCATCCGCCCCCAACGCGAAGCCGCTTACGCGACCGGGAAGCGGCGGCGAGCGCCGCCGATCCGCTTTTGCGACCGGCGGTGTGGATACGCCGCCGCCGCCCGCTGCCGATGGCGTGCCTTTGCGCGGACATCTCGAAACAACGTCGCTGAAGAACATTTTAGCGCGACGGCTCCCTCCCGCCCACGCGGCGCCCGGATCTGCGCTCCGTCGAGTCGGAAGACGGCATCATCTAGCACGCCGCTCGGGTCGTCTTCTCAAAGATCGAACAGCGGGCTGGCTCCGTCGCCTCGCGAGGCGACAGCTGCTCCGTCTCCGAGCTTGACGAAGATTTTATAAAAGCGGCGATGAAGGGCGGGGTCAAGAGACCCGTTATCGTGCCCTAAGCGGCGCGCAAGTGGAGTGGAAAGCGGGGAGCTAGGCATCGGCCGGCACATGGGCAGGTGGGCTCACGCGCCGGAAAACAGCAAGGGCGGCCACGGAGGAATCACGAAAACAAAGCGTAAGCGGCCAGCGACCCTTGTCCACGGTGGAATCACAAAAAAGCAGGCCTTGGCCACAAAGGTGGAATCAGCAAAACAGCAGCACGGCGGGGAGCCAGTAGATAAGGTCAATCCGTCTATGCCCATGCTCTTTCTCCAATGGGCCGTCCCAATCCTGATCATTCTGCTGCTGATCGCTGCCCTCATAAAATTGGAGCTTCGGCCTTGTTTAGCTGGCGAATATTTTTGGAAATAGTACTGTAACACTTTTGTGGTTATTTGGCAATTAATGTCCAATCATAGTCTAATTAGGCTTAAAAGATTCGTCTCGTGAATTTCGTCTAAACTGTGTAATTAGTTTTATTTTTTATTTATATTTAATGCTTCATGCATGCGTCCAAAGATTCGATGTGACGGGGAATCTTGAAAAATTTTGCAAAATTTTGGGAACTAAACAGGCACTTGGTTGTTCTGCCAGCGATCTGAATATATTTGATCAAACCTGCCGCTGCCGCCATGCATCAGAGCCCATCTCAGGGTGTGTTTAGTTCGCGAAATGAAAAAATTTTATGTCACATCGCATGTTTCGAGGATGTCGGAATGGGTTTTCGGATACTAATAAAAAAATAATTACATAGCTCGTCTGGAAACTGCGAGACTAATTTATTAAGCCTAAGTAATCCATCATTAGCGCAGGTTAGTACTGTAGCACTTATGGCTAATCATGGACTAATTAGTCTTAAAACATTCGTCTCGCGATTTTCAACTAAATTGTGCAATTAGTTTTTTTTTGTCTATATTTAATACCCCATGCATATGCCGCAAGATTCGATGTGATAGTTTGGGGTGAAAATTTTTTGGAACTAAACCAGGACTCATTCCGCCACTGCCTTGGGCAGGTACGCACCGACTATGCAATTTCTTTGTTTCTCGCGGCTTTCCGCGGATCTGTCCATGGGTGCACACCTCCATCCGGATGATCCCCAACTCTCGTGTTCCCTGTGACGCTTTGACGCTTTGCCGGCTTGGTTGCTTGGGCGGATGTTTTGCTGCCGTGTTGCTCGGGCGGATGCTTCGCCGGCGTGGTTGCTTGGGCGGATGCTTTACCACTGTGTTGCTTGGGCGGATACTTTGCCGCCGTGCTCTCGTCTCCTCTCGGTGGATGCTTTGCCACCGTGGCTTCATCTCCTATGCTGGCAACCTTGCGATGATGTATTTTTTCTTGCAGGTTCAGTCAGTTAGGTTTGTGGTGGGGGCTTCTCCCTACCGTCTTTATTTCTTTTTTATGTCATTGGGACTGCGGCGATAATCCTTGGATTACTTGCGGGCCCTTGTAATGTTTTTGTCGGTGTTTCTCTAGTCCTCTTAATAAAATACGTGCTAAGGCACGGTGGCGATTTTTTTTTTTTGGATCGCGTCATCTAGTTTTAACTATTCTTGTTCCCTTGTTTGAGAGCCATTGTCATTTTGATTTTGGGCAACGTTGTGGTCATCGGTTTTTTAGGGAAAATGACGGCGGTGATTTTTCGGGAGGGTCACGGATCGCAGGCACGCGGTGATTTGCCGGCAGGGTCGCGGATCGCATGGCACGCGTGATTAGCCGGGTGGACTTTCGCAAGGGGAGGTGAGGTGAAAGCCGGGTGGATGATTCCCCTCCATAATTTTTAGTCGTAGATAGAGATAAGTCATTGACAAACCTTTTCAATTGCATCTCCTGGAGGTGAAGAATCCCACATACATCCGTTTGTCTTATAGGAATTCTATAAACCCATATCGATGGTGAGGCTCAGGAAACCAGGAAAACAGATGTTGAAACCTTAGGAGCAGTGACCTGTTCGTCCAGGATAGCGAAAGAGAAATTCCTCCTAATGAAATGTAGTTCTGTTTAAGAATCAAAACGCAAAAGAAAAAAAAAGGTGACTGGTAGGCATCAATTTTCACTGAAATAAAAATACCTTCAAATCTCTCTCAAAGAACCTCAATTTATAAATCGTGACATGTTATCTCTGTCAACGATTCCATCTCCTGAACGCGAGATAGCATAAATCCGTGGATAAGAGAACATTCTTGTTGACTGATGAGTCGGATTGGTTGACATCCCAAGATCCATCTTTATGCTGGTTATGAAATATCTACTCGACAGATTCTGGGAACCCAAACTACCGGCGAGTTTTCCAGCGAATGGACGGCATTACCTTGGTCTCTCCCACGGCGCGACACCTAGTCACCAGATCTGCAGGCGGGGCCAGCCGGATGAAGGCACCAGAAGTACGTGGTCGACGTCGCCGGTGCCGCGGTCAAGGCCAAGGGAATGGCGTCCATTGGCGGCGCCTTCAAGGTCGTCCCGCTCCAGTCCTCGCTGCCGCCCATCGAGGTCCGGCCACCTCCTCCTACCGGGCTGTACCGGATGGGTTTCTAACCTGAGGAGATCGCAGGGCCCGGGCGCGGCGTGGCAGTGGGCATGCGACGGGAGACCAGGACGCCGTGATTTGAGGAGAGAGTCCGGCGTGCGAGGAGCGGGGGCGGGATCGCGGGCGCGGGCAGAGCTACCGGTAGGATGGGCTTCCCTTATTTACAGAGGAGCCGAGGCGAGGCCGGGCGGAGCGAACGCGCCAATCACGGATTCACGGGGCCGAGGATAGCCGGGTCAGGATGGCATGGCAAGAGCGGGAGACGGGACCGGGCAGACGGCCTTTTAGGGCAGTCCCAATGAAACAAACGAGCAGTTTCTATAACATAGGATACTGCATAAAAAAGTACTACTTTTTAACATATGGTTTCTATGAGTAATAATTATTTTCCCCTTCTCTCTCAACTATATCTTCTTTCTCTAATGGGAGTGTGACACGAGCTCCCTAGATACTGGTGGTTTCTCCCCAATGACGATTTTATGGTTTCTTGGTGTATTGGACCAAGAGTAGACCTGATTTCTTCATGAGGAAACCATTTCTATGATTTTTGCTCTCTTTCTTCATTAATTACGTTGCCATGTCAGCGTTTTGCCTACATGGCAAGTCATTTAATGAGGATAGAAAACATCATTAATACACCATTTGGACTGCCCTTAGGAGTAGAGAAGTAGAGATAAAGGGTTGGGTAAACCAAGATAGTTAAAACTAGATCAAGCCTTTTTTTTTCTATCGTGACCCATCTATTTGGCCGCCAACCGATTCAATCTCCATCCAGTTCTGCATTTTCCTGATTTCTTGTGATTACATTACTTCAAAAGAATTATGCACGTGTGATTCGGTAGTGCAACAGCTAATCAAAATGGTGATTCGTTTTTATCCGTTCGTGTGCGCATGTTTTCCATGGATGTTCGTGACTTCAACCTGGGTCTCTGTGAATGTATATGTGGAAATTACAAGGTAGGGACGTAGGGTTAAAGAAACGAAGAGCAAGCCTTTTGATGGATGATGCCTTCCCCATCCTATGTAGACTTGGAGAGGATGGCAGGATGGTCCTCGCAACTCGCAAGGTTCGGGGCTTCGGGCACAGATCAGCGCTCAGCGGCCATGCTCTCCGCTGAGGCACAGCGACGACCGCCTCTTGTTGACCTCGTTCCAGGTCTCGGTGTGGGTTTGTTCTTTCATAAGCTGATGTTGGAGTACTTTACCTCATTTGAAAATCATACAGCGACTAAGCGAGTTGCAAAACCAAATAAAAAGCTGACGCACTGTAACAGAACCAACCAAAGAAAAGTGGAAATAAGAAAGGGCAGGCCACAGACAAACAACACTGGCAATGTATGGCTTAGCGGTTGCGCAAACTATTCTGGTGCTCTGTGAAACATGCGTCAGGTTATCTGATAAACCAACCAAAGAACAGCAGAAATAACAAAGGACATGCCATAATTCAGGCCAACGGCACTGGCAATGTATAACGATTGGCGAAACTATTCTGGTCATCGTATATTGAGAAGACTCTAATATCATATTACGAGGCAGTCCGCAATCTTGACATCTTTCAGCTACCCAGCATCAGATTCCCAGGTCCGTCTTACTTCATGCAATAGAAAACGTTAGGGGCATTTTGTAGATTAACAGCAGTAGAAGCAAAGTCTTATGGCCCCGTTTGTTTCCGCTTATAAGCGGCTTGTCGGTGGAAATAAGTGAGAATCCCGCCAAACGCTTTGCTTATTTCCACCGATTCTCGGTTATGTGGTAAGCTGCTTCAGAGATTTAAACTACGAGAAGCAAAAAAACGAGAAGCGAGAAAATCTTCGCTTAGATTATAATCCAAGCGTGGCTAGGAGAAGTGGAAACAAACGGGCCCTATGTCCCAACTCCCAAGCAAGTTGGGATAGGGATCAAAATATAAGGCAGCGACGAAAAGGTAAAAACTTATGAAAATAAAGGTTGTAGGTGAGCAGTGCTAGAGATATAATGAGATGACATGTAAATCTAAGATCTTACCCCCTTTGAAGTGAATCCATGAAGATGCACTTAGTTCCTTGGCCTGGATCCTTGCTGAGGCTTGTCTATCTTTCTCTGCAGAAAGTATGATTACCATATCGACACGACGGTCGAGCAAGTTGAATGGGCATATGCCATCGTACACAATAAGCACAGATCCATTTTTTTCGTCTCTGAAGATTCAGTGCATAATACAGACCAAGGACCCTGACGAGTCAGAACATAATTTCCAATGATTTCCTCCAGATCTCTACGGACTTCCTCTGGCTTACTCTCAGCATCGTGCACATCAAGATATATCCTACTAGCATTCAAGGCTCTGCTTAAATTCAGGAGGGCGCTGATTTTTTTTATCTGGTGCAACTTCCACATAGTACTTCTGTGCTCTTATCTCTCCATGAGCCGGCTTCCCTGGGACTGGCTTCCTGCAACACAACATAAATTATTACATGATGATTTCATAGGAAAAGATTAAGACAAATTAGAAGAAGTCACAATATCAGTCAGTAAGAAATTATTACATGATTTAATAGGAAAAGAACCAAAGAAATTTGAACTAGTCAAAATAACTGTCAAAATCATACCGGCATTTAGAATTTTCTGCGTCTTTTGAGTGAGAGTGAGCCTAAAAATTGGTAGTCCATTTAGCTAGTATGCCCACTCTTCAGCTGATTTCTTCTGAAACCTTGGATGCTTTAGGGCAGTCTTCCTGAGCATATGCCTCGCGAGGTTATGACTTTCTCAGATGGGATGCTTAGGAGGCGCTGATAAAAAAATCAGTCCAGAGATCCGAAATCTAGGTGAGGAAATCATTGAAATTCCGTCAGGAAATCATTGGAAATTCTTCGAGAGACTCGAAAAATGGATCCGTGCTTATTGTGTGCGATGGCATATGCCCATTCAACATGCTCGACCGTCGTGTCGATATGGTAATCATACTTTCTGCAGAGAAAGATAGACAAGCCTTAGCAAGGATTCAGGCCAAGGAACTAAGTGCATCTTTATGGATTCACTTCAAAGGGGGTAAGATCTTAGATTTACATGTCATCTCATTATATCTCTAGCACTGCTCACCTACAACCTTTATTTTCGTAAGCTTTTACCTTTTCGTCGCTGCCTTATATTTTGATATCTACCCCAACTTGCTTGGGAGTTGGGACATAAGACTTTGCTTCTGTTGCTGTTAATCTACAAAATGCCCTAACGTTTTCTATTGCATGCAGTTTTGCCCCCCCATAAGACTTTGCTTCATTGCTTGTTAATCTACAAAATGCCCTAACGTTTTCTATTGCATGCAGCCTCCCCCCCCCCCCATAAGACTTTGCTTCGTCATTTTTAATCTACAAAATGGCCTAACGTTTTCTATTGCATGCAGTTTGCCCCAGTAGAGCTTGTGCGCCGTAAGACGGACCTGGGAATCTGATGCTGGGTAGCTGAAAGATGTCAAGACTCTGTGCCTGACAGAATCCCCCAGACAGTTCTACTGTCAGTCCAGAGAACAAAGTGCTCAAGCTTGAGCTCCTTGGCCTTGTTCAATAATGCAAAAGCCGCTTTGGCCTCAGCTTCTTGTGTTGATTTACCCAACACCTCGGTAAGTTAAGGAGCTGATTACTTGATCATTGTCCCATATGATTGTTGCGAGATCTGCTTTTCCTTCACACTCACTCTTAACCTGACCATTGTTCAATATTTTTGTTGATGTATCTGCTGCTCCATCTGCATGAAAATAGGCTGCATCACATTCGCCCTTGTAAAAATGAATGTCAGAGCCAAAGTCCTTAAGACCATGGTCATACATTAGATGTTGAACTGTGCAAATTGAGATCCATTCTTCAACGACAGCTATTCGCTCATCAACAAGGTAGTTCAAGAAGAAAACCCAGTGTGCCTCCAGTAAGCCTACCAAATGAACCATCAGGTCATAGGATGAGATAAACCTGGGTTTCTTCTTAGAGTGCGCCTGCAGGTCTGATATCATAAGCCAGTGCGTGCATGTGTCATCAATTTGTGCTTATGTATCAGCATTCTTGATACGAGTTCTGGCCTCACCAACCTGTGATACATTGGTTCCAGAACATCTTTGCTGTACCTCTGGTTTGTCACTTTCAGTGATGCCTTTATCTCAGATTGTAACTGTTGACTGGAGCCATAACCATCAGCGAAATCCTGTGTCTTCACTTCCAAACTGCTGATAAAATTCTTAGCCCTCTTTGAGCATAGGAAATCAGGGGCGGGTGGTTCACGCCCAGTTGAGAAGCAGCGGTGAACCTGCGGTGACTTTGCCAGCTCTTTAGCAGCAGATTCCCATGATGAACTGCTACAAAGCATCTGTTGAATGACACGCCGGTCCTTCAGATTCAAACGAGCAAATCTTGCCAGTGCCCTCATTGTTATTATGCAGATTTTGTATCTGGAAGCTTTGAATCCTTTTCACCTGCAAGTGCATTCCACCCATGTTATTATGTGTACAAGTAAACACATGAAATGCAAGAAAAAAACAACATTCATGCAAATAACTTGAATACAAATAAATTTGGCAGACATTAGCACTGATGCAGCCATTTTCTCATGTGTTCATCAGTACATGCAAACAACATCAAGCAACTGTATAACTGTTTGGGTACTGGAAGAATAGGAACAGCTATACTGTACAACCTGAATGCAACATCTACTCCTGTCTAAGCACAATGAGATCAGAATTTGAGATCAGCACATGCAAACACCTAAGTTTTACATCAGAAGTTGAGATCACAGAAGCAAATACAGATCAACTACTCACTATAACAAAACGATCGATTCTCCAGTGCTAGAACTATCAAATTCAAATCCATCACCAACTACTGTTGGTGCTACTAGTAACCTGTAACCCTATGCACGATGAGATCAGTATATGCAAATACCCAAGTTTTACATCAGAGGTTGGGATCACAAAAGCAAATACAGACCAAATAACAACCCGATTGACTCACCAGTGCTAGAACTATCGAATCCATCACCAAATACTGTTGGTGCTACTAGTAACCCTATGCATCTAATCACAAGCAAAATTGACCAATCCACACCAGTACAACTAGCTGATCGCAACCAAGGCAACGGATCTCGCCTTAACGAGGCCTCCTAGACAAAGCACCAGGGCAACGGGGGACGGGTGAGAGATTACCGAACTATAATCGATAGAGAGGAGATTCGGTTGTCCCGTCGTCTCCGCCGCGGCCTCTGCGCTCGCCGCCGCCGACGACGACGACGTGGAAGATCCGATACCCTCCGCCTCCGCCCCGAGACGAAGAAGTCGAGCGAGGCCGCTCCCGACTTCCCGAGTCACGAGTCCGCCTCACGACTGGCCCGGCTAGTGAGCCTGGTGCGCGGCGCGGCGGACAGTTGTACAAGCGGCCCGTTCGCAGATCGGTTTCCCTGACTGATGCCGGTTCGTTGGAAGAGAATATCATCACGATTGATAAGTCCCGGCTGAAATCGACGAGAGAACAGAAAGGTCACAAGGATCCAACGCACAAGCGAACAGGCTGACACAAGGATCCAACGCTTCCTCAAAACGAGCGGCTGCACTAGCACCGTAGGATGTAAAATCTATGGCTCAGGCCAATGTTTCGAATTTTGAATTTTGGATTCAAATGAACCCATTTCCTTTGTTGTCCTGCTAAATGCAAGAGACTTTTCCCTATGTGTCATTATAAAAGATCGCAATTCCCTATGTGCCTCTGGAAAAATTCAGCGGTCTTCAGCGCCACTACTCCAACTTTTTCGGGTCCTCCATGCCACTTCCGTCAGTTCAGACTCTAACGCCGTCAAACTGCGGGTGTGAAAAGACGAAAATGCCCTTAAGTTCAAATATGTTATTAATTTTTTTAAGCATCTTAACGACTTCAAATGAAAAAACTCAAAACTAAAAAGTTGTAGATCTCGTCGAGATCTATAATTTTCATATAAAAATTATTTTCATTTAATTCTGCAAAAAAAAATGATTTGATATGATTAATATATCTTAGAAAAATCATCATATTTTTTTTGCGGAATTAAATGAAAATAAATTTTATATGAAAATTATAGATCTCGACGAGATCTACAACTTTCTAGTTTTGAGTTTTTTCATTTGAAGTCGTTAAGATGCTCAAAAAAATTAATAACATATTTAAACTGAAGGGCATTTTCGTCTTTTCACACCTACAGTTTGACGGCGTTAGAGCCTGAACTGACTGAAGTGGTATGAAGGAACCGAAAAAATTGGAGTAGTGGCGCTGAAGACCGCTGAATTTTTTCAGGGACACCCAAGAAATTACGATCTTTTATAATGGCACATAAGGAAAAGTCTCTAAATGCAAGGGAGGGCTGAGCCCAGCAGAAAGCTGCCAAAAAAAAAAAGAGCTTGCTTGTTTACTCTAATCGGAATCGGAGTAGCTTATATAATGGATCGAACCGAGAAACGGACACCTCAAATTGTAAGGTAAGCTTATATAATGGCATGTTCGTTGGTCGGTGCTGGTGCAGGTTTAGGCTGGCTGGTACTGGTTTTTTATGAGAGAAAAACACTGTTGACTAGCTGGTTTGGGTTAGCTGAAATCAACAAGCGAACAGGCTGAATGTAGCTCATGGCTTATGTTATCTATACCTATATATATTATATATTATATTATATATATAATATTAAAGTGCTAAAATTTATGTCACTAATAACTTTTTGTCGAGCTTAGGCTATCCGCACTCGTTTACCTCTATTTCCATCTCTAAAAAGGAATATTCTATCCTAGTCATCAAGATTCTCTACTCTATATCCATTTCTCCCGCACCCATGTTATCTCTATCTCATACTCTATACCCACTATTCCATATTTTATTCTCCTCCCTCCCTCTTTCTCTCTCTCCCCAACTCTCTCTCTTATTGTTATAGTGTTTAGCGGGCTGTCTCGCGCGCGCGCTCTGTGGCGGTCTTCTGTGCAGCCGGTACGCTCGCGGGCCGTTTGCAGGCGCGCGGTGCGCACCACGCGCACGCTACCGGTAGCGTACCGACAGCTTTAGCGCTGCCCGGTGCGGACAGCCTTAAGGTCTCCTTTGGCAGCGCTCTCAACCCGCTCCCACAGCCGCTCCCCACTGCTTCATCTCCCTCGCGCTCCCTCCAGCTCTCCACTGCTCCCAGTGCTGTTTGGTGGAGCTCCCTCGACAGCTCCCGCTCCTAACCAGCATCCAGGCAGGGGAGGGCAAGCTGTGGCGGCACAAGGAGGAGGCAAGATCGATGACCTCGACCTCCGCAAGTCCGGTGGCCTCGGCAAGGTTGACGACGACGGCTGGATCTCGGCGAACTCGATGGCGACGGGCTGGATCTGGCGAACTCGCCGCCGACGGACTGGATCTCGGCGAAATCGTTGGCAGTGGGCTAGATCTCGGCGAGCTCCATGATGAAGAGGACCTACCTGGCGGAGTGGTGCGCGGAGACGAGCTCGACGGAGGGGCGCGACGGCGGCGAGGGACGCGAAAGAGCGCTTTCCCCTCGGAGCAGCGCGGAAATGAGCCCTTTGGCAGCGCTTCGCCGATTCTCATGGGAAGCGGAGCCGCAGGAGCGCTGCCGAAGGGGTCCTAATAACCCTAAAGTGGCTCGGTCTCAGCCATCATGGAACCGTATTTTTTTTTTTTTGCGTGGAAGACGTCATCCGCGTGTCCTTCTCTGGTTCCGTTTCTTTTTGTCTTTCTTCGTCAGATGGAAACCCACGTTTGGTTGTGTAGGTGACTTTTTCCTCCTTTTTATCTCCTATTTTTTACAAACAAAAACAATAAATAATAAACATAGTATTATGGGACTTTGAACTATTTATCCTTTTTTATAATAAATAATTATGTACCTATAATAATAATCAATATCTACCTATACCTAATATATATATTTATATCTATATATAATAATAATAAAGAGGCAAAATTTTAGCATTTTTTTCCACCTCTCCTAACCAACTCCATGAATGTTGAAATTGTCTAGGTTCGTGTCTGTCTACCGTCCTCCTATTTTATATGTGACATAATATAAAAGGCTTCCTGAGATAATCTAGATAGCTAGGTGTTCTAATTTTAATCAAATAGAGCTCTAAGAGAGCTCTCAGATCCTGTTTGATATTACGAAACATGTAAGACTTAAGAAACCTGAATAGAAATTCTAATCTAATTCAAATAGAAAAGGATAATCTTATCTTATCTCGTCGTACAGAAGGAAATCGCTCCACTCTCGCCCCGCACGTCGTTTACGGAGTCCGCATCGTCCGCGCGTCAAGGAGGCCGAACGGAAGTGGAGTCCGGAGTCCGCCGCGCGTCAGGGCCCACGTCCTACGGACTCAGGTGCTAAACGAAATCACAAACGAACTCGGGTGCTACCCACCTCGCCGTTTATTCTTTATTTAATCCAATCTACGGTTTCTCAAAAAAAAATTAATCCAATCTACGGAAGCTGTACTGACCGACGATTATCAGAGCTGCTGTTGTTTCGTCGTGGTACCTGCACCAAGAATCGAAGTTGTAGCTGCCCACGAATCGAAGGTTGAGCTGCGTGCGGAGAAGGGCAAGAGTTCACGTGGAATCTAAGTTAGTGAATTTTGCTAAGCGCATACAAAAAGCTACCAAGAGTTGAGTGGCTATTTGCTGGACATACATGAAATTGTTTCACGTGCTTTCATCAACTACAGCGTTTCATCCAGGTACTGTATTTTCTGTATTTTGCTAAATATGTTTACCTTAAAGTAGTTTTCCATTTGGCTTAGCTTCGCCATGACCGTACAAGGCACAGGCAGAGTGTCCCTAATGTCGGGTGTACCTGAACCAGTGTTCTAGCATGGCCAGTTATATGTAGCGCTATCAAGAGTAACAGCAAGATCGAACATTAAGATCTTGACCGTGCCGGTTATTGAGAGGGACATGAATAAGGGGAAGGGGAAAAAGAAACTAGCAAATGATATATTCACGAACAATATCGTCTATAAAAAGGTTCTAACTCCATAAAATAGGTAATTTCTCTCGATAATACATATTTTTCTCCATATAGTCAACAGTACTCTATCTTTAAATTTTAATAAAAAGTTTATATGCAAGATGCTACCAACACAACTAGGAGAATTGTAAGGACTGACTGTTGGTGCTTGCCGAGACAATAATCTTAGGATACTATTAAGGTGTGACATTTAGGTGTGTCGAAGGATATAATTAGAACATAATTGCTCCTCTTACTTCTAGCCATGCATAAAATTAAATTTGTAATATTGACGATTCAAACATCATGTTCGAAAATTATTCTTCTGGTGACAACATACGATCATACTTAAACTATCGTACCATTATTATTTACCCGTGCAACGCACGAGCATTTATCTAGGATCATGCCCGTGCGTTGTAACGGGAAAAGAATAATACCCTGCCACTTTAGCATGGGCCAAGCGGCAACCAAAGTCAAGGTCAACTAACATCAACTAATTCCTCGTCGACTTGAATCAAATGTTAGAAGTACATAATTTTATGGCTTCTAAAAAAACTCGACCGGAAGGGTTAAGACTGTCCCCGCAGCATTTCAAATAAGAAGGACCTTCTCACCCGGCCGAGAAAACCCCCGAGCCCCCGCCCCCACCCTTACACGGTGGCTTTCCGTCGCCCAAGTGAGAATTGGACCAATGCCCCCCAATGCTTTGGTTATGGGGACGGACGAGGAGATTTTTTTAACCTTAGCCTAAAATTCGCTTCCACGAGGAGTCGAACTCAGGACCTAAGAAATGCTGCTGGGTCACCTAACCGTTTGAGCTAGGCGCCCTTTGGCAATTTTATGGCTTCTGATCAAAGAAAGCACATAATTCGATAGTATTGTAACAATACATGTATATTATGAAAACTAAAGCTATATGGTATATTTACATGTAAATATTTTTTTGCTTTGCACGGTAGAAAAAAATCTTTCAAAATTGTATTTTTGTATTTACAGTCGCATTAATTTGATAGAAGTTTAATAAAACATTGTCATATTATTGGCATCATTGTAGCTTTATAAAAGTAAAACATAAATAGATCTACAGCTCTCATTTCCTATGAATATTCAATTGCATATTTTCTACTATTGCAACGCACGGACATATTTGCTAGTTTAATATTAAAAAAATAAAATTTCTCTTCGTCTATTTTTGTCCGGCCCATTCTATTCCGCCCAACCGTCCAACACCGGCTCCCCTCGCGTCGTGTTGGTGCATCCATTTTTTTTCCTGTTTGGTCGACTGTGGAGTCCGCTCAGGAGTCATTCTGCCAGAGTCCGCCCAACAGTCCCGGGAGTCGCTACTTTCCGTTTTGTTCAATGTAGGTCTGTTTGGTAGGGTTTCTTCACCGGTTTCAGAGTCGTTTGGAGCTGTTTTCTACTAAACGGGGTAAAGTAAAATAGCTTCACTTGTGAAGCCCCTAAAAACATGTTCTCACAGTGATTTGGGGTGGGATGGAGCCAAAAAAAGTGATTTCTCCCGACTCCTCCTCCAGGCCTCTAAAAACATGCTCTCACAGGGAAGCCATTTTGCCAAACGGTTTACCAAAACTGCTTCAGCTCCACCGGTGGAACTGTTCGTGGAGCGAAAAAAAAATAGCTTCACTAGTGAAGTGAAGCCCTACCAAACGGGCCGTAGACTTGCTTTCCGTTCTCTATGTCCAGCCGATTTCTTTCCTTTTGTTCCCACGTGCACCCACCTCTAAAGTATCTCGCCTTTTCTTATATAAAAATAAAAATTTTAAAACAAATAATGGATACAATATTACGAACCTTTGAACCCTTCGCCTTCTTTAACAAACAAATATTCTCACCACTGAGTTATTCATATAGTTTTGATTAGAAATAAAATTTATTTTTGTTAGAACATGGATCAACTAATGGTTTCAACTTATCCAGCCGTGAATTGATTCTTGAGCAACTTTTATCTAATCTAATCTAAATAAATGTAGTATTTTCAAGTTAGGGTGAGTTGCACGGCACAATGTCTGTGACAGCCAAGCTGCACAGCGTGATGGACAAGCGGGACGACCGAACGTTGAGGCGATGCAGGTGGCAGGAGCAGTGCGCGGCGCGAGGAGACGAACGGATGCTTGGGCTATAGTATAGAAGGAGAGCGGAGGGGGAAGCGAGTGGTCGGATGGTTGGGCTTGAATAGAATGGGTCACACAAAAAGAACGGAGGAGACATTTTGTGTGTTCGTGTCTCTCGCTCTATATATACCTACCTCTCTCTCTCTCTCTCTCTCTCTCTCTATATATATATATATATATATATATATATATATATATATATATATATATATATATATATATATATATATATATATATATATATAACCCTGTAGCTGGCTATAAAATAATTTATTCTGTAGCAACTTTGAGTTACGATAATTACTATGTTAATTTACGAGATTATAGTAACTACATACTAAGTGGTTTACTGTAACGTTATGGTAATATCTCCATGTGTTATAGTAATCCAACTATTGTAAATATGTATTGACATTATCGTAAATTAGTATATAAAATTATCGTAAATAAAAGTGACTAAAAAATAATTTATTTTATAGTCGGCTATTAAATATACTCTCCATATATATATATATATATATATATATATATATATAGAGAGAGAGAGAGAGAGAGAGAGTATACTCTATAGCCAGACCATTTACCGACCGCACCAGGCCTCCCCACCGAACCGGCGCACCTGGCTGGTACGCATGCAAGCCGAGCCAATTCGAGCCGGCAGCCACGATCATTAATGGAATTACTGCAAGGTCAATTACCGCACCGGCAGCCATGGTCAATAATGGAATTACTGCATGGTCAATTACTGCACGGTAATTTCGGAGTCGCGGCCGGTGTGCATGCAAGCAGCTAGTGGACTTGACTGGTTACTTTTTTGTGCGAATTGGACTGAGTGGTTACTGTATACATGCAAGTCGGTGAGAATACTTGGTCAGGTTACGAGAATACTTGGTCCTCAACTATGGTATATGCCAGCACAAAGGTTACGATAATACTTGGTCAGGATATAATTTAGCGTCAAGCAATTTTTAAAAACTAGTTACTATAATGTCAGGATCAATTTACCATAGAACGTGGCTACTATAATTTGGACATAACTAGTTACTATATTTTTGGTCACGATATCACTAGTAATATTTATGAGAATTCGCACCAAAACATATTTACGATATAACTAGTAATATTTACGAGAATATGCATTAAGAAGCACTTACGAGAGTTTGCACTAATAATATTTACTAGAATCTGCACTAAGAAATATTTACGAGATTTTACATTAACAAATATTTACGAGAATCTTTTTTGAGAGGACATTTACGAAAATATGCATAAGTATTTATGAGAATTTGCACTAATAATATTTAGGAGAATCTGCACTAAGAAATATTTACAAAAATTTTGTATTCTACTAGTCCAACTTAATTTAAATAAACAATACAAAGCAGCAAGGCAAGCAAATACATAGTAAAATATTGGCTCGAATTCTAAATAACAGTACTAGATACAGTACACAAAATACAACACGCCATCCCTACACATTGTGAAACTACATATGTCATTAAAAGGTAACTGAACATTGCACGATCTAAGTTTAGTTGCTTTTCTTGCACATTCTCTATCTGGCACTACTCCAACACGTGCACCATGAAAACGGTACGGATATTTATTCGACCGTCCGTTCGACCGAACAAATATGAACACTTATCTGGATAGTTACTCGGATATCCGTTTTTTTTCGGATATGGATACTAAAACGGATATCTTAGGCGGATATCAAATACGGATGTAATATCATCGATATCCGGCGGATATCGGATAATCCGGATAAATATCGGATATATCCGGATATTTAAAAACGGATATTATCCGGATATTTATTCAAAATTTAAAAATCACAAATTTGAACCATCCAAACTATCTCAAATGGAAAGTTGACCAAAACAACAATTGTAAATCTTGATGAGTTGAACAAACTTGGTATTCAAAACTTTTCAATTTGAAGTCATTTAGAGTTCATAATACTAGAGTCAAAGTGTTGTTTTTTCATTTGACCAAATTTGACTTGGTCAAACTTGCTCAAATGAGACACTAAATGACCTCAGATGAAAAAACTCTGAATACCAAGTTTGATCATCTCAGCAAGATCTACAATTGTTACATAGCTCATTTTCCCATTTGAGAAAGTTTTATCAAACACTAGTCATAAATTCTTGAATCTCATATAGACTTTCTGAAACTATGTCACACACTTGTGAAATTTGAACTATATTTTGTTCAAACTTTCTCAAATGAAAAAATGGCCTATATAAGGATTGTATATCTTGATGAGATGAACAAATTTGGTATTCAAAACTTTTCAATTTGAGACAATCTAGGGTTCCGAAAACTAGTTTGTAAACGTCGAAATTTAAAAATCACAAATTTGAACTGTCCAAACTATCTCAAATGGAAAGTTGACCAAAACAAAAATTGTAGATCTTGATGAGTTGAACAAACTTGGTATTCAAAACTTTTCAATTTGAAGTCATTTAGAGTTCATAATACTAGAGTCAAAGTGTTGTTTTTTCATTTGACCAAATTTGACTTGGTCAAACTTGCTCAAATGAGACACTAAATGACCTCAGATGAAAAAACTCTGAATACCAAGTTTGATCATCTCAGTAAGATATACAATTGTTACATAGCTCATTTTTCCATTTGAGAAAGTTTTATCAAACACTAGTCACAAATTCTTGAATCTCATATAGACTTTCTGAAACTATGTCACACACTTGTGAAATTTGAACTATATTTTGTTCAAACTTTCTCAAATGAAAAAATAGCCTATATAAGGATTGTAGATCTTGATGAGCTGAACAAACTTGGTATTCAAAACTTTTCAATTTGAGACAATTTAGGGTTCCGAAAACTAGTTTGTAAGCATCGAAATTTAAAAATCACAAATTTGAACCATCCAAACTATCTCAAATGGAAAGTTGACCAAAACAATAATTATAGATCTTGATGAGTTGAACAAACTTGGTATTCAAAATTTTTCAATTTGAAGTCATTTAGAGTTCATAATACTAGAGTCAAAGTGTTGTTTTTTCATTTGACCAAATTTGACTTGGTCAAACTTGCTCAAATGAGACACTAAATGACCTCAGATGAAAAAACTCTGAATAACAAGTTTGATCATCTCAGCAAGATATACAATTGTTACATATCCTATTTTCCCATTTGAGAAAGTTTTATCAAACACTAGTCACAAATTCTTAAATCTCGTACAGACTTTCTAAAACTATGTCACACACTTGTGAAATTTGAACTACATTTTGTTCAAACTTTCTCAAAATGAAAAAAATGGCCTATATAAGGATTGTAGATCTTGAATCCATGACCATGACTCCATGAGACCCATGAAGCAATGTGCTTGGCTATTTCTACTCATGCCGCGAAGATTGGTGCTTATATGATGTTTGATGTATGATGTATCTGTATCTTTATCTTATTTGTTGCTTTACTGTTTAGTTTTTCGGCTTAATCTAGATGGATTATGGACTCATAGAGTGGTGTAATGGTTTGCGCACGTATGATATATATATATATATATATATATATATATATATATATATATATATATATATATATATATATATATATATATGCTGGTTTTACTTAATATCCGAATAGATATTTGTATCCGACCTTCTCCGAATCCGATTCATACCGTATTCGATACTCATTATTCGTATCCGTAACCGAGTCAATCCGTATTCGTATACGTATCCAAACGCTATCCGTGTCCGAATCCGAATCCGAACAGAAATATGAAAACAAATATAATATGAGTGATATCCGTTCGTATCCGATCCGTTTTCATCCCTACTGACTAGTGATCAGACTGAGATCAATAGGTCATGTCTGTTTGCTGCTCTGTAAAGTAACCAGCTGCTGTCTCAAGTCTCGTTGCCTGAAATCATAAAAAATAAGAACAATTGTAAATAATATGATGCTTTAACAGGAACATGTATGAATTAACCAATTGAAGGCTTGTCAGCAATCTGCATCTTGTTGGCCGAGTCACGGCAAAACAAAATCACGCCCAGCAACCAGCAGGCATTATTGCTGATGAATTGACATCGTTAGGGTAGTAATCTGTTCGGTGCTTGAGGGCAAAACTAGAAACCAATTTTTTAATCAAGATTGATGACTAGTAGCAATAAAAATCGCAAGATCAGCTAGCAAATTGGGATAGGTCATAGACGCATGCAGCCCAGATGTGCAGAGAAACGTATAAAGGATCGTGATTGATACACAACACAAGCAATTGGTCAGGATAGAAATCGAGCGCTAAGATTCCTGTAGTTGATCACTGAGACAAAAAATCTGAACGCAAAACCATATTGCAAAAGAATTTGTTTTCTGGGGAATACAAGGGGATGGGAAACTGACCTGAAGGTGCTCGTCGTACGCGGATCTTGGTCAGCGACGGAGGTTAGTTTGTTGTTGATGGAGGCAATCAAGACATGCATGCACAGCGTCCAGCAATCGTCGTTGCGGCAAGCAAGGCACTTCCGCTGTAGTCTCCCGTCCACAGCTAAAACAATTGGTACTCGTCAATACGGCCGCATAATGATGAACTAAATCGATTTGCTAAAAAAAAAGATCAGATCAGAATAAATTTTACCTACCGAAGAGTCCCGAGGACGGAGCAGAACGTGTTAGAAAGTTCTAAACTCTACGTGCAGATCTAGTGGGTAAAACAAATGTTTGTTGGTATACTTTGGTAGCTAGTACGCTCGCAGCGACTGAAGAAGAAGTGTAATCGCAGTCTCTACGGCGACGCGAGGTACAACGTCCCGGTGGTGGCACTGCAGAGGCGACGGCGGAGTCGGTGGGGCCTCTCGTCCCTAGCAGCACTCTTCTTTAGATCGGATTAGTGTTTCTCTGTGGGTGGTTACGGCGGCTCAGGTCAACCTCGTAGTCCGAGCCATGATCCCCACTTCTCTTTTTATAGTGCTGTACGACAGAGGTCCACCAACCATATTAGGGTTGGACGTCCCCGATCAGGGCGCAGATCCAAGGGTCCAATAGGCCGTTGGGTCTATTGGTGGAGATCAACTAACATTCTCCTCATTGATCTCACTACCATCTTTCAATTTCATATCATTTACTTTTGTTCATTCCATTACAGATTAACGCATAGAGCATGTTTCATCGTCACGGTCAATTGCCGATAGATTTAATAGCTACAACACACCACTCTGTTCTGAAATAGATACTTAACTTTGGGTCTTCTTTTGTCCAGAAATTATAGGCTTTCCCTTAAACCCATGCTAGCTACATGTTCTCTGAACACGTTGGGTGGTAAGCCTTTTGTAAGCGGATCCACGAGCATCTTTTCGGTACTTATATGCTCAAGACTTATGACATGATCCCGGACTTTATCTTTCACAACATAATACTTTATGTCAATGTGTTTGGCAGCATCACTTGACTTATTGTTGTGAGCATACTGTACTGCCGGATTATTATCGTAGTATAACTTAAGTGGTCTATAGATGTCGTGAACCACCTTTAAATTGGGTATGAACTTCTTTAGCCAGTTTACCTGCCCCGTTGCCTTATAACATGCTACAAAATCGGCATATATTGTGGACGATGTAGTGACGATTTGCTTTGAGCTTTTCTATGAAATAGCTCCCCCTGCGAGAGTGAATACATATCTAGACATAGATTTTCTATCATCTCCCATATAATCAGAATCAGAATATCCCACTATATGGAGTGAATCAGATCTTCTATACGTCATCATGAGGCTTTTCGTTCCTTATAAATAACGCAAGACTTTCTTTACTAATTTCCATTGTTCTATTCCAGGATTGCTCTGGAATCTGCCAAGTAACCCGGTAACAAATGCCAAGTCAGGGCGCGTACATACTTGAGCATATTGCAAGCTTCTGACAACAGAGGCATGTGGAACCATTTTCAATTTGATCGATCTCATACTAGTTCCTAGGGCATTGAAAATCTCCATATCTGTCGCCCTTCACTATAGGAGCAGGTGAGGGACTACATTTATGCATACTAAATTTCTTTAAGATTTTTTCTATGTATGCCTTTTGTGACAGTCCTAATACCCCTTTACTTCTATCTCGATGAATTTCGATCCCTATAACAAACGAAGCTTCATCAAGATCTTTCATATCAAATTTTGAGGACAAAAATTTCTTTGTCTCCAGTAGTATACTGACATCACTACTAGCAAATAAGATATCATCCACATACAGGACAAGAAAGATAAACTTCCCATTCTTAAACTTTGCATAGACACAATTGTCCTCTACATTCTCTTTAAACTCAAAATTCCTTATTGTCTGATCAAACTTTAAGTACCACTGCCTTGAAACTTGTTTTAATCCATAAATAGATTTCTTTAGACGGTATCCTATTCGTTCTTTTTCTTCCATGACAAAACCTTTCGGTTGTGCCATATAAACATTTTCCTCCAAGTCCCTATTAAAAAATGTCATCTTTACATCTATCTGATGTAATTATAAATCGTAATATGCCACTAATGCCATTATGATTCTGAAAGAATCTTTATATGAGACTAGAGAAAAGGTCTCATTGTAATCAATCCCTTCTCTTTGCGTAAAGCCTTTTGCCACAAGTTGCGCTTTATATCTCTCTATATTCTCTTGAGAGTCAAGTTTTGTTTTATAGACCCATTTACAGCCTACTGTTTTGGCTCTTTTAGAAATTATTTTCAAGTCACAAACTTTATTGACATTCATAGATTTCATTTCATCTTTCATGGCCTCAAGCCACTTTGATGAATGATCACTTCTCATGGCTTCTTCAAATGAGGTGGGATCATCCTCCATTTGAAATTCCTCATTTTTGTATACTTCATAGTCAGCAGCAATAGCTGATTTTTTAACTCTTTTGAAACCTTCTAGGGGCCTCTAATTTAGCACATCTTCTGTTTGAGGCTGTTGTTGCTCCCCCTCATGTGTGGCAATAGGTTCTACAAGATCCTATAGAATAGGTTCCTCATCGTCATTCATTGTTGCCACAGACGGAATAACAACAGTTACTGGCACCACAGTATCTTGCACTGTCGGTGCAGCAACAACAGGTAGTGAGAAAAATGGCTCATGAATTATCGGAGTAGGCGCATGCACCCGCTTCTCTTCAAGGTTAATTTCTCGAGCTACCATGCTCTCCCTCATCATTTCATCCTCTAAGAAGACAGCGTGTCTCGTTTCCACAAACTTTGTATGTCTGTCTAGACAGTAGAAATGAAAATATTTTGACTTTTCTGGGTAGCCAATGAAATGACAACTTACTGTTTTGGGATCTAGTTTCCCAAGGTTTGGGTTAAATACTTTAGCCTCAGCAGGACTCCCTCACACACGTAAGTGGTTTAGTGAAGGTACTCTACCTGTCCACAACTCATACGGGCCCCGTTCGCGTGCCCTTAAATCTAGCTTGATCCGCTTCTTTTTTCATCCGGAACAGTGTTTTCTCTCACAAATTCCTCCAGCATTCCTCCAAACCATCCAAATTCTTCTAGAATTCCTCCAAACGAACAGGCCCACGGTGTTTTTAGCACCGACTTACTTGGTACTCTATTGAGAATATGAATGACGATTTTTAACGCCTCCATCCACAGGCTCAACTGTAAGGTAGAGTAACTTATCATACTACGCACCATGTCTATCAGGGTACGATTGCGTCTTTCAGCTACTCCATTCTACTGAGGTTCGCCAGCATAGCATACTAGGCTACTATGCCATTCTCCTGTAAGAACCTTGCAAAAGGTCCAGGAACTTAGCCATATAGGGTATGCCGACCGTAGTACTCTCCCCCATGGTCGGACCTGACTATCTTAGTCTTTAAATTGTGTTGGTTTTCAACTTCTGCCTTAAATATCTTAAATTTATCTAATGCTTCTATTCTTTCTTTGATGGGATAAATATAGTCATAACGGGAGTAATCATCTGTGAATGTTATGAACGAATCATAACCATCCACACTCTTTACAGGAAATTGATCACAGATGTCTGTGTGAATAATCTATAAAATTCATGAGCTTCGTTTGGTATCTTTCTTAATTTTCTTTACATACTTTCCTTTTATGCATTCTCTGTATTGTTCTAAATCTAAGAACTCTAATAGAGGAAGAATATCATTCTTAACTAGTCTTTCTATTCTCCCACTTGAAATATGGCCTAAACGACAGTGCCATAATTTCGACGACGCATTTTGAGCTCTCTTATGCCACCATTTCCAGAGTAACTCTCTGTCATCAACTGCTTTATCAGCTGAGTAACATATGTCTTTGAAGAGCAAGTGAACTGATTCTTTATTCTATCGAGGTACTCGGTGACTGTGTCACACTCTGGAATTGAGCCCACAATTGCAGGCTCAATCGTGTTCTTTATCACAGCAAAATATTTTTTGTTGACAGTGACCCACTTTCTATGCTCAAGGTCATAGGACATCTTTTGGGATTCAAAATCCCTCTCTTTAGTTGCTAAAGCGGCATCAGACTCGTTTGTCACCCTCACCGGTGCCATAGGCTCAGTAGGACACGGTGAGGTGACTACCCAGTCCACCTTAGCCAAGATGAAGGCCAGGTCAATCTTTTTCTTAACATCAAAATAACAACAATTGCATGCCTTAATTTCAACGTTGGTCAAAATTAAAACATACAACTGTTCTTATACTCTAATTCTATATCACCGTTGGGCAGAAATAGAATTAATGCATAAAATCATTAAAATTACGATATTGTTATTAACAACGTTGGTCAGAAAATAACAAAATCATAATAATGTCAAAATCTCTTTTTCTCCAATTATACAACTGTTCTTATACACTAATTCTACATCACCGTTGGGCAGAAATAGAATTAATGCATAAAATCATTAAAATTACGATATTGTTATTCACAACGTTGGTCAGAAAATAACAACATCATAATTATGTCAAAATCTCTTTTTCTTCAATTAAATATCACGTTTGTTCAAAATAACTGGAGAATAAATTATTTCTTTAGCAGCGGAAAAATAATTCAATTCAATGAATTTTGCCCACATGACATATCTCTTTTCTATTTTTTTAAGCCATTTATCTATTTTCCAGGAAATAAAACCCTTTTCTGGAAAATAAAAAGGAAAAATGACTCCTTCGCTTGGGCTCAAAACACCAATATATTTCGGCCCACTTTTGCTTGCCATCATGGCTCAAATACAAACCCCTGACCAAAGAAATTACCACAGCGCCACGCGCCCGTCCCAGCGCCAGCCGCAACTCTGGAGTGCTGGGCGGAATTGCCCACACGCGGCGCCCCGCACCGCTCCGCCTGGGCCGTAAGCCGACGCTGTCATCATCGCCCGTCCGTTCCGATCGGACGGTTGAGCGCGCCGATAGGGTGAACAAAACTCCACCCCTACCCGGCCTTGCCTCCCCAAACCCTAGAACCTCATTTCCTCCTCTCCTTTCTCTCTCTCGCGCCGCGTTGGCGTCAGCGGCGGCGGCCTTGGTGGCCGCCGGCGTCGGTGAGGAAAGTAGCCACCGGAGCAAGTCTAGCTCCTCATCCTCTCTCTCTCTCTTCGCCTCGCTCCTTTCTCCTCCCTTTAGCGCAGCCACAGCGAGCGACCGAGAGACGCAGTGGAGCATGGTGCCATCGCCGGCCCCCTCGTCGGCGTGCGCGCTCCCCAAATGGGTGAACGCGTCGCCGTCGAGGAGCCTAGCCACGACGCCCCGGCCAGAGCCCGCGCAAGAGCTGCTGCTCGGCCTTCTTCTCGCGCGCCGATGAGGCGGCAGCGCGGTGCACGGCAAGGTAGGGCTCTTCCCCCTTTCCCCTTCTTCGATTTGGATCTTCTTTTCTCTTATCCGAACCGGTGTTGGGGATTAGGGTTTAGATCTAGGGTTAGGGTTCAGAATCCGACCCACTGTTCTTCTTTTTTCTAAAATCGATTGTGGGTTTAGGGTTTGGTTTCGAGTAGACTTGAAGCTGAGCCCTCCTTCTCTTCTTTCTTTCACCCAGTTATGGTTAGGGTTAGGAAAACCCTCTTTCTTCTCAGATCCGAAGTGGATCTGATCGGTTCTCTGCTTTCTTGTCTATTTTCTTCTTGGTTCTTTACCGATTGGGATTAGGGTTAGGGTTAGGATTTCATTAGGGTTAGGATTAACCCGATTCATTTTTCTTTCGGTTTGGGTTCGGTTGAACCCTCTGATCCTTTCTTGCCGTGCGCCGGCGAAGACGGCGGTGCGGCACCTTTCCCTGCGCGGTGGCGGTGGTGACCGGCAATCAGTGACGCCCGCCACCCTCCCGGTCTCTTTTCTATTTTCTTTTACCCGGTTAGGGTTAGGGTTTCAATTCGAAACGGATCAAACCCTTGTTCTTTCTTTGATTTCTTTTCAATGCTTTACCCCATACTAGATCTATACACTGGCAACCTTGGCTCTGGTACCATTGTTAGAAAGTTCTAAACTCTAGGTGTAGATCTAGCGGGTAAAACAAACGTCTATTGGTGTACATTGGTAGCTAGTACGCCCGCAGCGACCGGAGATCAAGTGCAGTCGCAGTCCCTACAGCGACGCGAGGTACAACGTCCCGGTGGTGGCACTACAGAGGCGACGGCGGAGTCGGTGGGGCTTCCCGTCGCTAACAGCACTCTTCTTTAGATCGGATTAGTGTTTCTCTGTGGGTGGTTACGGCGGCTCAGGTCAACTTCGTAGTCCGAGCCTTGATCCCCACCTCTCTTTTTATAGTGCTGTGCAACAGGGGTCCACCAACCATATTAGGGTTGGGCGCCCCCGATCAGGGCACAGATCCAATGGCCCAATAGGCCGTTGGGCCTATTGATGAAGATCAACTAACAGAATGAACTGGCCACGATGGATCAGACATGGGAACAGGCCAAAAAATTGGTGGTGGGTCCGTTCCGTCAATGAGTTTGGAGCCAAGATACGAAAGGGGATCTCCGGCAACGAATCTGGGTTGGGAATGAAAGAAGCAGGCGACGGGAGTATGGAACTTTCCAAATGGTCAATGTGAAACGGGCGAGATTTGGGGTGCATGACGATGGCTCGCTCCATCTCACGTGGACTGAGCCGCTGTGTCGTTTTGACGAGCTGAGAGACAAGCTTTGTGCGGATGGAGTGGGTTAGCTGAGACGAAAGGGCGGGACAAGACTCGGTCGGGCAGCTGGTTTGGTCCGGACAGTAGCGCCTGTTTGCTTCACTTATAAACCGTATTTTTTCAGTTAACGAACAATATTTTTTTCTCACAACAAATCAGCCAACGATACTTTTAGTCATAACTTATCAGCCAAGTGAATAGAACGTAGAGCGCTGGGTCTGGCTACAGAATATGTTATTTTGTAGCCAACAGTTCTCTCTCTCTATATATATAAAACTACTACCCTGTAGCTGGCTACAAAATAACTTATTCTGTAGCCAATTTGAGTTACGATAATTACTATATTAATTTACAAGATTATAGTAACTCCTTACTAAGTGATTTACTATAACGTTATGATAAATATCCCCATGTGTTATAGGAACCCAACTATCGTAAATACGTATTGACATTATCGTAAATTAGTATATAAAATTATCGTAAATGGAGGTGGTTACAGAATAACTTATTTTATAGCTGGCTACTGAATATACTATCCATATATATATATATATATATATATATATATATATATATATATAGAGAGAGAGAGAGAGAGAGAGAGAACGAACGAGCGAAGTGTTTTTTATGCCTTACTTTTCTTTTTTATTTTCCAAACTGCCTTCACACCGTCCATGTCTCATATGTGACTCGCACTCATGACCCATGCTCATACGAGTTAGAATAACTCGCGCCAAGCAATGATATGGATCCGGTTACAAGACGTACCAAGCGATGGTATAGAGTCCGATTCGATTTCAATACATATTGGAATAGATGATTTCCGAGCCACAAGTTGCGTTTAGATGGATGGCCACATGTAAGAAGTTGCACGTTCCGTTGCAGCGCACTGGCACATTTGCTAGTTAATTAAAGAGACAAAATTTCTCTCAGCCTATTTATCGTCCACCTCCTCTAACTACCTGGCTAGTGGATAGTTTCTTGCGCCCCTTTTTTTTTTACTTCTCAAACTGCACTCACATCCTCCGTGTCTCTTATATGATCTAGTCTCAGGACCCCATACTCATACGAGTTGGAGCAACTCGCGTCTAGCGACGATAAATACAGAGTCTGATTCCAATACGTATTGGATCACGCCCTACGTATCTTGTATATGTCCCGAACTCACACTATTACAAAAATGATTTTATGAGGCAGTGCCCAAACATTAACCGAGGCGGTCACAAAATCCAACCGCCTCGTAAAATGCCCGACGATTAATGGAGGCGGTCGTTTAATTTACCGAGGCACCCAAAAAATGACTGCCTCGCAAACTCGATTTACCGAGGCGGATGTTTTATTTACGGAGGCGGTCACTATTGTCCGCCTCGTAAAATCGATTAACCGAGGCGGTCCAAAAATAACCGCCTCTTGAAATCGATTTACTCTGTTAATCGTGGCCAAGGCCCAGCCAAAGCCCAAATCGGGCTCCTACCGGGCTCATATAAATAAAGGGACTTAGGGGTTCACTTCAAAATCAGCTCTCTCTCTCTCTCTCTCTCTCAGCCCCGACGCGGCGCCCCTCTCATCCCCGACGCGGCGTCCTCTCTCCCTCTCCGGCATGCCCTCTCTCCTCCCCCCGGCGGCGCCCTCTCTCCTCTCTCCCTCTGGCGGCGCCCTCTCTCCTCCCTCCGGTGGCGGCGTGGCGCAGGGAGGCCGGACCCGGTGGCAGTGCAGCGCGGGGAGGCTAGATCCGACGGTGGCGTGGTACGGGGAGGGCGGATACGGTGGTGCCCTTTCTCCCTCCTGTGGCGCCCTCTCTTCTCTCTCCCGCCGATGGTGGCGCGACATGGGGAGGCCGGATCCGGTGGCGGCGCGGTGCGGGGAGGCCGGATTCGGTGGCGGAGCGGCCCGGGGAAGCCGGATCTAGCGGCGCCCCCTCTCTTCTCTCTCCTTCCGGCGGCACCCTCTCTTCTCTCTCCCTCCGGTGGTGGCGCGGCGCGGGGAGGCTGGATCCGGTGGCGGCGCCGCGCGGGGAGCCGGATCCCGGCGGCGGCGGCGCTCGGAGGAGCCGGATCCGGCTGCGGCGTGCATGGGGAGGCCTCCGGCGGTGGTGGGGCCCGCACGGAGCAAACGGGCTTGACAGTGGGCTTCGAAACGGGCTCGCCGGATGGCTTTCGTTTTTTTTATTTTTTTAATCGATTTTCGTAGGAGGGCAACTCGACCGCCTGGGGAAAAAGACGATTTATGCAGGCCTTTGGACCGAGGCGGTTGTAATATCCGCCTCGATAAATCGAAAACGCCCGCCTGCAATAAAGATACTGTAGTAGTGTCATAACCCACGCTCATACAAGTTAGAACAACTACGTATTCAGTTTCGTTGCACAATGAACACAGCCATACATATCCATCCATTCTCCTACACACCAATATCACCACAGCACAGACACACACGGCCGTAAATCTATGGCACATACAGTAGTAAGCAGCCCGGTACACGTCGCACGGGTACGTCCTCTCGTGCTCCGCTACCTAGTATCGGTCGTCTTCCATCAGCTGCCTGAAGTTTATGGGCGCGGCGAAGTGGAGCGAGCCGTTGTAGATGGCGGCGGCGGCGAGCTTGGAGGTGGCGTGCGTCGGCTGCAGCAGGTCCCAGAACAGGTACTCGTGCCGGTTGTCGCACAGCGTCGCGTTGGGCGTGCACCCGGACTCCCCGTTGAACCGGCCCGACCCGCAGCACGCGTTCGTGACGTCCTTGAACCCTGCACGTACGTCATTCTCAAATTTCACGTCAAACCCGGACACGATTCTCTCAAGCCTGAACCGCATCGATCAGCTATCTGATCAAAGCGTCGTAGCTGTTCAGGGCACACGTACGTACCCAGCCTTTGAGGGTGCTTCATGATGCTCTGCACGACGGCATCGTAGTGGGGAAAAAATTGGGCCCAATAACCAAGACTCAAACCGTTCAGCATCACGTCTCAAGGCCCAAATCGCACTACGTGGTGCTGTCGTGGACAAGACTCTCCTCATTAACGAATTGAATGTCAACGACAAATTTTTCGTCTCATCAGGAACAAAAGGTCTCTTTTTAAAAAGAAAAGAAAAGGAGATTTCCTTTGTTTATGCTATATTGAAAGCAAGAAAGGTCATCCAAGTTTTGAAATCGACAACACAAGAACAAACAAAATTTCTGCTTTGAAGCACACGGGCTGGTCACCATGCGCATCTAAAGATATGATTTGGTGTGGCCACGGCGCGGCCTCAGGGTGACCACGTCGCCGGCTTTTCGCGGCCGTTCGATCGGCCGCGCGGACGGCCTAGATCGGGCGAGCCGCGGTCGTTTTACGAAAAACCTCTTTAAGTTTTCGGAAATCAACCATATCTCAGACGTCCTCTCTCGAATTTTTACAAAAACGCGTCTCGTATTATTTCCAAATCAACGCTCAGTCCAGACCGGATGGGTACTGGTTTGTTTGCAAAAAAGACCTCCACTTTATCGAAAATCAACTCGCGCTCCCCAGACACTCTCACCGTTTTTTGCGAAAATATCCTCAGATTTTTCTCAAATCAAAATACAGCCCAACTTTGATTATATCTTTTTTTTCTCTAAAAAATACGTGTGGCCAGTGGACCGCGCGTATGGGCGCGCCCGAAAAACTAGTCACTATGACAGATTGTCTGCGTCCGGAACCAGCTAGCTGCTGGCCCCGTCCGGTAGTGCGACTACTGCTTATTTGGTACTACTAGGAGCAAAGCGTCTTCAGGAATCCCAGAAAATTTCGCAGAATCACAGCATTGCGAGCTCCCTGACGTTGACGGGGTAGACGAAGGTCTGGTTGCCGGCGAAGATCGTCTGCGCGGCGATGGCTGACACGGCCTGCGAGGGATGGTTGGCGTCCCAGAACAGGTAGTCGTCGCGGTTGGCGCACACCGGCGCCGTCTCGTTGCACGCGAACGCCGCCCCGTACGGGCCGCCGCCACAGCACGCCGCCTCCAGCTCCGTGAAGTCTGCAGGCACGTACGTACACAGTCGAGCAAACATACATGCATCAGATCGATCAGAACAATGGCGATCGGCGAATCAACCGTCACATTCGCAGCAGATGCAGAGAGGAGGAGGCGGGCGGCGATCGATCGCTTACTCCAGGCGTCGGTCCGCGGGTTTTCGAAGACGAAGGAGACCATGGCGTAGGCGTTGGCGAGGGAGTAGGCCATGTCGGGCATCTCGTAGCTGAGCTGCTTCAGCATCCCGGCGAGCATCGGGTAGGAGCGCAGCGAGAGGTCGTTGAGCGGGTCGAAGCAGCCCTGGGTTCCCAGCTGCTTCAGCCGGCGCAGCCTCTGCGACGGGATGCACCCCAGCTGCGGGATGCTGATGACGCTGAACTTCCTCGCGCCCATCTCATACAAGGCCAAGATGTACTGCTTGTAGGCAGCGACCAGGGCACCCAAGAACTCTATGTCGTCGCCGGGGGATGCCGAGTACTCGAACATGTCGTTGCTGCCGGTGCTGATGAAGAAGATGGACCTGCGGAGGAGACTCTCGGTCTTCTTCTGACCCGAGAGCTGGGCCATGCACTCAACAACCTCTGAGAAGTGCTCCAGCTGCTGGGACATCGGGATCACCTCGCCAAACTGCACAGCACGGACGGGTTTAGATGGATTAGCCGTGTTATTATGCATGCCTACTACTACATGTGCCGAGATTTTTGTGTATGGGCAAGTAGTACGACACATGCGTACCAGTGATTTGCCGGTGCCATCGGCAAGCCCGGACCCTCCGGACGCGAAGTTGATGCCCTTGTACATCTGAGACTTGAGGGCCTTTTCCGATAGAGAGAGGTAAGCCGGTGGGCTCATTTTGAAGCCGAGACCTCGAGCTGTTCACCATCATAGAGTGCGCTAGTGGGTCAGTCATCCACCACTGATCGCATTGCTGAACTCTGTAGGAACCACAGACTACAGGTGTGCATATTCCGTACCTAGCAGGTCTGCCGTGTTGAAGCCGTTACTGAACCGCCCGGTCGGCTTCGACCCGCCGGGAAAGTCGATGCCGTACTGCGGATAGTTGGCTCTGGCCGCAGCGGTGACGTTCAGGTTATTGTTGTTGCCGACGTCCACGGTGGAGTCGCCGAACACGAACGCCGCGGGGACAAGCCGCGGGTGGTGCCTCGCCTCCGCGTCCGTTGCCACGAGCACAAGCAGGCACAGGGCCACGAGCACGGACGAGGCAGTCCGCTGGGCCATCGTCTCGTCTCTGTGGCTTTTGCTTGTGCTCTGCTCAGTTTTCAGACGGTGAGGGCTGGGAATCCGTGACCGAGCATATATATACTGTGATAGGATGCACATGGTTCCATCAGGAATTAACGAAGACCAGCGCAGAATTATCATCGACTAGCTGGCCAATATGCTCTGGATTCTGGAATGGAATTGTCCCCAATCCCCATGCATGCCGATTACTACAACAATGTTGTTACAACTGTCGATGCAATGCAAAGAACGTTCTATGGAATCATCTGGAGGTCGTTTTCGTACAAAAAGGCTGAAAATGTGTCGTATTCTTGGAAGAAAACGGCTGAGAATGTTGTAATGTGTTTGAACGAGTCCACATGGCCTAGACCGGTAGCGCCTCGGAGGGAACAGCGACGTCACGACAGATGCACAACTGGCGCAGCAGCTTAGGACACATCGGCAGGGACGAAGAACGGCAAGCATGGTCTGCAGGAATGTACCGACATGCTTAGAGCTTGCGCTCGGATCTAGCTGCATCCAATCCAAGGGCGTGAGCGTGACGCTCTTGGCTCTTACGGGTATTTCTGGATTCTCTGGAATTTTAGTCGAGGACGCGTAGCAATTCGTTCAGATTATCACAGAGGGCACGAGAGGTGACACGTTGTCTCGGAGTCCAAACTACGCCGCCATCGTCATCTAAACCACAAGAAACATAACAATGAACACAGCCATGCATATCCGTTGTCCTACTACACACCAATATCACCAGCACAGACAGACACGGCCGTAAATCTATGGCACGTACAGTAGTAAGCAGCAGCAGCAACGGTACACGTCGATCGCACGGGTACGTACGTCCTCGTGCTCCGCTACTACCTAGTATCGGTCGTCTTCCACCAGCTGCCTGAAGTTTATGGGCGCGGCGAAGTGGAGCGAGCCGTTGTAGATGGCGGCGGCGGCGAGCTTGGAGGTGGCGTGCGTCGGGTGCAGCAGGTCCCAGAACAGGTACTCGTGCCGGTTGTCGCACAGCGTCGCGTTGGGCGTGCACCCAGACTCCCCGTTGAACCGGCCCGACCCGCAGCACGCGGTCGTCACGTCCTTGAACCCTGCACGTACGCACGTCAGTTTCAAATTTCACGTCAAACCCGGCGGACACGACGATCCTCTCAAGCCTGAACTGAACCGCATCGACCACGTACCCAGCCTTTGAGGGTGCTTCATGATGTTCTGCACCACGGCATGGGAGCTCCCGACGGAGTACCTCAACCCCTGGAAGCTCAGGCTGAGGCCGTGCATGGCCGCCTTGACGCCCTTGTTGAACCCGCGCGCCAGCTCGTTGAGGACGTCGATGCAGGCGCCCAGCGGGTGCAGGCTCCGCGGGTAAGGGCAGCACCCGATCGGCGGGACGTCGATCACCGCGAACTTCCTCGCCCCGAGCACGTACAGAGCCTGATTCAACCGCCGCCGGCCGTTTCGTTTAATTTCAGCGAGATTTCTCGGTGGATCATACCATGCATGGTTCAGACTTCACAGAGCACGGAGCGGCGCGGCGACGTACCTTCACATGGTTCTGGTACAGCGCGACGAGGTTGGCGACGAACCGCTGCTTGTCGGCGTCCGGCGGCGTGCTGTTCCGCGAGAAGAAGGCGAACAGGTCGTTGCCGCCGGTGCTGACGAGGAACAGGGACCGCGACAGCAGGGCGTCGGCGGCAGCTCCGTTGCCGACGCGCGAGGAGATGTTGCGCTGCACGAAGGCGAATTGCTCCACCTGCTTGCTCAGCGGGATGATGGAGCTCCCCTGCACGAACAGAGTCATCCACGTGTGTCATCTTTGCTTGCAGTTGCAGTGCCCGTGCAGGAAAGTAAACGGGCGCTAGCTAGCGGTAACTCTGGTCACGAGTGTCTTACTGTTGTGTCAAGAATGCCTGATCCTGCAGAGGCGAAGTTTACTCCCAGGAGACCTCTGTAGACCTGCTTGTTGGTCTTGTTGGCCACGGCGAGGAATGGCGGGGGGCTGCGCTTGAAGCCCATGTTCACAGCTTATAGAGTTGAACGAAAAGCCTGTTAGTTTTAGCACCAGATGAACATGTTGACAGCACAATTCTCCTGCTCGCTGCAGTTCTCGTGTTCTCAGAACTTGAAGAATAGTACATCATTTTCGAAATTGCTCTATTCCTACTTGTACTTGCAGACAATAACTAAGGATTGGCAATAGCAAATGTTCAGAGATTTCAGTTTTCAGAGTCTCCAAGGTGCTCAGGAAAAAGGTCGTGGAACTGGAGAACATGTGTGGGGGTGAGTCTGTGACCATGGGGTGGATATATATTTACTGTTTCTCATGTGACATGTGACATGCAGTTTTTGGAAGCCATGCAGAAGAGGTGCAGACGTGCAGTGGTTGCATGGTGTCCACTACTCCACTGTGTGGTGGCTCTGCTTCCTTCAAGCGCCAACGCCAAGCGAGTCGGTCAGTGTGCTCGGAGCCTCGGGCAGACGCTCATGTACACTGTGTGTTATCTGAGCGACAAATGCCAAATGCGTTAAGAGTAGCACAGCGAGTGATGGAGCCCTTTTACCACGTCTGTTCACAGTGTGCAGTGGCAATTTATTACGTATAGTTCCATCGATTCTCTGAAACACTGCGAGAGCAGCTTACTCAGTTTGGTTTGGTGATTTCAGAAATATTTTTTCCCCGTATATTTCTTGCCGTCACATTGGCCAATGAATTAGGCTCATATATGGAGTATGAATCTATTTAGATTTTACTATTGACACAAAATATCCGATTCTGGCCAAATTCATACTCCCTCCAGTCAACTTTGAATGACGTTTCGGAATTCGGACAAGCATTTTTGTTTGCTTGCAGTTCTACTCTGCTGTCCGAAACGTCATATAAAGATGACCGGAGGTTGTGTTTTTTTTGTTTCTTCTCGTCTTGAAGATGCAGAGATATTGCTATCTACCTGGTCCTGAACCTCTTTATCTGAAACCTAACGGATCGCGGCAACATACTTGATGACGCTTGTTTTCTCTGTTATATACTATAAACAGCCTGTTTGTTTGGGCTGATTTGGCTTATAAGTCATGGTTGAAAATATTGTTGGCTGGTTTGGTGTGAGAGAAAAATACTATTCGTTGGCTGAAAAGCCATGGCTTATAAGCCAAATACGACCAAACGAACAGGCTGAAAGTTGTCAACTCTGGAACTCAAACTTGTCTGGAAATTCAGAAAGCGTTAAAGCAGTTTAAAGACACTCTGCAAGTCTTCACTGCAAACTCTAGCGCCATCCAGGCTAAGGTCGATTGGGGGAAAGATATATTGAAGTGAAAACGATCTCGGTAGTGTACCGTGCATGCAGCAGGCAGAAGCTATGACTCATGAGCTCTGCTCAAACAAAATTCATCTGGACACAGCTGAATCGCAAAACTCGCAACCACAAATGAGTGAATGACCTTGAGAGCTTACCCAAGAAGTCGACGCCGTTGTATCCGTTGCTGAACCTGCCGGTGGGGCGCGACGTGGGGAAGTCGACGCCGTTGTGGGGGAAGTTGGCCCGCGGCACGTCGCTGCCCGGCAGGTAGTTGTTGTTGCCCACGTCCGCCGTGGAGTCGCCGAACACATAGATCGCCGGCACCTTGCTACTCCCTGCCGCTGCCGCGTCCACCGCCGCGGCGCAGGCGGCGAGCAGAACATGCAGGACTAGCACTGGCGGCACGGTGGCCATGGCCGGCCGGACGGCTGCGATTGCCAGCCGCAGATGCTCGGCGTAGGGCGCAGCTAGCTAGTGATGATTACTGGGTTTGGCCTGTGGGACTGGGGGCGGGCGGTGGTGGCTGGTGGCTCCCTCGATGGTCGCTGCTGCTCGGCTTTGGGAAAGGGCCGGGCCAGCCGAGACCGGCACGGCTCGGCCCTTTAAAGGGAGGTGGCGGCAAGCCGTAGTGGCTCGCTTTATGACCGTGCCAGCCAGCGGCATGGCACCACGACTGGTAGTGGTAGTACAAAAATGGCGGCTTTGGCAAAGAGGACCGTGGCGTGACGTGGCTGCGTTCGGCAAGTGCGTCGTCGTCTTGGGTCCGAGGGGGCCGACGTATCCACGCCGTCGTAGACGGGAGCGGTGACTAGAAAGTATAGAAATGAGCGGTGGGCAGGATCTCCTACATGCTGTACTTGTGAATCTCTCTTGTTTGGTAGAACTAGAGTACGGAGTACTTTGGAGAAGGGAAAACACAGACAGGAATTGTGCTGTGCAAAGGCAGATCTCTCGGTGTGTGCTTTAGTTCCAGCAGAACATGTTGGAATCTCTACCTCTTGATCTCCATTCACTCACTCAAGTGCTGTGGTCCTCTGCTATAGGATATGTGCACATCGTAGTCGTAGAACAATGAGATTGGTTTTCCTATTTTCTGATTGAAATACTGGCCGGAATGAAGTATCGTGGCTTAACTGAACTGGTTACTTGGAACTGTCACATTGTCAACAGAATATATTCTACGAACAAACACCTGGCCAGGAGTAACTTGGCTTAATTGAACTGATTACTTCGAACAATCACAGTGTCAACAAGAGAATATATTCTACTACCAATGCCAATTGCCACTGATATACATTTGTGCACGCATAATGCAACCCCAACACGCTTACGAACCTTGAAAGATTGAAAAGGCCAGATGGAATCCACAAGTACCGCGGTTAATACACTAGCTAGTGGGATGCAGCATCCTAAGATGGGCACACAAGCTTTGCTCAAGCTTATTCTTGTACGTTTTATTTATCGGTTTTCCTTTGCTCAAAGCATCCAATAATTCTGTCTTTACGCTTAGTGCATTTCATACTGTTGTTACCATTCCTTACGTTTTAAGCTATAGCGTGTCAGTTGCGGCTTTTCGCTTTGCGGACAGAAAATTAAAGAAGATCCCATTGCATGTATGTATATACGTGTGACCTTTTTCGCCCTTTGCAAAGCAACAAAAATAAAACGGCAGCAGTGGACACCTTTTTCTTTTGAGATCGAGATGAGTCCAGAGGGTAATCTGCGATTCACTTTGATGCCCTGCACATAACAGCTTTTACATGTTTTATTTACCGCATGTCGCTGTTCAAGCTGCAGCAGCGTGCATCTTTACCTACCGGATCTTCGACTACGTACGTACCAGACGCGCTGCCTTTAGAGGTATGACTATTTATCTTTTAGTATAGTATGTAATAACCATATAATAACATAGGGTAGTTGAGTATAATAGCATCTTTAAGAGTTTTTTCTTAAGCTCACACTCTAAATTATCATTTAGCGTCATTTAATAATAATATTCTCTATATCTTTCAATCATCCAAAAGCTTTTCTATATCTTATACACATTGCAGAGAGCACGTTCTCTATTTTCTGCTAGCGAGAAATCCAAAATAGAGAATAACAATATTTGAAGACACTACCACAAAAACATTTTATGGAGATAATTGTAGCTTTTAATACAATTTACAACTTTGTAGTTGAAGTGTTTTTATTTGAAGTCGTTTGGAGTCCCAAATATGCGTTTTAAGTTCATAGATTTTTTTAATTCAAAATTTTGAATTTTTAAATAACCTCGAGTGTTCACATAGTGAATACCAAAGTTGTTGCAGCCGACCTGATCTACATATTTGTTGTTGGTAAGTTTTTTATTCAAAGTTTTTTAATGTCTTGACTATTTTTTTTAATTCACATATTTTGATATTCAAATTTTGAATTTTCAAAAAAATCTTGGATGGAGACACGTATTATACTAAAGATGTAGTTCATGACGAGATTTGAAACTTGTAGTTCAAACTTTTTTCATTTGAGTTTATTTAGCAGCCAAAATATCCAATACATAATTATGAATTATTTATAAAAAGATAGAATCCTATATATACTCACAAGTGAGCCTGAGGGGTACGATGGTAAGAAGGTGTTATTCCCAAGTACATAGTAGGTTGCGGGTTCGAGTCTTGAGAAGCACCTCTGAAACAAAAGTATGCGCACATCTGAAAATCTTTTCTATACTAGTGAGAACTAATTAAAGAAAATAATTGAAGGTCATGTTTTCACGAAAAAACTCCATTCCTATCAATTTATATTATGTTCAAATTTTAAATAAGGTTATACATTTTATTTGAAACATTACGTCATAATCATAGTGGTAATTTAATTTAGACACTCTATGTTTTTTTTATAAATAATGCTACTATATATATATATATATATAATTCTTTGATTAGTAAATTTAACATCTCGAGTGCTACAGTTCAATCCAAAATGAGTGTTCATGCCATATAGTACCTAAGAGTGTAGAATAAAAATCTAGAATATTTTTCTTAATAAAATTAAAAAATAGAACTTTTAAAGAAAAAATATAATAAGCACTAGAACTTCAAGTTAACACTGAATAAAAAAATATTGCAACAATTAATAAGACAAAAGTTCAAAAGCTAATATATAGATTCACAATTTCACAGAAATGAATGCAACAAGAGTTTATATAATTTAATCTTAAATTTTGGTTAAATACATATCACGTTAGAAAAAATATAAATCTTAAAAATTCTAACTAGAGATTCCAACCGTGCCTCTATGTTAATTCTCACACGACACAACAAAATTCAAAAACATCTAGCCATCAATTCGGTATGTCTATGAGAGCCTAAAATTGCATTCTTTTTAGGACCAAAATGGGAGGCTAAAATTACATCATTTCTCGGACGGAGAGAGTACCCACCTATGCCATTATGAAACGTAACGTAAAGTGATCCTAAGTTTCCATGTACTCAACCCATCATTATGAAACGATAGCCTAGATATCTCCTCAAGTTTGTCTCTAAATTACACTCCTGTCAATGTCATTGTTAAAATACTAAAATAACTCCTCAAATCCATGTCTAAAATACTGACATATGCTATTATGATTGTAGCATGTGGGCATGGTGAACTAGTACTTAGTAGAAATCAGCTGCCACCATGAATGTACTGTTCAGAAATCCGTGAGGCCTTTTCGTTCTGTCGTATTTTATTGCCTCCTTTTCTTCCACTACTACACAGAGGCACAAATAATTGTATGATGCAAAGTGTGCATTAGCTTACGAGGCATCTTTTGCTACTGCTCTTTCCCGTGTGTACCGTCGGTCCGAGGCACTCGATCTGTTCGTCGAACACGCACTACAAGAACATCAGCGCACGTTCTAGCTGTAATCATTCCGATACAGGTCGATCGATCGATGGGAGATTCCATCTCGTCTCTTCTCTCTCCTGCTTTGTGGGTGAGACCGTGAGACACTGAGACGTGAGTGTCAGTGTGTCACCCGCCTAAAAAATACCGCCAGTGACCCCACCTGGTGATGACTGACGAGCATGGACCAAACCGTGCCGCGCCGCCACCGCCCGTTCAGCGAGTCGGACTCGGATCATCGGATGTGAGTTCGGCCGTGCACCGCCGAGTTGTGGGCATGGCCTAGGCTATATATAGGGTGACCCCGATGCGGCGATGGCATGCTCGGCCTTACAAGCGTCATCATCAGCCTTGCAGGAACTGGCCACCAGGTCCAATTTTTTTTTCTTGTTTTTTCCCAGTGCATGCGGAAGCGCGTGCAACCACATGTACGATCGTACCGTGCGCGTGCGACCACTTGCGCCTTGCACGCCCTAATAACGACGATCGGTTCAATGCGAGCACGGTGCATCAGACCAAAATTGGTCATCTTGTGCCGCAGCGATCGGTTCAATGCACACGGGAACGCAGCGACAAGACAACTACGTGAATACTCCCTCTATCTTTAAATAAAGACGTGATGACATGCGTGCTGGTCAGTTTTTTTTACTATATTTGCAGAAAATATTAATAATATTTATATATTTAAATAAGTTTATTATAAATATATATTCAGCGATTTATCTAATTATACCCCCTTCGTCCCAGAAAAAATTATAATTCTAGTATAGTGTCACATTTTAGTACCTTAAGTTTGACCAATTCTAAATAACAAAGCATTAATACTTATGATACCAAATAAATATTATTAGATTAATTACAAAATGTATTTTCATAATAAATTAATTTAGAGCCATAAATGTGAATACCATTCACTATAAATTTGGTCAAACGTGAAACACTCTGCGTGGTACGTAACCTATAGTTGCATTCTTTGGAACAGAGCTAATACTAATTATATATTATAAATATTAATATTTTTTATATATATTTGATTAAAATTAAAAAAGAATTGACTTCTCAGAAAGCGTGGACGTCTTTGTCTTTGAACGGAGGGAGCACTGTATATCGGAAAAAGGAAAACTCTTTCGCCCGTTTGCATGCTCTCTCTCTCTCTCTCTCTCTCTGGGATACTACTTATCCAGTGGCGGAGCCAGGATTTAAAACTTGGGTATTCCCACTTCCACGTCATAAAAAAAATCGAATCCATAGGCTTAAAATATAGCCAATAGCACTGCAAATCATCCACTTTAAACCAATATTTGCTTTCTAGAATCTAGTCTTCTAATTGAAAGATCAGTTTTTTACCTGTTTCGAGCTGAAATGTGCGAAAATACTATTGGTTATAGCATTATACATTTATATATATAAGTATATGCACATATCTACGTAAAAGTGTACCAAAATAGTTGGGTATTCTTTGGAATACGGGGGAATACCCCTAAATCCGCCCATGTACTTATCACGTGAACTTGTGAACCAACGAGGCCCAGATGTTATCCCAACTCAGTTTGGTCCAATATCGAACTGTTCGGTCCAATTAACAGTAAGAAAAGGATACGGCAAATGACGGAGGTAAAGCCCATCCAGAATCTGCCATCAGAATACCTGTACAGATTCCTCTATCTAGAAAACCAACTGTACAGTTGTATGTCAAAAAGTAAGGGGCTCATGCGTCCTTGCATTGCATCTGTTTTCTGTTGTAAAACGTACGGACGGTTTCCAGAAGGAAAAAAGAGGAAGAAATCCTAATTCTAGTCCGTTTGTATATGGACTTTTACCAAACTCTTAGATTTTGGTAGAACTATATATACGTGGGAGCTCTATATTGTAATTACCAATAATTAGAGAAATAAAGAATACTCTTCCTATCTTGTGTCTATTTGTTCTTCTACTTTCATCTACTGTGTTGATCATGAGAGACGGAGAGGAAAAGATCCTAACCGTTTGCGACATGTTTTATAACACGTTATCAGCACGATAAGCTCTACATCGACATCTCCTTGAAGTCGTCTGTTGGTATTTATTAACTAGTCACTTGTTTTAATAGCCACCTATTATAAACCTATATCTTCTAACATTACTTTACTAGGTTGTCATCCCTAGTGATGTTGCTAGAGATACTTGTTGATGCTACTTAACATTACTACTAGAATAATACTAAATAGTTCTTTATTAATTTATGTGACTAGGAGAAATATATAGATATGAATAAAAAGGAATCTAAAAGCGCACAGATAATTATACCATTGTAGCACTTCACCCGAGAGTATTCTAGGTATAGTTATTTATATTTTACTAAAGAGAAGGTCTAGCATGGACAAGTATTGATAACTTATACCATTAATGAAGAAGTAAATCATAACCAATATTCTACTCATAACAGGGGTAAGTCATAAAATAAGATATATATATATATGATAAGTATTGATCAATGATAATTATAAATCACTCAGAGTACTCCTTTCTATGGTATTAGCATGGTCAGGTAGAATATTAGAGGAATAATTGCTAAGTCATTGTTAATTACAAGTCATCATACATTGATTAGTGCAATTACACCTAATAGTCATTGCTAAGATCATCTTCATATCTACACATAAGGGATATTACTAAGGGAGATTAAGAACATAGCTTGTCCCTCTTCGTAACCAGATCCTACGTGCTACCTACATCGGGGAGTGTACTACAAAGGACTCAACAGGAGTGTCACGTCCGTGATCTACCACATGACCCAGAACATAGGGTGTATCCGCAGGTAAACAACGTATAAGCACCACGCTTACATAATGTCGACCAACCACCCATGGATCATTAGGGTGAGCGCTATACGAACATATGCATGAATATGATGATAATCCAACTATACTAGGTATATAATCAAAGTAGACAATGAACATTAAAACGAAGAACATGAATAAGATGAATACTAATATTGTCATAACAATTGTAGCAAGCATATAAAAGTAATGGAGATACAAAAGAGAGAGAGGGTACAAAGATTATACTGAACCCGCTCTTGACACGATCAGCAATCCAAGCGAAGCCTACTTGCCTCCCTCTAGACCTAGCCTAACTAGCTATGCCCTAAAATATGCTGGAGCTCTGAGGATGATTAGAGTTTCTGTCTTCTCAAATGACTTGATGCCTTCAGGGGGGTAGGGGCTGATATATATAGGCTGGAGCGTCCAACGTGAGCCCTTGGATCAAACCGACTTAAGGAACAACATAGATGCAACCTAGAAGACGGTGGAGAACCGACATTGCAACGCGGAGGCTGATAGGTGGGCCCAGGGGCCGGGCGCCCTGTAGGTGGGGCCACACCTAGCAGACCCTCGCTCTCTCCCTCGGCACGGTGTCCTCTGGTGTCCTCTAGAACCTTCTAGTGTCCGTTTCGTGGTGGATAAGCGCAATTAAATCTGACATGTAGGTCCACCTTGACTATTTTCTGAATGAACCCTGCAGAAATCACAGATTCACCAAAACTCGTGGAATTTATTAGTTTAAACCCCTACACCTTTGTTAGTGATCTAAATTGTGCCCTTATGCATGTTTTATTGATGGTTTATAATGGTTGTTAACTACCATCAACAAACTCTCACAAGCTTAACCTTTGCTAGTCCCTTAGCAAAGCTAAACTCAGCAAAATGGATCAGGAGTTGCTATAATGCTCTTACTCCTCAAAAGTACACATGCATTCAAACAAGAATTCTTCTCCGGACTAAAATAAACCGATCTGACTTTCAAACTTACCCATATTACCTTTAACTATAGGGCTCCTTAGCCTTCACTTGGGTCTTGAGCAATTGAAAGACAGAATAATCAAGTCAAGCACTATGTCTCAAGTTCTTTGCTCAACCATTGTTTCAGAGTTTGTTTAGGTTTTCAAAATAAAACTCAGAGCTTCTATTGTATGACACTCTCAAGTCTCTCAATATATGTGGTATTTGTGGATCCTCACCAAGGCAATAATAATGTTATGCCTTTTTCTTCCTACAACTAAGGCTTATGTGGATCTCATAGGAGTGAAAAAAGCATGAAAGAGCATACTTACAATACATATATTATAAAGTCAAACATCGGATCCAAAGAGAGTTAAGTCATACAATCAAATCAAGATGTGCATGTGTGTAGATGTCTATGGTGGATGTATATGGTGGCTAACCTAATTCTACTTTGCTCCTTGAAAACATATCTTTCTTTTGAAACTTGGAAACAACTTTGCAAGAAAACATGGGCTATCTTATTCATCTCTTCTTTTTTCAGGCGGGCATCGGAGTACCCACTATTTTATATATCTCGGACACTTGTCCATTTTTTTCAACACTTTTTCTTTTTCTTTTTTCTTCTTTTCATGAATAACTTTTGCATAGCCTCATACTTCTTTTAACTGCAACAAAACTTTTGAGAGATAGTAACAAGAATTCGAAGCATTTATTTGGTGGATATCCTATAGGGTATATTTTTTGTGTTCACTCCTAGTGTAAGAGTAATAACGTCCCTTGCTATTCCCTTAGGGAATCGGATTGATTGGTCCGCCATCTGCAACTGCATATATGTAGGGAACAAAGGTTCGTTACCGAATAAATATTCATACATTACCTTGGACATTATATTGATGCCCGATCCATTGTCGTAGAAGATCTTGTGGAGGATTCTTTCATGGTCCTGGACATAGGAGAAGAAGACGATGATACACCCAACATCCTTGGAAGACCGTTCCTCAACACCACCAACACAATCATCTACGTCGGATCTAGACAAGTCTACTTCCATATTCCTAGAGAAAAGGTACGCTGTTATTTTAATAGTTATACTACTTATGAACAGCCGAAGAAGAGCCGCTCCAGGAGGAGACGTCGATCATCCCAACGTCAAAGGAACCAACCCCGATGGAATGAATGGGAAGATGAAGAACCTGAAGCACCTGTGAAAGATGAACCTATTCCGCCTAAGACAAGTCCACAGTCCAGGCAGGTGTGGAAAGAAAAGGTGACATCATCATCAGAGTCACCATCATAAGATGTGTAGCCATCTGGGTCTCCACCGCTAAGACCGGATGATGCACCCAAGGAATGAAGGACTTCTCTCCAGTCAAGTCCTGTCTGAAGGACTTAAAAATTCAAACCCTCACCGTGAGGTAACAACGGTAGTTATCCATATTTACTTTCTAGCATAGCATAAATTATTTTTCACTTTAGAATATTTACTTTTCTGTATTTGCCTTGCACTAATAAAAGAAAAATAGAAAGTTTCATTACTGCATATAAAATCTTAAAGCCCCATGTGAATAAATCTACGGTGTGTAAACACCTACCGAAGTATTCACTGTGGTGGCATAAAAATAAAAATACTGAGCATGCATATTTTTCCTTCTGCATTGTAAAAAAATATTAAATGTACATCTTGCTAAAATGTTGCCAAAAGAAAATCTATCTAAACCCACAAGGACAACAAATCTTTGAATGGCTGACCGCTAACCCCTTATCCTAATCTGTGCCACGAGTTTTGGTGTTCTTGTTGGAGTATTTTGCAGGATGACACATAAGATCAAGAGCAAGTGTACTCGGCTGTCTTGATCCATCCAAAGTACATCTTCCTGAACCGCTGCTATACTCGCTACACATGAGGAACCTAACTTCTGGATGAATGAGAAGGATATCAGCTAGCAAACCCGCTCTGAGAAGTATCACTTAACATTCAACAATTGACCATAGCAACATCTAGCTTGGGGGAGGAACATCCCCTATGTATCTAGCTAAGTATTTCTTTCCTTTAGTTTTACTATTTTTGAGTTTGTTTTATGCTAGATATAATAAAATAAAAAGATGTATAACAAACTAAAACAAAATAAATTTATCTTAGCTAGTTATATATATTAATAAGGTGTGATCTTAAATTTTGAAAACAAAATAAAAAAGTATGCGTCTAGTTTTCTATTTTTAAGAGCTGAATAAATAAAATGGACTTTGAGGATAATCTCTTGCTATACGCCAGGGTCATCCTTCTTAGCAAGAAATGGTGAAGCGAGGAGGTGGTCGTACTTAGATCGAAGTGTGTTGATCATGTTGACCGTTTCTTCTTATGGCTGACTGGTCTTGTTCATCCTCCTTTGGTTCTTCTTCTTCTTGGTCACTCTTGTCTCTTCGGGCAGGTATGCCTTTTGTGGATGACTAGGAGATTGCAAGATGCAGTTCTTGAAAGAGAACTTCTCCTTTTTATCCTTGATCATAAAACAGATCTTGGCACTGTCTGCGTAGACGATGGCTTTTGTGGTGCTCAAGAAAGGTCGTCCAGGATGATGGGTGTCCTTTCATCTCCACCTGTTTTCAAAACCACAAAATCTATGGGGACATATGATTGTCCCACTTGGATGATGGCATCTTCAAGAACTCCCTTGGGGTAGCAGAGTGACTGATCTGCAAGCTACAAACGCATATTTGTGTACAACAAAGGATCTCCTAAAATTTTCTCATAAATTATCTTAGGCATGATGTTGACACTTGCTCCAAAGTCACAAACAACTTCCCAGAAGATATGAGGTCCAATGGTGATAGGGATGACAGGTCTCCCTGGATCACCTTTCTTGTCAGGCAAGGTGTAATCTATCCACCTTCTCGTCTATGGCTCCGTGTAGTAGAAAGTTGCATTGTGAATATTGACAAGATTTGTAGTTTTTAGATCTTCTGGCTGCCCTAGAATCTTACCTTTGTCGAACAAAGGAACAACAGCCGCCAGCTGAGCTATTTGTGATTCTATCATTTTATTAAAGCTATGCTGGTTCTTAATGGCTGAAGCAATGCTATCTATTCTGTTACTTATATTTTCTAGAATTTTATCATTGATAGCTATCTTCTTAGATAATCCTTCTATAAGTCTAGATTGGCCAGCAATTAATTCTCTCAAGGATGGTTGATTGAAGTTATTATAATTATTACCTTGAGGGTTACCTTGGTAGTTCGGCCTCTGTTGCTGGTTCCATCATTGATTCTGTTGAGGACGATAGTAGTTGTTGTTGATAAAGTTCAAATCCTCTTGGGTTTCAGGACAACTATTCCTTGAATGCCCAGTGTTGCCACATACTTTACACGCCATGAGTGAATCATGAATGTGCATGACTTCTTGCTTTTCATTAGCTCGGTCTTCAAGCTTCTTCATCAGTAGGTCCATCTTGGCAGATAGCATGTCTACCTCCTTGAGTTGATGCATACCTCTACATCTCTTACGGGTCTAAACACGTTCTTCATTCTAGCCTTGGTTGGAGGCCATCTTCTCCACAAGAGTGGTCGCAACTGGAAGTGTAAGTGACAAGAATGCACCTCCAACGGCAACATCCATGGTCTCACGGGTACTGTTGGTCAACCCATGGTAGAACGCCTGCATGAGTAGCCAAGTCTCCATCCCATGATGAGGACATTCTGATATATAGTCTTGAAAGCGTTCCCATGCCTCAGGGATAGATTCATCATGTTGCTGCTAAAAACTTAAAATTCTCCCACGCAGAGCATTGGTCTTACCCGTGGGAAAGAACTTTGCTAGGAAGGCAGTGGAGTAGTTATCCCATGTAGTGTTTCTATCTTTATCGGCATAGAACCATTGCTTCGTCTTCCCCAATAGTGACAATGGGAAGAGGCGAAGTAGTATGCCATCTTTGCAAACTCCCTTGAGGGTGAAAGTGCTACAGATCTCCAGGAAGTGTTGGAGATGAGCACTCGCATCTTCATGTGCCTTTCCATAAAACTGGCTAGCTTGCACTATGTTGATGAGAGCTGGCTTGAGCTCAAAACCATTGTCTCTGACATTGATCGCCAGTCCAGTACGGATGTTGGCCGTAATTGGAGCAGAGAATTCACGGAGAGTCTTGTTGTCGACATAGAATTTTCGTCCCGTGCTGAGGACACACGTAGCAAGCCGAAAGGGTCTGCTCGATGGAGCTGTAGATCCACCTAGCTTCAGCGCAGGGATGGTCGATCCTGCGCACTCCTCCCGAGACGTGCCAGTCAATTTGACCCTGTAATTGACAAGGAGAGAAAGTTTATCAGTAATTAAGGGCGGAACGTGCCGGTGTTGCCAGATAGTCCTGAATGTGCAGCTCTGAGAGCCGATATGAAAGGAGATCGACTAAACAGTCAATTCCAGCATATTTGCAAGAATAAATCGATTAAGGCTCTTTGGGTTGTATAAGAAGAATCGGTTATCATTCAGGATAAATGTCATTATTCGAACAAATATTAATCAATGGTAATAAGATGTCAACAATGATTGGATTATGCTAAGCCAATGATTACAGGCAACCGAACCCCTTTTTATATAAAGAAACAATTCAACACCACTTAACCATTTAATAAAGGTAAATCTAATGAACATGTTAGATCTCATCTATCGCTATGACCAGTGGGGCATAAGGCAGAATCATGCAGGCCGTAGAAATAACAATAGACTCGACAACCCTAACTCATTACTAATATCAGTGGGGCATGAGGCAGAATCATGCAGGCCGTAATACAATAATAAGATCATGGGGCTAACATATCTTTCAACCTATCTTTACTTCAACGGTCTCGTGATGTGAATTGTTCATGAAAGCACTCGATATCGGCTAAAACAGCCGATTTAGGCATAACGCACAGCTAAAGTCATGCCTTATCAGGAATAGATCTATCAAATAACGATCCCCACTCCACGGTATTAACAGTGGGGTGTGAGGCAGAATCACATAGGCCGTGATAACGGGCCATGGAATAGTTCTCGCTAGCCAATAAATCTACTTAAGACGCAACATGCTTTAACCGCACGCTATGCACGATCAAGATTGACATAAAACGGCCGATAAAACGTAGCTCATCATTTAATGTGTAGATTAGATCAGTTTCAGATTAACAAACAATGGGCTAAACAAGATATAAGGCCGATCTAGATCAATTCCAATCGGGCAGAGTGATATTGCTGTAACTTAGATAAATAATGAAAGCAATATGCAACATCGGTAACTTGATGAATCTACCAAAGACTGCCATTCTAAGGTAGAGCCAATAACTTGGCCTTGATCTAGTTCATGCAGTGGGGGTCGACCGGATCGATGCAGCCATACTTGAACTAGGCAAGAATCGATAACTAACTTATACCAGAGTCGCAGTGGAGATCGACCAGATCGATGCAGCCGTACGAACAGAGGTATAAGCCATGGCGGTACTTACAACAAGCAGTGGAGGTCGACTGGATCGATGCAGCCATACTTGTTGAAGAACTCGTCGAGATCTACTCTACTCCTACTCCTAAGGGGTGGTCAGAGCCGAAAAAGTAAATAACTTGTATATTGGATTGATTGATGTCTTTACAATAGCCAGGGTTTGATATTTATACCCGGAGTCTAAACATGAATCTTACTTGATCATGATTCAATACAATCTTAGGTATAAAGGAAAACATTCCAAATTTAATATAACTTGGACTCTAATCTTTCTCTTTTTGTAGAGTCCATTATGTCCTGTCCTGGCGCTGATCGTAGCCTTTGTCTTTATCTACCGGCGCTGCCTGAAGAAAGCCGATTCCAGTGCTGCATTTGAACCGGCTGATTTTGATCTGTACGCAATTGATTCCCTGCTGACATGATTTTGGGAGCTTTCAAGTCCCTGAGACCCTTCTTCCAAAATTTGGTGTAAACACATGCCCCCCAATTTTTGGATAAAAGTAATGTTATTCCAAAATTATCATGTCTGTATCCCTGATTGGTCCACAGTCACGGGTAGAGAACCTTGATCTAGGGTCCATTGTTTGTCGCCGCTTGCGTCAACTCATGAGCCTATGCCTCAAAACTTTTACAAGAGCGTCACTGCTTCACGGGCACTTAGATTCATCTTTTCGGGCCGGCTATAAAATGTCTATCCGACCCTGGTGAGAGCAACTCAACAATTCAGTCATGTTTTTCTTCCATCTGCTCCCTCGAGCGCCTCTAGTTCTGCTGGACCCTCCATGGTCCATTCTCTTGCTATGAAGATCTTGAGCGGTTAGAAGAATTCTTGTGCATAGGGTGATTGTGTCGCTCATTCTAGCGCCTTGTCGAGCAAGAGGATCAGCTACTGCGGCTAGAAGAAGTCTTGTGATATCACCTACGTCTTCTCACCATGCTCGCAGAGCTGTTCTAGTGTTTGCAAGGGCTAAAATGTGTGGACACCTTCCCCTTGTTCGTTCCACCAAATGCCCACCATGAAAGCCACAAACTTCTTTCCCACAGTTCACCAAGAAATCAGCTGGGCATCTGTTGGGCGGCCTTTCCCCTTTTCCTGGCACAATTCTATCAATGGGCCGACGTGACTCGGTTCAGATGACCTTCAGCCTTGTGAGGGTTCAGACTCCCTTCAATCCAAAGAAATCTCGGTGGGTTGGTTTCTGGTCAATGTAAATTTTCGTATCTGCTCCATGATATTTTGTAATTCGGGGAAGCAATAAGTCCGAATTTGTTATCTCTTCGTTATCTGTCCCCTGAATTTTTGAAGCGTCGATCCGTTTCCATTCCTAATTTCAGTTTTACACCCCCGGCAAAGTCTATCTTCTCGCCTTCCTGGATTATATATACGGGCCATGGCTCTGGATCGAAAAAACTACCCGCTTCGTCTCAAACCTCCTGTATCCTTAGTATAGTTTCTGCTTTTTCCGTAGGCTTGAGATTATGCAGAACAACAATAGATCTACTGAGGAGGCTCTCGATGGATCTGCTTCATCGCGCCAGCGCATCCTTCATCAAGAGGGTGCACCTCGTGGTGCCCCCACTGCCTCGGGGAATAGGACCGACTCCGTTCGGCCTTTAGGGTCCTCTTCGTTAATAGCTTGTCGCCATCTCCCTTGTTATCAAAGGAGGTGGATTGACAACGCCGATCTGCCTGCCTCCATTGATCGGCATGGCCAGAGTCTCGCTAAATGTCTCTCCCTCGCAGAATCGGCTCTGGCCATGGTTCGATGTCGATCACCTCCCGAGGCCGATTCAGTGGAGGATAGGTTGGCTAAGGCCAAGGCCAAAATCATGGGTGAGATATCTGTCATGACCTTTGCTCCCTTTCACTTTCATCCTCAAGATTCTGATCACCTTCCCTTTGAATCTTCTTAGATTTGTCTGCCCATCTAGAGAGCCTCCGATCGGCCACGGAGCACGCGGCGGGAATCGTCAACGCCAGAGGCGCTGTCCCATTGGTTCACTTGCACGATATCCCGAATTGCGTCAGGGAGGTCGCTTTGCATGGCGTTCGCCATGGTGTCGCCATGGCGTTGGCTTGCGCGCAAGCTCATTCTGGCCATGAACTTCGGTTTCTCCCCCATGGTCTTCCCACAGCAGTGCGCCTCGGGGATCATGAACGTCTGATTGAGGATTTCTTCAGTGCTGCTAACTCTGTAGCCTATATCTCCCAGGCCGATGATATAATAGCCAAAGTGTTTTCCGGCCCGTAGTTTGTAATAGATGATATTAGCAAATAATTCCTCTGTCTTGAGTGATTTTTTCTTTTGTTTCATACTTCATATTATATGCATCACTCTGTCCATGTTCGCTTTGCTCCTGCGGGCGATACACATTGTACCGGCTTTTACCCTTCTGGGTTTATTTTTGCACCAGAAGCGATACCCTTCTGGTATCAACTATTAGAGCTGTCAACCGAGCAAATTGGTTGTCAAGTATTAATCCAAACATTAGGGTAATATTCCTTTAAATACTCCCCATTCGATTGCTGAATCCTTCTTCTCCTCTCAGCGTTTCTAAAATCTAAATATCACCAGGCGCACAACGCTTGATCCGATAAGGTTTCTCCCGATTAGGTGACCATACTGGCTATCTCGCTTTTGGCCGTCAAGGGTAATTGAAGGGTCGAGATGGCGGACTAGAGGGGGGGTGAATAGTCTTTTCTAAAATTAATCGCGTCGGCTAACCGATATAAATGCGGAATTAAAACAATCGGTCTAGGCAAGACTACACCCCTCTATATATGTTCACTAGCACCTTGCAAAGATACTAATAAAGCAACTAAGGTGCCGGGCTAGCTAGAGCTCTCCTAAACAATTCTAGGAGCAAGGTCACATCAACCTATGCCACTAGTACTTTAAGTAACAAGGGAGCTCCTACACATGCTAGTAAGCAAAAGCACAAAGCTAACTAAGCTCACTAGCAATGCTCAATAATAAGGCAACCAATGCCTAATTAGAGAGCGCAAATACTTAGCTACACAAACTAAGCAATATGACTAACAAGGTTACTAAAACCAAATTAGCCACGCAAGGGAGCTACTTCTATGCTACACAAGCAAGAAGGTATTTAGCTAGCTACACAAGCTATCTAATTACAAGAGCAACTACACAAGCTTAAGATATATATATATATATATATATAAGTAATTGCAAGCTTGTGTAATGGGGATGCAAACCAACGGGAAGAACAAGGTTGACACGATGATTTTTCTCCTGAGGTTCACGTGTTTGCCAACACGCTAGTCCCCGTTGTGTCGACTGCTCACTTGGTGGTTCGGCGGCTAATTAGCATCACCCGCTAAGCCCGCACGTCGGGCACCGCAAGAACCTACCCCTTGAGTGAGGGTAGCTCAATGACACGCTTTACTAGAGTTGCTCTTCGCGGCTCCCGCGGGGCGAGCACAATGCCCCTCACAAGCACTTCTCCGGAGCGCCGCACAAGCTTGTTGTGCGCTTCGACGGAGACCACCACCAAGCCGTCTAGGAGGTGGCAACCTCCAAGAGTAACAAGCACCACCGGCTTGCAACACGACCACCTAGTGCCACTCGATGCAACCACACGATGCAATCGCACTAGAATTGCTCACTCACACAATCGAATAATCACTATCAAGTATATGTGTGATGGAGGGCTCCCAAGCACTCACAAGCATGGACACTAAGTCCCTTGAGGTGCTCAGCACCAGCCATGGCCGAGGGCCACTTCTATTTATAGCCCCAAGGGCTAAACTAGCCGTTACCCCTTCACTGGGCAACGGTCGGGCCGACCGGACGCTCCGGTCGTGTTGACCGGACGCTGGACCTCAGCGTCCGGTCGCCCGCAGACGGCTACGTGTCCTAATTCCAACGGTCACTTGACTTGACCGGACGCAGCAGCTTTCAACTGACCGGACGCTGAACCCTCAGCGTCCGGTTGTTTCCAGTAAGGTACCGACCTCGACCGGACGCGTCCGGTTACACTTGATCGGACGCAGCCAGCGTCCGGTCACACTCCAGCTTCTGCATCATCGAACATCAGCCTGACCGGACGCAGCCTGCCAGCGTCCGATGCATTCAAATCCAGCGTCCGGTCAGATGACCGACGCCAGCATCTTCGCGACTAACTTGTTTTTACTTCTAACTTAATCACCCTTGCTCCAAGGTGCTAACCACAAGAACTTGCATCCGGCGCAATAGAAAATAGGCATTCTATTTTCCCGAAAGCGCCGAATCTCGCCTCGCAAGCTCGGTGGGAGGGAGAGAGGGACCCAAAACCCATCTCACCCCTGCAAACACCACCTCCTTGGTAAATGTGCCAACACCACCAAGTGTACACCACCATGTGTATGTGTGTTAGCATTTTCACAGTCATTTCCCAAAGGATGTTAGCCACTCAACTTGCCACGCCACTCGATCCTAGCGACAATGCAAAGTTAGATCACTCGAGTGGCACTAGATGACCGATATGCAAACAAGTTTGCCCCTCTTGATAGTACGGCCATCTATCCTAAACCCGGTCATAAACTTCTCTACACACCTATGACCGGTGAAATGAAATGCCCTAGGTTATACCTTTGCCTTGCGCATTTCATTCCATCTCCTTCAATGTCGATGCAACACATGCACCAACACGATCAACAATCATATGATCCACTTCATATCATCACGTGATCATATTGGTTCATCGATCTTGACTTCACTTGCCCTTCACCGTTGCCATCGTCCATCGGCGCCAAGTCTTGCTCAAGCTTCACCGCCACGCGGTCCATCACTCCAAAGCCTTCGACTTGCCCTTCACGCTTGCAACCGGTCCATCAAGCCAAGTCTTGTCTTGATCTTCTCCACCTTGATCACATGACTCAATGTCATGTCTCATGTGCAATAAGCTCCTTCATCATCACATGTGTGAGCTTTGCAACATCTCCAAGCCATTTTCACCTCCATGGCATATGTTGCTCATACACATGTACCTGTGGACTAATCATCTGTGTATCTCACATAAACACAATTAGTCCACCTAGGTTGTCACTCAATTACCAAAACCAACAAGGACCTTTCAGTAATCCATCCCTAGCTTTCTCTGGAGTCTCATTGCCATTGACCGTCATAAGTACATCTTTGAGAGCATCCCTAGATCAGCCGAACAAGTTAAACAGATCGCGGGGGCTGATGCTATTCGCCTAGAAATATTGGGAGCAACCCATGACGTTCCAGACTTGAAATCTACATGTCAATGCGTATCTTGTGTAGAATCGATCATACTCTCCGTTATTTAATTACGCTTCTTTTTTCCGGCTAAAGAGCCGATTTGATACAGCCGATCCTAGACTTCTAATCCAATCAAGTCTGAAAACACGTCTTTTATTAAGAGAACCCTTCGATTTCCTGCCTTCAGTTGCTCAACGCCGTACTCCCATCGGCATTAGTGAAGTGGCGCTTCGCCTTCCATTAATTGCGGTTGCCTTTTACGCGTCCCGAGGCGTCTGCCTCTTCGCTTCAGGTCTTCAAATACCAGCCGATGGTTTTGGCCTCGAACACATCTCCACTCGCAACTGTTCCTTTGCTCTTCTCCACCTGACGAAACCCTATAGCGGTTTTCCTTCTCCCTTTCATAGATTCAATCGTCCTTCATGGTCGGCGAAGACAACCAAGGCAAGCGTGCGGCGGAGGAAATCCTAGAAGAGAGCATGCCGATGAACCAGCGTCTCCGACGCATGAGGTGAGATTGACATTTCTTGTTTATGATGATGAACAGTTCTGACTCGCCTACAGGTTTGTTGTGAATGACAGTCTCTGTCCTCTTCCCAGGGCCGGCAAACTCACTGATGCTGCATCTTGCGCACCGGCTTCATCGTTGGGTTCTTCCAACTCATATGACGGCGATGATGCCCGACGCTTCTTTCGAGAATGGAGGGCGGCCGTGGACCGCTATTTCAAGGCGATTCAGAACAATGGTCAGCTTGAGATTCATCTAGGGGTCTTCCAAGCGGCCCTTAATGCGGCTGAGGAGGAGGCCAGCATCGTTCGAGCGCGGCTGGCTGAGTCTGACGCCGCGGTAGCAGGTAAGATGAGTTCTATGAACGTTTTTATTCTGGTTTCCATTGCCTTTGTCTTGATATTCTTCTGTAATCGCCAGCTCAAACGGTTCAATTGGGGTCTCTCCAATTGGCGGCAAACGTGGCCGCGGACGTCGTCAATGCTAGGGGTTCCCTCATTGATGTTCGTCTCCAAGACATCCCGGCCCGCGTCTAGGAGATTTCCCTTCACGGCGTTCATCACAGCGCGTCGGTGGTGCTAACTGCGGTGCAGGTCCAAACCGGGCATCATCTCCACGCCATGGAGGTTGGCTTCCCGATTGGCGATGGCCCTGAGGGGCATGAAGATTTGATAGAAGATTTCACCGCAGCGGTATAGGCCAGCGTGGACATCACATCCGCTCAGGATGTGGTGAACAAAGTCTTCGACTAGATTATACTTAGGGAAACCAATGAACAAAGACTTCTCTTTCATGAATGCGCCTCAGTGCAATGCCCTTGTGTATAATTGTTTTTGCTTTTTGTTTTTGCTCTGTAGGCGATACATATCGTATCGGCTTTTATTGTCTTTGAAGATTTTCACTTTTTGAACTAGAGGTGATACCCTCCTGGTACCGGCTATTAGAGCCGAGAATGAATTGGCTGTCAAATGTTGACCAGATGTTAGGATAACATCCCGCAGAACTTTCAATATCAAAGGTCAGACGAGTAATCAACCCAGGTCAAGCGTCCTATTAAGCGAGACAGAACTTCTTTAAGAAATCCATTAACTCTAAATCGCACTTACACTTTGACTCAGCCTTCACATACGTCGGCCTAAACCCATCTCCAAGACTCAATGCTTATTTTTCCTTTGATCCAACGACCGATGTGAAGCCATGATTTTTCTACTAAAACAAACTCTCAGAGCCGATTGCTTGCATCGGCTATTGGCTTTCATTGCTGATTTTAATAAAGCCTCCTACCCATGACTTGCTAGAAAAGCATTCGAAGTCTCCTAGTTCCCAAAAGACTGGATCAGCTGTTGTGATGCTCACAAACTCATCAGCGTGAACCAGTTTGACGTCATCTCCATGCCATTGAATCAAACACTGATGCATGGTCGATGGTATACAACAATTCGCATGAATCCAATCACGACCGAGCAGCAAACTGTATGACCCTTTTCCATCGATGACGAAGAATGTGGTGAGCAGAGTCTTGCTTTCGATTGTTAGTTCGACGTTTATTGCCCCCCGGGTCTTAGACATATTACCCTCGAAGTCCTTAAGCATCATGTCAGTCTCCATTAGATCTCCTGGTCCTTTGCCAAGCTTACAAAAAGTGGTGTAAGGCATGAGATTGACAGAAGCACCTCCGTCCACCAGCATCTTGTTCATCGGCTTTCCATCAACAAGACCTTTCATATATAAAGCTTTTAAGTGCCGATGCTTGACTGGTTTGTCAAATATTGCTTGTTGTACAACCGTTAACTTGGCAACTATCTCCTCATACTCCGATTCATCAAAATCCAAATAAACTTCTTGATCTGCTAGAGCTCTGAATTTCAATGGCAACAGAAAAGCCATTTGGATATTAGCCGCCAGTTGCTTTCTATCGGCTGTTTGCTTGGTACACCATACTTGAGGTTTACCGGATGCCTGAGCCTGTTCCATCTCTTTATTCCTTAGGCGTTGTACCCTTCTCTTCAGACTTCTTGTTAAACCTCCTAGGCACCACTGGCCTTCCTGCCACATATATCTTCTTTCATTGCCTTCCTCTTCGTAATCAGCCCAGTCCTGATCAACGACTCTTTTTCCAAGCTGATCATGAACACTTTTATTTTTTAAGCGCCAATCCATGTTATTATGATGATATGCATCTTGAGCATGGATAGACCGGCGGTTGGTTTGAGACTGCCTATACTCCCAATATTGATTGCTATATTATGGACAGTCATGTCTGGTAGGCAACTTTAGACCTTCATTCCAGCAATGTCTGAAGAAAGGACAATTCCAATGTAATTCGGCTTGCTCCCTTTCATACCTCTCTTGTTTCAGTTGATGCTGGCACGCTTGATCTTTTAACCAACGCTGATAATCCTTTTCCTTCTGCCGCTGCCACTTATTCAACAGAATCTGAGATGTGACCCGTGGCTTTGTCGTCTCTGCTTTTGACGTCTTCCCCTGTGTGTATCGGCTCTTTTGCTCGGCACGATGTCTTCTAATCTCTCTGTACTCGTCAGCCGATATTTACATCTTGGGATCGACTGTTCCAGCTTCTTTTGATTTGGTTGATGTTAGGACCTTAGTTTTTCCTTTGAATAGCCTAGCATCAACCATGTTTTGATCTCCTGGGAAAGGATTATCATCTACTTTCATTTTATGAGGCGTATCAAATTTGAACCTCCCCTGCTGAATAGCCCTCTGTATATGCTGCCGAAAAATTCTGCATTCGTTGGTGGAATGAGAAGTAGCATTATGGAACTTGCAGAACTTCTTATTCTTTAATTGTTCAGGGGGCAACATGACATGACCATCGGGTAACTTGATCTGCCCTTTCTCAAGTAAGAAATCGAAGAGCTTGTCTGATTTGGTGACATCAAAGTCATAGCTCTCCTCAACTCCTCTTCCCCAAGGATTTGGCACCATCACTGTCTTTTTGCCCCAATTTCATTCAGCCGCAGCAACCTCTTCTTCTTCATCTTCATAGTCGTCATCGACTGAGTATGGATCATAAGCTTCGGCTACTGTGGTACTCTTCTAGAACCGGGTATCTCTGCGCATACTCTAAAATTGGCTATTGAGCGCTGCTACTTGTTGAGCCAATTGACCCAAGTTGTCAAATTCTTATCCCAGCAGCTTTTCTTTCCACATCGGCAGCATTCCTTGAACAGCTAAAGCAGCTAGTTGATCATCGGCCAAGTTTAAGGAGAAGCACAAGTTCCTGGTTTCTCGAAACCTCTGAAGAAATTCAGTACCCGATTCATTAGTCTTCTGTCTTATAGTTGTCAGATCGGTAATCTTCTTTTCTCCAGTCTCAATGTAAAAATATGTATGAAACTTCTTCTCCAGGTCAGCCCAATTGGCAATGGAATTGACTGGCAATGATGAAAACCAAGTGAAGGCTGGCCCTGATAAGGACAGAGAAAAGAAACAAACTCGATGGGTATCCTCAGCTGACGCTTCACCCAATTGTGTAAGATACCAACTGATATGTTCTATCGTGCTTGTACTGTCTTGGCCAGTGAACTTAGTGAATTCTGAGAGCCTATAATTTGTGGGAAGAGCGGCCAAATCATACCATTCTAGATATGGGTGTTTGTACGAAAATGTCAGCCCTTTTGGCTTCAGACCGAACTGATTCTTCATCATCTCGGTCACCCTCAGCAGTAATTCATCAGCTTGCGGATTTGGATATCTTTGCACCCGCTGACCCATCTATGGATTGAAATCCTGTGTGCCTTGGTATCCTGAATTTGGCATCATGTGAAGGGTGTTATAATCCATGCCATAGTGATACCCTTGTGGAATCTCAATCAGCTGGTCCCTTTGCTGGCTTCCTGCTTGAAGTCTCTAATTGTAGACATAAGGATATATATATATCTACGGATCCTTTGAATTGATGGTGCTATTTTTTGAGCCGACGACAGTATGTGGCCTAATGTGCCGAAATTGATCACCTGGTTCTGACTTTGCCCCGCCGGCTATTGCACATGCTGTACTGATGGTCCAGGATTATACTGTATCTGATTTGTAGTAAGTCCTTAAGCCTGTTTAGATGAACCCTGAACTGTCTGGACATCACCACTACCAGCTGGTGCTACTTCTTGATGGCTGGTACCGACTTGATTAGTCCCTTGGGTCGACGGGTCTAGAATGTTGTAATAAGCCGATCCATCTTGACCAACTAGAAATCCATGAATCGCCTCTCATGGCGTTGTGGAATATGTCCACAAAAGCTTCGTTATGGCTTGATATGGCATCACGAACAGATTTGTCTACAACTTCCTTAAAGAAATGCCTGTCTTTATCTTCAGTCGTATCTGTCTGCCCGAGTAGTAGAACTCTTGGTAGCAGAAATTTCTGAACAATTGTGTTGTCACGTGTTTTGGTGTAGGACAACAAACACTTGTTCTGAAACTCTTCTATAGCTTTGCTGATGATACCCTTATCCCCATCAGGTAGATCTTCATAATGCAGCATAAGGATGTCGTTGTTGTTGTGAACTGCCATGACAATTGTGGTGTCCCACCGGGCGTGCAAGAAACGTGTGTCGACATAGAATTTTCGTCCCGTGTCGAGGACACACGTAGCAAGCCAGAAGGGTCTGCTCGATCGAGCTGTAGATCCGCCTAGCTTCAACGCAGGGATGGTCGATCCTGCGCACTCCTCCCGAGACGTGCCAGTCAATTTGATCCTGTAATTGATAATGAGAGAAAGTTTATCAGTAATTAAGGGCGGAATGTGCCGGTGTTGCCAGACAGTCCTGAATGTGCAGCTCTAAGAGCCGACATGAAAGGAGATCAACTAAACAGTCGATTCTAGCATATTTGCAAGAATAAATCGGTTAAGGCTCATTGGGTTGTATAAGAAGAATCAGTTATCATTCAAGATAAATGTCATTATTCGAACAAATATTAATCAATGATAATAAGATGTCAATAATGATTGGTTTATGTTAAGCCAATGATTACAGGCAACCGAACCCCTTTTTATATAAAGAAACAATTCAACACCACTTAACCGTTTAATAAAGGTAAATCTAATGAACATGTTAGATCTCATCTATCGCTATGACCAGTGGGGCATGAGGCAGAATCATGCAGGCTATAGAAATAACAATAGACTCGACGACCCTAACTCATTACTAATATCAGTGGGGCATTAGGCAGAATCATGCGGGCCGTAATACAATAATAAGATCATGGGGCTAACATATCTTTCAACGTATCTTTATTTCAACGGTCTCGTGATGCGAACTGTTCATGAAAGCACTCGATATCGGTTAAAACAGCCGATTCAGGCATAACGCACAGCTAAAGTCATGCCTTATCAGGAATAGATCTATCAAATAACGATCCCCACTCCATGGTGCTAACAGTGGGGTGTGAGGCAGAATCACACAGGCCGTGATAACAGGCCATGGAACAGTTCTCGCTAGCCAATAAATCTACTCAAGACGCAACATGCTTTAACCGCACGCTATGCACGATCAAGATTGACGTAAAACGGCCGATAAAACATAGCTCATCATTTAACGTGTAGATTAGATCAGTTTTAGATTAACAAATGATGGGCTAAACAAGATATAAGGCCGATCTAGATCAATTCCAATCAGGCAGAGTGATATTGCTGTAATTTAGATAAATAATGAAAGCAATAAGCAACATCGGTAACTTGATGAATCTAATAAAGACTACCATTCTAAGGTAGAGCCGATAACTTGACCTTGATCTAGTTCATGCAGTGGGGGTCGACCGGATCGATGCAGCCATACTTGAACTAGGCAAGAATCGATGACTAACTTATACCAGAGTCGCAGTGGAGGTCGATCGGATCGATGCAGCCGTACGAACAGAGGTATAAGCCATGGCGGTACTTACAACAAGCAGTGCAGGTCGACTGGATCGATGTAGCCATACTTGCTGAAGAACTCGCCGAGATCTACTCTACTCCTACTCCTAAGGGGTGGCCAGAGCCAAAAAAGTAAATAACTTGTATATTGGATTGATTGTTGTCTTTACAATAGCCGGGGTTTGATATTTATACCCAGAGTCTAAACATGAATCTTACTCGATCACGATTCGTTACAATCTTAGGTATAAAGGAAAACATTCCTAATTTAAGATAACTTGGACTCTAATCTTTCCCTTTTTGTAGAGTCCATCATGTCCCGTCCTAGCGCTGATCATAGCCTTTGTCTTTATCTACCGGCGCTGCCTGAATAAAGCCGATTCCAGTGCTGCATTCAAACCGGCTGATTTTGATCTGTATGTAATTGATGCCCTGCTGACATGATTTTGGGAGCTTTTGAGTCCCTGAGACCCTTCTTCCAAATTTTGGTGTAAACACTTGTCAGCCATGGCTTCAAAAACTGGTGTTAAACTTCTCCTTGTCTAGTTGTCTTCCGATTCTAAAGCTGAGACTATCTTGAGTTTGGCTCTAGTTCTCCTGATTAATGCTTCTGGATCTTCAACGTAGTTTGTCGGAAGGTCAAAACCAACTTAAGGAACGGCATAGATGCAACCTTGAAAGTGGCGGAGAACCGACATTACAACATGAAGGCTGGTAGGTGGGCCCAGGGGCCGGGCGGCCCCACCTGGCAGCCCCTTGCTCTCTGCCTCGGCGTGGTGTCCTCTAGAACCTTCTAGTGTCCGTTTCACGGTGGATAAGCGCAATTAAATCTGACATGTAGGTTCACCTTGACAGTTTTCTGGATAAACCCTACAGAAATCATAGATTCACTAAAACTCGTAAAATTTATTAGTTTAAACCCCTAGACCTTTGTTAGTGATCTCAATTGTGCCCTTATGCACATTTTATTGACGGTTTATAATGGTTGTTAACTATCATCAACACCGCTGCCGATCTTTGATGCCGACGCTCATGCTGACATCCCTGTCGCGACTACTTCGACGACGTTGACATCCCCGATGTTGTTAGCGGAACCGATCTGCTACCTCCACCTGCAACTAAATCTACACTATATCGACAAGCATCGTCATCATCAAGCAAACAGATCTACAACAATGTCAAACGTCCTACGCGGTATGTATCTACTAACCATGGCCCTACGCGGCTTGTGAGGTAGATCAAATTGACATCAAGCCGGGTTTTGCCCTAATTTTTCTACCGTAGTAGATCAAATGTACAAGCAGTACATGCACGAACAAGTTCAAGCAATAGCATGTAGACTCGTATGCTTGCACACATATTCATTTGTCTGTCGTATAACAGAGTTTGCATCTAGGTTTGATTAAAAAAACAAAAAGGTTGAGTACATGCAGTGCTTGTGGCTAGATTCAAATTGCCAACTATTGAAGGCACCCAACACTAATCGGCCACCGCATTGGCCACATTAATTACCCTCGTATGTCCTCGTTGAGTCATTGGTGAGTGATCACACTTGAACGTGTCCATCAAGAGTAGCCACTACGCTCTCACGCATAAGGGTCCGTAGCCAAATCTGTCATCCGCATGCCACTGGTAGGCTCACGTGTGACACCATGACTCATCAGCCAGCAGACTACATGCTGCTTGCCACCTCTGCCCACGGCTTGCATGCCACTACTGCTCCACCAGCAACGAGCATGTCACCCCATCTTTGTAGGACCTCTAGTTTTTCAAAATGGCTTGAACGCCACTACCCGCCCTCGCACGCGACAAGTAGTGGCGGTGCCGCAATGGATAGAAGAAAGCAAACCCGGCGGGGTACTTATCTCCTACAACTAAAAAGAACAAAGTGTGGACATTTTTTGGTGCGAAATTTGTTTTGGTTCATCCGTCTGTCCACGCCTGCGATCCCACGACATCTCCCTATATAGAGGAATCATGACAAAATAGGAAGTAGAAAATTATTGTGCTATCCATATACACATTGCATGTTTGCATGCACCAGCATATATGGCAACGAACAAAAGGAAAGAGAATTAACACAGAAGGAAAGAGAATTAAGACAAAAAGAATCTCTTTGCATTTCTGAGAACCTTGCCAAATCTGCCTACATTTAATTACTTCCCCTCTTTACATTTGCAAAAGGGATAGCTTTTCCTCCTTTCATTTGGTTTCACGCTCACGTGTTCCATCGCCCTCGCTTGTTGTTTCTTGCTGAAATTGCCCTTGGGTCTGTTCATTTTGAATCCTTTCCCCATATCCCCGTTCCCCAATCCATGGTCCATCACGATAGTAGACACCAGACACCATTTCTTGCGTGAACCATAGTTGATGTCATCTGTCTTCTATGGCTCAGCCTCCCAATCCCAAGAGAAGGTCCCTACCTCTCCCTGACTGGAGATCCGGCATGCCAAAGCATCTCCTCGAGTTCATCGGGCAGTGTCTCACGTCAGTCCATGACGCGGCGTCCTTCTGATCCGCTTGCTCCCCAAGGCGCGCTGTCGTCCTGTTCGCGACCTTCGGGCTGCTCCTGCTGCTCCCGTTCGACCCCGACTCGGACCGCGTCGGCTTCTATTGCATCCCGGAGAAGAAGGTCTTGTCCAAGACGCTGCCCGACGTGCGTGGCAAGGTGGCGTGTGGCTCCTCATGTGGGTGGCTGGCGCTCAAGGATGAGGCAGCGTCCGTGACGCTGCTGAATCCATTTGCTGGTGCCCGTGCCCCCCGCGTTGAGCTCCCGCCAGTAGGCGAACACCTCGCGGCAGCGTCCTCATCGGAACACGTGTCTAGGGTCTACGGCCGATGGGTCCTCCATCCCCCCAATGGCTACGGGGACGCAGATGCCACAGGCAGAGCCATCAAGCTAGAAGACATGAGGGACACGTTCGTCCGTGAGATCGTGCTCTTGGCGCCGCCTGACGCCGCCGGCCGTGAGTGCGTGGCCATGACCTTGCTTGGGTGCTCCACGGAGGTCGCGTTCTGCTGGGTTGGAGTCGACAGCGCATGGATGCTGCTCGACACCAAACTGGAGTTCTCCATGGGGTCCATCGTCCACTACCAAGACAAGTTCTTGGCGATCGACTGCACTGGGGAAATCTCCATCTGCAGCAGCAACGCCGCCGATGCTACTCCAACCGTGATGTTGCTGCTATCGCTGTCGCCACCTACGGGGCTCTGCCACCGCAGCTACCTAGAATCAAACGGTGAGCTACACATTGTGGGTGTCATGGTGAGCACGTTCCACGAGACACAGAGCATCACCTATAGCAGCGCGATCTACATGTGCAACCTCCACGACCGTACGCCGGAGTGGTCCAGGGTGAGGGACATCAGTGATTAGACACTGTTCATGTCTAAACATTTCAATGAAAGCTTCAGTGGAACAAGTGTATCCAAGTACAAGAAGAACAAAATCTACATGTTTGAGCCATTGTATGGGGATCCATACGACTTGGTCCATCGATTGGAGATCGTTGATATTGCTACCGGCGCATCCGAAGTGAAGCCCGTCCAGGAAAAGTTGCAGGGTTCCGAAGCTCTAGGTTGGATTCGACCCAATCTCTAGAAGGGAGGTACGTTGATGTTCTTCAAAGCTTTATTACTTCAAATACTCATATTAGGGCAAGCGCGGTTGGAATGTTTTTCACTTCTGCACACAAGCAGCGGCTAAAAGAATTCGATATATGCCACATTTAGTTATTACTATTAGTTCGCGAACTGAGTTAATTCAAATAAAATATTTTATATCGGCAGAAAGAATTCTCCGATGTCCATTTCTTTCATGCGCCAATAAATCCATGAATAAGTTCCGCTGCATCTTCATATAATCATGTACACACAGGTTCGAGTATATATGTAAATATTAGGGCCTGTCACATGGATAATACTGTGTGTCTTAAAAAATCTCTCATAAAATTTTAAAACAAAGTATGTTATACTCACCGTATAAATGTGTGTGGCTTTAGGACTATTCCACACAGACATATATTGTAGAATAAGGTATCCACTTGAGTGTCTGTTCCAAGATGTTGAATTAGGTGTTGTAATTCTGAATTTCGACACATTTTTCAGGTCAAGGTAACCAATGGTGACATTTTTCTTAGTGGTGCATAATTTTATGGTGCACCTTTTGACTATCTGAGTAAGGACAAGTTAGCACTGCAAAGGCTGAGAAAAGCTGCTGGGAAGGCCAAGGTTGAGTTTTCCTCCACTATGCATACTAAAACCTATGTCTTTGTTTAACATTGCCGATGCTTTTGATGCAAAGCAATTCAACATTACCATGATCAGATATAAGTTTGAGTCTCTTATGAGCAATCTCATAGAGGGACTCTCATCCTTTATGTGATCTGCCTCAAGGATATTGGCAGGACGATGGACCCATGTTGGAATGTCGCACCAAAAAGTGTCCACGTTTTGTCCACAGTTTATTTCCCACGAATACATGCAGGTACTATGATAACACTAACTACACCAAATGAAAGATTAGAGAGAATTTCCATTGCCTCCAGAAAGATTTATTTATTAAGTTCTTTGGATTCTACAGGTAGTTTTGAAATATCTGTTTACATGTCTTACCTCGTATCCTAATTTAAATTTTTTTAGTTTAATTAGAATATTTAGGTGATTGTATATATATAATATTCAATACAAGAATAATCTATGCATGATCTTCTTCAAAGATTTGTGTAGTATAAAGACATCTTCGTCTTTCATGCATGCCCGTGCTAACGCTACGGTAAAAACAAAAGGATAATATATCAATTAAAAAATAAAAACAAAACTCATGCTTAAAGTCAAAGAGATAAATTATGGATGCTTGAATTTTGTCATCCATTATCTACCGGCGTGCCTACAAAATAGACTGAATAAACAATTAAACATAGATAGAAAACTAAATTAATGAAAGGATCATTGCAAGACATCAATCATCTCATAGCTTCGGACAATATCGCAAAGCTACTAAAAACTGTAACCGTGCCCTCACCTCAAACATCGGGCCAACTAAACTGAACAGAGGAAAGAAATACGGGCTGAAATCGGTCTAATAAAGAAGTAGATTGTGCTGCAAATAATTTAAAAAATAAAACCAGAAATTGAGGAAGGAACTGTAGATTCAAAATTCTTTGAACAGTCCTTGTTTCCTGTAGAAACTATTTATAGGCCTGGTATTTTTGGAGAATAGCGCCTATACTTTCTGGAAAATGCAGATTTAGAATATTTTAGCATGAAATTTAATTAAACCTAGACCTTTTGTTTGTACATATTTACTGTATTTCTTATACCCACATGTATAAGAGATTGCATACAACATTAAATCTGTAGTTTAATTATTGTTGTTTTGCCTAGCTTTATTTTTCTGAATTAAATAGTAGATTAATTCTGAAAAATTTCTACACTTTGAAATTAGTTCTGAAAAATATGCTAGCGCAATATCATTATGAATTATATGCCATGTAATTATAAGAAAAAATCTTGAATGATGACATTAGAAGAAACATGGTATAAGATATATGGCCTCTCTAAATCCTGCAGACCTTAGACTTATTACCTTTGAGAGGCTCTTATTTATTTTTTCTAGCATATTGAATTTTTGGGATAAATCATAGTTGGTATTAAATCTAAAAATTTGCATATACCATTATCCTGAAAAATGTTAGGATGCTTCTAAGAATATTTTGTACAACCATTCACTATCTTTTTGCACCTTACTACTTGTTTACTGAAAGTGCAATCAAGCCCTAATTGTGGGTTTTGTTGATAATGACCACGTAATTAGAGATCTAATGAAATTTATTGAGATGACAAGCAGAGAATTTATATTCGAGGATGCTACATGAAATGGAGGAGCCCTCAATTATAAATGTAGATGGCTTCAAACTCAAAAGAGGTTTAAATTCTTTTATATATTGCATTTGAGTATAAAAAAAGCCATACTATAAAGGGGGACACAATGCTTAAGCTAATATGTACTACCAAGTGCTCAAACAACCATAAGCATCATCAGATTCACAGCCAAGATAGTCTACACTTCACTATCACCCTTGTTGTCTTGCGGGGTGCGAGCTACGACTCGCCCGACCCCTTGGTCGCGGGCTCCGTCTCACCCGACCCCAAGGTCGCGAGCTCTGGCTTGCCCGACCCTTTGGTCGCGGGTCCATCTCGCCTGACCCCAAGGCTACGGGCTCTGGCTCACCCGACCCTTTGGTCTTGGGTCCATCTCACCCGACCCCAAGGTCGTAGGCTCTGTCTCGCCCGACCCCATGGTCACGGGGTCCGGCTCGCCCGACCCTTTGGTCACGGGCTCCGTCTTGCCCAACCCTTTGGTCATGGCCTCGTCTCGCTCGACCTCTTGGGTGTAGTGTCCGTTGAGGGCTAGGGGTATATATACATTTTCCTTTCCTTCCCAACGACCATCTGCGTTTTTTTGTGACCGTTGGGGGCTGGGCGTATATATACATTTCCCCTTCCTTCCCAACGGTAACGAACCTGCTCTCTTCTTTCTCACTCTAGCACATCCAAAATAGAGCAGGAGCTCTCTCTCTCTCTCACTCTATTGTTGACCTAAAACCCATAAGCAAATCCATTGATTTCTCCATCAATCCTTGAGGGAAAAAGGACCCACAACTTGATTAGAGTGCAACTCCATTGATTCCAAATTCTAAAGAGCACTTGGTTCACGTTTTAGCCGGCGGTTGTGTTTTTGACTCTTGGAGCATGGCTCCTAGCCTGCTAGAGCATCGCCCGTGGAGCTTACCAACTTGTGTGGCAATCCCGGGAGGTTTGTAACCACCTCTTGCAGCAAGTAAAATCACCCCTCATCTCAAGAGTTCACTCTCTTGACTTGAGAATGAGGCAAGGTTGCAAATCCCTAAGCCTTAGTGGCATACCTCAACAATGTGGATATAGGCAAGCCTTGGTGGTGAGCTAAACCATGGAATAAATCCTTATGTCATCTTATGCTTGTGTTGCTACACTTGTGTTCTTGTTGTTGTTGAGGTGATTTCTAGGATTGAGGCCGATCTGTGATCTACTACCCTGCAGGAAGCTAAGAAATTTACACGATCTAAATTTCGTTGGGTAGATTTTGAATTGTGAACTAATCTCTCCTGTAGGTGCGGCAGTGCTGTGCTCACGAAGCGGCAGTACCACGGGTGAATTTGACTTCGGTTTGAGTTAAATTTTTATAGGCCTATTCACCCCCTCTAGGCGTACCAGAGATCCTACAAGTGGTATCGGAGCGAGGTTTTCTCGTGTGCGCTTCACTGCATGAGGTATGGAGCCCGGGGGAGGATCAGGTGTTGTGAAGCCCATCAACGTCGATCCGGAGGACGTTGGGCTGCATGACACCGATAGTAGTGAGCTTAGCGCCTCTATAGCAAGCAACTCCACGCTCGCGCAACTAGAGGCAACCGATGCTGAAAAAACTCAAAATGAAGAAAAAAGAAGAAGAAAAAGAGCAACTAGAGAAGAAGAAGAAGGAGCAAAAATGGTTAGAAGAGAAGAATGCAAGAAAAGAAGAAAGAAGACTCAAGAGAGAAGCTAGAAAAAAAAGAAGAGAAGCAAGAAAGAAGAAGGAAGAAGAAGCAAAAGCCTCCAATGCATCTTCAAGTGAGCTATCTAGCAGCTCCGAAGATGGTGATGATGATGAGTCCTACCGAGTGCATAGCAAGAAGGACAAGAAAGGAAAGGGCAAGAGGCATGATGACAACAAATATGCCGCAGTATCCTTTAACTATTCTTCTATGTCTATGACTAACCATGATCGCAAGTCTTTCATCAATGTGTCGGTGGGCAAGTTACCTCATTTCGATGGGACTAACTTTGCCAAGTGGAAGCACTTGATGAGAGCCTATCTTATAGGTCTTCATCCCGGCATTTGGGAGGTTGTTTGCAGTAGATTTGAGCCACCGGTTGATTCCAAGAATCCAATAATAGAAGAAATGAGAATCATCCACCTCAACAGTCAAGCTACTAGTGTGCTACTTAGTGCCTTGGATGGTGATGAGTACAATAGATTGATCGGTGTGGATGTTGCCAAGCAAATTTGGGATACATTGCATCTTGCACATGAAGGGGTTGACAAAGTGAGAAAAGCAAGAATTGATTTATTGATGTCCAAGCTCAACCGATTTGTTATCTTGGATGGAGAAGGGCCACAAGAGATGTTTGATAGGTTGATGACCATGGTGGGCAAGATTAGAGGCTATGGTTGTGATGAGCTAGATGATCACAAGGTTGTCAAGATTATGTTGGAAGCTTATTCACTAAGAAATGAGACCGTACTAACTCTAATTAGAGACAAGAAGAAGTTTGAATACTTCACACCAAATGATGTACTTGGGAGAATCTTGACCTTTGACATGCAAAGAGAAGAAGCAAATGAGAGGAAGAAACTTTGAGAATTACAAGCAAAGTTAGAGGGCATCAAGATCAAAGATGTAGCTCTGAAGGCCAACAAATTAAGCAAGCAAGGCTCTACAAGCAAGTCCAAGATCAACCAACAAGCTTCAACTAGCAAGCCCAAAGCAAGCAAGCAAACTTAAGAGAGAGTAGATACCACATCATCTTCAAGTGAAAGTGAAAATGATGATGATCAATATGAGAAAGTTGATGATGATGCTCTGTTTATGAAGAGGTATCACAAAGGGCTAAAGAAGTAAGGGTACAAGGTAGTAAAGAGGAAGTTTCCAAACAAAAAGAAGAGGACATGCTACAATTGTGGAAGCACCGATCACTTCTTTGCCAAGTGTCCACATGAGATCAAGGAGAACAAGTATAGGAAAGAGAAGAAGAAGGACTAGGCCGATAGGAGAAAGAGCAAGAAAAACATGGGAGAACCTCACATTGGGCATGAATGGGATTTATCTATTGAAAGCTCAAGTGAAGAAGATGGGAAAGTTGCAACCATTGCTATCCATGAGCCATCTTCTTCACCAAGACTCTTCACCAACATGTCCAATGATGACTACTACTCCCCTCACACTTGTCTTATGGCAAAGGGTGAAAAGGTAAAATCTAAATCCAAGGCCAAAGCTCCTCCACCTTCACCTCCTAGTGATATCTCTAGTAGTGATATTAGTGATAGCTCTAAGCTAATGGAGGATTTAGAGAGTGTCCAAGCCAAGCTAGAATCTAGAGAAGAGACTCTTATCCAATAAGAGAATCTCTACATTGCTAGCAAAGAAGCTCTTGCATTAGAGAGAGATGAGGTGGAATCCTTGCGCAAGGCCTTACCAAAGAACAAGGGGACCATGCTATCACAAAGAAAGAAAATATTGCTCTCAAGAAAAAGTATTGTGACTTAGATGAAAAGCACAAAGAACTTGAGCTGCAACATAACATTCTTTGGGATAGCAACTCACATCCCTCTTAGGCAAATGATGTCTCTAATACCTCCACTAGTCAAGGTTGTGGAAAATATTATAATATTGATTTGAATGTTTATTCCACTAACCTTGCAAACATGGCGGCAATGAGAAAAGAAATTGCTAGACTCAATGAGATCATTGGCAAGGGCTGCTTGAGTGGTAAAGCTCAAGTAAGTGACAAGAAGGCAAATAATTCAAAAGTGCCTCAATTCAAGCAAGGGAGACACCCCTCAATCAAGCATGGGCTTGGGCACACTGCAGGAGCCAAAACAAATGGAAGAAAGATCATAAATGGATATGAGTGTGTCAAGTTTGAGAGGAAGGAAAGAGTTGGTACAGATCAGCCTGCATAGACAGCGGCAGTGTTGTAGTCCAGAGTGGTAGTGCTGCACCGCGGCAGTGCCACAGTGAAGGCCGGCCGTACCGCTCCCCACAAAAATGGAAAGGCTACCAACTTAGCTCCTGATCAAACTAAGCCCAAGAAAAAGGTGTTCCAGCAGAAACAGGTTCAGCAGAAGCCATAGGAATCAGTATGGGGCACTATAAACAAGTATGCCTATCAACCAAAGTTTCAACCACCTCGACAAAGCTTGACTTTGTGTTTTGTTTTAAGGAACAACGGCAGTGGAAAAGTGGTTGCTAAATATGTTGTAAAGGAAACCAACATATATAGGATTACTTCTATTTGGGTTCCTAAATTTCTTGTGACTAACATGTAGGGCCCAAGTCAAATTGGGGACCTCAATCAAGCAACTGAATCTGTTTTGCAGGCATACTCCTCTGGTGGATCAAGTTGGGTGCTTGATAGTGGATGTACAAATCATATGACCGGATAAAGGAGTATGTTCTCAACATATTCCCCGATGACGCACTCAAATGAAAATATTGTCTTTGGAGACAATTCAAAGAAAGATGTGATTGGTCTCGGTAAAGTTGCTATAACCCTTGAGCATTCAATTATAAACGTATTATATGTTGATTCGTTGAGTTACAATTTGTTGTCTGTTTCTCAATTGTGTGAGATGGGCTACAATTGTCTCTTTTCAGATAAAGGTGTGGAAGTCTTTAGAAGGGAGGATTCCTCTATTGTCTTTACAGGTCAATTAAAGAACAAGCTTTACTTAGTTGATTTTAACAAAAGTAAATCTAAGCTTGAGACTTGTTTAGTGGCAAAATCTAGCATGGGTTGGCTTTGGCATCACCGACTGGCCCATGTTGGGATGAGAAACTTGGCCAAACTTCTAAAAGATGAACACATTCTTGGACTAACAAATGTTCACTTTGAGAAAGATAGGACATGTAGCGCTTGTCAAGCCGAAAAACAAGTTGGCATACCTCACCCACCAAAGAGCATCATGACCACGACGCAACCATTGGAGCTCATACACATGGATCTCTTTGGACCGGTCGCCTACCTTAGTATCGGGGGTAACAAATATGGTCTTGTTATTGTTGATGATTATTCCCATTTTACTTGGGTATTTTTCTTGTTTGATAAGTGTCAAGTTAGAGACAAAGTGAAGACTTTTGTTAGAAGAGCTCAAAAGAAGTTCGGTCTCCCCATCAAGAAAATGAGAAGCGACAATGGGACCGAATTCAAGAACACCCAAATTGAGGAGTTTCTTGATGAAAAGGGCATCAAGCAAGAGTTTTCAACTCCATACACCCCTCAACAAAATGGTATAGTAGAGAGGAAAAATCACAGACTCATTGACATGGCAAGGACAATGCTAGATGAGTACAAGATGCTGGACATCTTTTGGTGTGACGCCATCAACACCGCTTGCCATGCCATCAACCGCCTCTACCTACACAAGAAGTTGAAGAAAACTTCATATGAGCTTCTAACTGGTAACAAACCTAAGGTGTCTTACTTTAGAGTGTTTGGGTGCAAGTGTTTCATACTTAACAAGAAATCCAAAATCTCTAAGTTTGCACCTAAAGTTGATGAAGATTTTCTTCTTGGTTATGGATCAAATGAACATGCCTACCGTATCTTCAACAAAACCTCCGGGGGAGTTGAGGTTGCGGTAGATGTGACATTTGATGAATCTAACAACTCTCAAGTGGAACAAGTTGATTCAAGTGTTGTAGTAAAGGAGGATCCACCATGTGAAGCAATCAAGCAATTGGCTATTTGTGATATTAGACCACAAGAAGATAAAGTCACTGAAGTGGTGGTTCCTCAAGTTGCTGCTGCACCAATTTTCGCTGACGTACTTGATGCTAAGGGGGAGCAGACCCCTACTACAAATCAGTAGAGCGGCAGTGCCGCACATAAAAGCGGTAGTGCCACACTCCCTCTAAAAGTTCAACTCCGATTCAAGGACAGAACCTACAACCCATATTCGAGCAAGAAGATAATGAAGATCCAGAAGATGGACAAGAGGCCATTGATCATCCAAGGCTAAGGCAAACAATACAATGGGATCATCCCATTGATAACATCCTTGGGAGTCTTCGAAAGGGGGTAACAACTCGTTCACATTTAGCAAACTTTTGCCAATATTGCTCGTTTGCTTCCTCTTTGGAACCTCTTAAGGTAGAACAAGCACTTGGAGACCCGGATTGGGCGATAGCCATGCAAGAAGAGCTCAACAATTTCAAAAGAAATCAAGTGTGGACCTTGGTGGAGAGACCCAACACCAATATCATTGGCACCAAGTGGGTCTTCCGAAACAAGCAAGATGAGAATGGCGTGGTGACAAGAAACAAGGCAAGATTGGTTGCTCAAGGTTTCACTCAAGTAGAGGGCTTGGATTTGGAGGAAACATATGCACCGGTGGCAAGACTTGAAGCAATCCGAATGCTTCTAGCCAATGCCGCTCATCACAATTTCAAGCTATATCAAATGGATGTGAAGAGTGCATTCCTCAACAGACCCATTGAAGAACTTATCTATGTTGAGCAACCACCGGGTTTTGAAGACCCCAAGTTCCCCAACCATGTCTACAAACTCCAAAAGGCACTCTATGGGCTTAAGCAAGCACCAAGAGCATGGAATGAATGCCTTAAGGAATTCTTACTTAAACAAGGCTTTGAAATAGGCAAAGCCGACCCAACCCTTTTCACTCACAAAGTTGGCAAAGATATATTTGTGTGCCAAATATATGTCGATGATATAATATTTGGTAGTACTAATCATTCTTTTTGTGAGGAATTTAGTAGGATCATGACCAAGAGATTTGAGATGTCCATGATTGGTGAATTGAAGTTCTTCCTTGGATTTCAAATCAAGCAAGTGAAGGATGGAACTTTTATTAGTCAAATAAAGTACACCCATGATATGCTTAGGAAGTTTAACATGGTGAATGCCAAGCCTATCAAAACTCCCATGCCAACCAATGGACATCTAGATCTCAATGATGAAGGGAAAGCCATGGATACCAAGGTATATCGTTCCATGATCAGCTCTCTACTTTATTTGTGCGCATCTAGGCCCGATATTATGCTTAGTGTGTGCATGTGTGCTAGATTTCAAGCTAACCCGAAAGAGTATCACTTGGTGGCCGTTAAGAGAATCTTGAGATATTTAGTACACACTCCTAACCTTAGTTTGTGGTATCCTAAGGGCTCTAAGTTTGATCTACTTGGGTATTTGAATTCCAATTACGCCGGTTGCAAAGTAGATCGAAAAAGCACTTCGGGGACATATCAATTCCTTGGACAATCCCTAGTGTCTTAGAGTTCTAAAAAGCAAAATTGTGTAGCCCTTTCCACTGCCGAGGCCGAGTACATTGCGGCCGATGCATGTTGTGCCCAACTACTTTGGATGAGGCAAACTCTTCGTGATTTTGGATGTCATTTTACCAAAATCCCATTATTATGTGACAATGCGAGTGCCATTACACTTGTAAACAATCCTGTAAGCCACTCTAGAACCAAGCACATAGACATCCATCATCATTTCTTGAGAGACCATAAAACCAAAAGGAGATATTGAAATCCGTCATGTGAGCACCGAAAAGCAACTAGCCGATATCTTCACAAAGCCCCTCAACGAATCAAGGTTTTGTGCTTTGCGTAGTGAGCTAAATATACTTGATTCTTGTAATGTGGTTTGAATTTTAGCATGCCTCTGTTTCATAATCTAGTATCTAAGCAAAAGAGTTGAAAATTTTCATAATGTGCATGAAAATAATTTATAAAAGGCAACTTATGTATTATGATCATGGTCTGTATTGATTATTTGTTTTTGGTCATAGTATATAGGTGATATGTGTCTATATCTCATACAGAGAGAGTCATATAGATTATAGCTAACTCCCGCTATTTTGGGGAGTGCGGCAGTGCCGCGCCTGCCGTGCGGCAGTGCTAGGCTAGGCATGCGGTAGTACTACACTTTGAATCTCCATTGAGATTTGGTCCAAACGGTTTTACTACAGGCCCATTTATTCTTCCTCTTATCCTCAGGCCCACGGTAACTTCTTTCCCTCTCTCTTTCCCGATGCCAAAGCCCATGCCTCTCTCTCCTCTCACGCCCGTGCCGTCGTCGTCGCTTGGCCACGCATTGCTGATCTCTAGCAGTGCCACGGTAGTTGCCAGCCCTCCCTCAACATCGCTAATGGCTGCTACTGCCCTTGGCCCGAGTAGTTTCTTCCATCTCCTCTCCATTCCTAGTTTGAGAAGATAGAGCACGGAGATAATGACCGAAGGGGGAAAAGAAAGATGAATGAGCAAAGAGACAAGGATCCACCTTGCCGTGGTCGAGGGAGGCCAACAGCAGCAGGTAGTAGTGCTGCTCTGAGGGGTTGTGGTGATAGGGGAGGCGTGAGCAGTACATCAAAGATGAGGAAAGGTTGGAGATGATTGGTCGCACCATGGATGCCTATCCGAACACTCCCCTTCACTTGGCCAAGTTCGATAGATCCTACATGAGAGAGGTTGATGGGGAGATGCTTATGAAAGTACCAGATGACTCTCATCAGCATCCAGTCATCGACTATTCCAAGAGTTGGAAGTTGGTCGAAGAGGCAAGACAAATAAATCCCTATGCAGTGCTCAAAGATTTGGGGATTGATTACAGATTCTGGAATGAGTTTCATTCCAACTTTTATGCCACTGTCATTCTTGCATCCAAGAAAACCAAGATCATCAAGATGCAGTACATTGATTGGGATGAGATACAGGAGAAGGAGAATCCTGACTTTGACAAGGTAATCAAAATTTGTGATAGGTTCTAGCTTTCAGACATCATGGGTTTCCAGTATAACTGGAATGAGGAAGTCCTTGCATAGTATCATGCCACATACTTCTATGACTAGACCTCTAATGAGATTCACTGGATGACTGATGGTCAGCACTACCGAGTCGATTTTGTTACTTTTAGCTAGATTCTTGGCTTTGAGGAGGAGCATAGAGGTTACACTTACATTCATGACGAGCCTCGAGCTAGGATCCATGATATCAGTTACATGTGGAGAGATAGAAGGATTGCAGATGGCAAGAGGAGTGGTCTACATAGCTTCTATTACATCCTCAACAACCTCATCAGGAACACCATCAACCCAAAGGATAGAGCAGCCTCAGATATTAATGGTTATGTGAAAAATGTGTTGTCTAGATTTGCTTCAGGTGGAGACAGGTTTAATGTTCCTAGATTCATGTGGACTGAGTTGAGATTTGTAGTGGAGGATGGGAGGAGGGGGCTGCCCTATGCCCCTTACCTCATGTTCATGATTGAGAGGGTCACTGGATTTTATTTTCATAATGATGGGATGCACACCGTCTACAAAATTGAGAAGACCTAGCTAGTTGCAGCTATTCAGGGAGCGGGGAGCTCTCATGCTCATGTAAATATCCCTGAGTCTTCCCGCTCTAGGTCTCGCAGAGGAGGCAAGATGAAGAAGTTTGGCAAATGGTTAAAGACAATCTTCGGCAAGTGCACCTATGTAGCTGACAGAGCGTATGAGACATAGCTTGAGCAGCGTCAGCAGCGTGGACAGGACCTTCCACCACTTCCTCCTATTCCACCTCCTCCATAGTATGACCTTCTGAGTCTCTTCGACATAGATTCTGTTGACACCGTTTTTTGCACGTGTCAAAATGATCAGAGTGGGCTAATCGGCAGGAGGAGAGTTACTGTATACGCTGACAGCCGTGAAAATCAGCTTGTAAAGATGGTTGCCGATGAATGGTGGTGATCGATGGAAAGGTTGATTTAGACTCGGGTGTTGCCGATAAGGTTGGAGATATTAGTGTCGATGCCAATGAAGGAAGGCTTGAAAACTACTGCTGATGAAACAGGAAGTATGCCGATGGAAAGGAGGTCGGTGAGAATTCCATCGTAATCGAGGCGGACAGGGAAATAGATAGGAGTTGATTTCCTTTTCTATATTTGTTAGAGTATGATTCATGTAAGAGTCATGTGTTTCCTTAGATATGGACTTGGTGTCCTAGTCGTATTTGGTTTTGTCTCTTTAGATCAGGGTATAAATATAGATTGAGGGGCAATGTAATAAAAAAAATCAATATCAAAAACCAATTTTTACTCCTATTTGCATCTACTTACTTTTCGGCGACTTCGTCAATTTGCATATTTTTCCTTTTTACGAGTTCTCATTGATTCGGCGAGTTGCATCGTTTCAGTGCAACCTTCGGCGATTCTCGAGTTCCGCGTGAGTACCTCTTGGCCGTGACTTCCGGGCGTATCGCTGTTGTCAGGACCAAAGTGCTCGTATCTTCATCCTTGTCGATTAATAGGTCAAATCGACTGGCACGCTTTGGATATCAATTCGGGTATTAGCCCTTTGTGTTTGCAGATTCACTTTTGCATCAACACATCTTTTGGCACGCTCGGTGGGACACATCAATCCGATCAATATGATCAATCCCGAGATCGATTCAGGGAACATTATCGCGGTATCAGAAGATCTTAAGGAAGAGTAGAGGCAGGCTATGGAAAAGGCTATAGAAGAATATAGGCAGCTTTATCTGAGATCGTTTAGCCTGAGCAAGAGTGGGCAAGTCATCCAGAAGCAAGATTTGCCGTTGCCTCGGCAGGTTACCTTTGACTCCAATCCTGGTAAACTTCAAGAGATGGTTAATTCTGCAGTAAATCATGCTTTGATTAATCATTCCAATGTGCTGTCCAATACTATTCATAATGCTGTGGTTCGAACTCTCAAAGAAGGACAAGCGTCACCGCATTACGTTGGGCCTGCCTATCACCAACCAGAGCCGGCATCTGTCAATACTCCATCGGCTCCCTCGGCCGTTGTGGGTACAGAAGTTACTTCTCCTCCAGTATCGGCAGGCTTGCCTAATATTCAATCTACACCGATACGATCAGATCCGGTACTACCAGGAGGACGAGTTCAGCTTAATACAGATCTATCGGCATCAGCTATGTCAGGCCCTGTGTCTCAGAATAGCCAGATTCCTGCTAATTGGTGGGGATATGGTATGCCTCCGGAGTCATCTGCTTTCAATCCTGGGTTACCTCAAGTGTTTGATGCAGTAGGAAAAGCTCCTATACCATCGGCTGTCTCGCCGATGGCTCAAGTGCCTCAATATGCCACAAAGAACTCATCAGTGCAACCAACTCTAGGAGGTTTCAGATGCCTTTGGTTCAAACACCCAATTCAAGTCCATCGGCAAGCTTATCGCCGATGCGTGACCCGTGCTATGAGTCAAACTGGGGTTCTGTTTCATGCCTCAAAATTTGGTTATAATTATCCAACAATGTCGAGAAATTACCAACCATCGGTAAGTTTTGTACCGATGAGTTCCAATAATGGTTGGTCGTGATGATTACTGCTCAACATACGATTCAAAGAAAATCAAGAAAGTTGCGAGGATTCAACAAGGTCATATGCAAGTTGGTTTCGAGAATCAAGCATCGGCACTCGATTCGATGAATCCTTTCAAGAGAGTTAATGGACCACAAGTAACGGCAAATATGCCGATTGTTTGGAGATCGTGGGCCACAAAGATATGTGGAAGGATATCAAATGAGTACCTCCTGTAGAAATTCAGCCATTGTCAAAGCAGGAGGTCGATGCTTTTTGGGCCGATAAGATAGCAGAAATTATGAAGGATCGGTTTGGGATAAAGCCCAAGGTCAATACTTATTCTTATCGGACTCCATACCCTCCTGCATATGATTTAATTCCTCTCCCAAATCGGTACAAGGTACCAGATTTCACTAAATTCTCTGGGCAAGATGATACATCAACAATGGAACACGTCAATCGCTTCATTATTCAATGTGGAGAGGCAAATAGCGAGAGATGAATTAAGAGTTCGATTATTTTCATCATCTTTATCCGGATCAAGATTTACATGGTTCATTTCATTACCACCAAATTCTATTATTACTTGGGCTGATCTAGAAAAACAATTTCATAAGTATTTCTTTGCTGGAATCCATGAAAAGAAGCTTACCGATTTAGTAAAATTGAGACAGCGTAATGATGAATCGGTAGAAAGCTTTGTGCAAAGGCTACGAGATGTAAAAAATAAGTGCTACAGCCTGGTGCTGGATGATCGGCAGCTTGCCAATCTGGCTTTCCAAGGGTTATTGCCATATCTTAAAGACAGATATGCTTCTCAGGAGTTTGAAAGCCTCAATCATCTTGTGCAAAGGATCTCTGATCAAGATACTAGGGTTTTTGAACCTAAAAAGAATTGGAGTAAAAAAGTATCATTTGTTGAAGTAGGAGATTCTGATTCTGATGAAGAACTAGTTATCGGCTTAGCTGAGTGGGTTAAGAATAAAAAACCAATATCTTGTCCCTTTGGCCAGAAAGAGCCAGAAAAGTTTACCTTTGATATCACCAAGGCCGACAAGATATTTGATCTTCTGCTTCAAGAGGGCCAAATTAAGCTATCACCTAATCATGTAATCCTATCGGCAGAAGAGTTGAAGAAGATCTTGTACTGCAAATGGCACAATGCAACTTCACACAGTACAAATGAGTGCAAGGTGTTCAGGCAACAGTTACAATCGGCTATTGAATCTGGGAGAATTAAGTTTGGTACTTCCAAGGCCCAGAAACCGATGAAAATTGATCAACACCCTTTTCCAGCAAATATGTTGGATGCCAAAGGGAAGACCAAGGTATTGACGCCGAGGTCAGCTTTGAGAAAAACGCATCGTTGGATCCCCAACATCGGATAACTACCGATGATGCAAAAAGTAAGGGTTTGCTTTGGGAGAAAGCGATGAGTTCAAAAACCCTCCTCGACCGGGCATTGTGATTACCCATCGAAGGCAAAGCAGGAGGGTTGGCGTCGGTAAGGACCGATATCGACAACAAAGAAGAAGAGAGGCATCGGGAAGAATGGAATCGGCATAAAGATCATTGGAGGTGTCCGTTTTTCATCCATTCTTTGGGAAGAAGGTATTAAATTGCCAATCGCTGAAAATTGCCCAGAGTGCAATGGTTATTATGGGGTCAATCGGTCGAAAAGGAGGTTTCAACTCGGCAATCGTGGTTTATTTATCAATGAGCCGATCGAGGCGAGCATCGATTGCATGATCGGTGGAAGCGAACTTAGTGTACATGAGAGGCTTGGTAAACGCTACCGGATATTTTCTAAGGAATCAAGAGGAGCTTGAGGAGATGGCAAACGCAAGAGTTCCCGATGAAGAAATATTCTCTAGGGACCCTAATATACGCCATGTAGAATCAATCGGGATCTGTTATCACCGGTTTGGAAGACCAAGTTTCCTCGATGGTGCCCGGAGGGTCTGACAAACACACAGAAAAGGAGGATGCAACGTGAGCATTAGGAAGATTTATACCGAGAGGAAAATTTCTCCAATGAGAGGTCTGGTCATCAGCAGTGGCAGGTAAAACACAAAAATAAGGGTCCATCGGTAGATGTTAATATGGTATTCATGTTGCCAATGGAGTTTTTGCACTATCTCGATAATGAGGAAGAAGTTGTTCTCTCTCGATCAAGTAGCTCGATTGACACTAGATCCAATGATGGCTGTTTTTGAAACCCTCTCGATGACGAGAGACAACATCTTAAGGCTTTGTTTGTGAAAGGCGAGTTGATGGGCAGCTTTATCTAAGATACTTATCGACGGAGGGCTGCGATTAATATTATGCCTTATGTGATATATCGGAAACTTGGTAAGGGAGATCAAGACTTGACCAAAACCGATATGATGTCTTTGAAGGATTTTGAAGGCAATGTGTCACCGGCTAAAGGGCGATATCGTTGAATTGACCATCGGCAAACAAAACATTGCCGGCGATGTTCTTTGTTATTAATGGCAAGGGTGCATATAATCTGCTTCTAGGGAGGGATTGGATTCATGCTAGTTGTTGTGTTCCTTCTACAATGCATCAATGCCTCGTATAAATGGATTGGGGATAAGATTGAGGTTGTCCTGGTGATTCTTCTTATATCATCGCATCGGCGAGAATCGAGATACTTATGAGCGAACTAAATGCATATCGGAGAAGTTTGAGAAAAGAGTTCCTTAGAGTTGCTGATTATGAAATTCCACCGATCCAAGCGATGGGTTCGAAGAAGAGTTTTAATGGATAGGTTTGCCGATGATGGAAAATTAGGTCAAGGGTTCACCTCGGCAGATGATTTAGTAGAAGTAGATATTGGTGATGGCGGTAGGCCAAGACCTACTTTTATTAGTGCTAAGTTAGATTCCAAGTGTAAGCAGCAAATAACTGATTTGTTAAAAGAATATAAAGATTGTTTTGCTTGGGATTATACTGAGATGCCTGGATTAGACCGATCGATAGTTGAACATCGGTTACCTATCAAATCTGGATTTCGGCCACATCAAGCCCGCCGATGCAACCCTAATACACTTCCTGACATTAAGGCCGAAATAACTAAATTAATTGAGGCAAAGTTTATTCGGCAGTGTCGATATGCAGAGTGGATCTCTAATGTGGTTCCTGTTTATAAGAAAAATGGAAAACTTCGTGTTTGTATTGATTTCAGAATCTCAACAAAGCCACACCGATGGATGGCTATCCAATGGCGATTGCTTGATTTGTTGATTGATGCTTTGTGAATGGACATCAAATTATCAGCTTCATGGATGGTAATGCAGGTTACAATCAAATATTCATGGCTGAAGAAGATATTCCCAAGACTGCTTTCAGATGTCCAGGTCATGTAGGGTTGTTTGAGTGGATAGTCATGACGTTTGGTTTGAAAAATGCCGGCGCTACTTATCAAAGAGCTATGAACTTTATTTTTCATGAATACATCGGCACATTAGTGGAGATCTATATTGATGATGTAGTAATTAAGTCTGGAGATATCACAAAACATCTAGACGATCTACTTAAAAATACTTTGGTGCACAAGGAAACATGGATTGAAGATGAATCCTAATAAATGTGCATTTGGTGTATCGACAGGTCAATTCTTGGGTTTTATGGTGCATCAACGGGCATCGAAATCAGAGAGGAAGTCTATTGATGCAATTAACAAGGTGGTTGCTCCCGCTTAATAAAACTGAATTGCAATCTTTGATCGGTAAGATTAATTTCATTAGAAGATTCATATCTAATCATCCGGGTAAGATCAAGGCTTTCACCCATTACTTAAATTAAAAGCCGATCGAGAATTTGTATGGGGAGCCGAAAAGCGATTAGCCCTAGATGAAATTAAGAAATATTTAACAAATCCTCCAGTGCTAGTTCCACCTCAACACGGGAAACCTTTCAGGTTGTATTTGTCAATTGATGATACCGTTATCGGTTCAGCTCTTATTCAAGAATTTGAAGGGAAAGAACGTGTTATTTATTATTTGAGCAGAAGATTAGTGGATGCTGAGACAAGGTATTCGGCCATCGAGAAATTATGTCTGTGCTTATACTTTTCTTGTGTTAAATTAAGACATTATTTGTTATCTGAAAAATGTACGGTCATATGCAAAGACGACGTAGTCAAGTATATGATGTCGATGCCGATATTAAGTGGTAGAATCGGCAAATGGATTTTAGCATTATCAGAATTTGAACTACGTTACGAATTGACTAAGGCAGTTAAGGGGCAAGTTATGGCTGATTTTGTCACTCAGCATTGTAATACAGTGGACTCTCTAGAAGTTGCCCCTTGGACACTTTTCTTCGATGGGTCCACATGTGGTGAAGGAGCAGGTATCGGCATTGTGTTGATTTCACCTCAAGGAAAGAAGTATGAGTTTTCATTGCCGATTGTTGCTACATCGACAAACAATCAGGCTGAATACCAAGCCTTGATAAAAGGGTTAGAATTGCTGAAGGAGATACGTGCCGATGCTGTTGAAATCTTTGGTGATTCTATGCTAGTTATAAATCAATTAGCTGGGATTTATGAATGCCGAAGTGAAGTTTTAATTTCGTATTATGAAAGATGTTTGCAATTGTTGAAAGGGTTTAGAGATTTTCATCTCGAACATATTTCTCGACTGCATAATGAAGAGGCTAATCGACTAGCTCAACATGCTTCAGGGTATCAGCCTATTCAGGAAGTGCTAACATCGGCAGTTGATACCGATGACTGGAGAAAGGAGATTGTCGATTATTTAAAGGATCCATATAAAAAGGTTGAAAGGCGTATAAGGTTCCAAGCTACCAAGTATGTGCTCCTCGATGATGAATTATATTATCGAACTATAGATGGAGTTTTACTCAGATGTGTTAGCAGTGATGAATCGAAAAGTTTGATGGGTGAAATTCATGAAGGAGTGTGTGGAGCGCATCAATCGGCTTTCAAGATGAAGTGGATGATCAGAAGGAATGGATACTATTGGCCGACTATTCTTGAAGATTGTTTTAAATATTTTAAAGGATGTCAGGGGTGTCAAAAGTTTGGTAATATTCAAAGAGCGCCTGCATCGGCTATGAACCCTATAATTAAACCTTGGCCGTTTCGGGGATGGGCTATCGATCTCATCGGTCAGATTTATCCGCCATCGAGCAAAGGACATAAATTTATTCTGGTTGCTACCGATTATTTCACAAAATGGGTTGAGGCAATTCCTTTAAAAAAGGTGACATCGGCTAATATGATCGATTTTGTGAAAGAGCATATTATTTACCGATTTGGTATTCCTCAAACTATCACTACCGATCAGGGTACTATGTTTACATCGGGAGAATTTGATGAGTTTGCTGTAGGTGTGGGAATTAAAGTTTTAAATTCTTCTCCATATTATGCTCAAGCTAATGGTCAGGCTGAGGCTTCTAACAAAGGGATCATCAAACTCATTAAGCGCAAAATTGAAGAAATCCTAGGAGGTGGCATATAGTATTAAATGAAGCCTTGTGGTCATATCGGATGTCATGTCATGGTACAACCAAAGTAACGCCTTATCAGTTAGTATATGGACACGACGCAGTATTGCCTTGGGAAATTAAAACTGGCTCTAGGCGAATACATTCTCAAAATCAGCTGACAGCCGATGATTATGATACTCTTATGAAGGATAAGTTGGAAGATGTGGCGGGTCATCAGTTAAGGGCTTTAGTTAGCATCGAAGAAAATAAGAAAAGAGTAGCCAGATGGTATGACAAGAAGGTGAAGATAAAGGAGTTTGCCGAGGGAGATCTGGTCTGGAAATTGATTTTACCGATTGGGACTAAAAGTTCAAAGTTTGGAAAGTGGTCTCCTAATTGGGAAGGTCCATATCGGATAAGTCAGTCTGTTCCTAGTAACGCATATATTCTAGAAACCCTCGAAGGGGTTGTGTTTTCCAGAGCATTAAATGGAAAATATTTAAAGAAATATTACCCTAGTATTTGGATGGATGCATGAAAGTATAAGTGCCGATAATAGTCCTATCGGCTAAAATTATACAAGGATGTCAATGTCTCATAAAGTGCCAATGCAATAGACAAGATTTACAAGTTTAACAAGGATTGGATAGCCAATATCGCACGTAGGCGAATTTGGTCGGCTTCCTTCATTTCTTTGATGTCTTCATCGGCAGCACCCTCCACAGGCTTGAGTTTTTTCTTCATGGCCAAGGCTTTGCGAGCCTAGATGTCTCTTTCTTGCTGAAGGGCCTTGATGGCATCGGGTAGCTGGCTTTCTTCTTGTTGGGCATGAATTAAGGCTGCCTTGACTTCTTTCAATTCAGCCAATAGAGCCATCCTCTTTGCCGATAAATCTAAGATTTTACTTAAGTTCGGCCTTGAAGTCGCAAGTTGCCGATGCCCTTGTGCTTCTCATCATCCGCAATCTGTTTGGTGTAGCATCTCTTCTTTGAGTTGAGCTTTGAGCTGCTCTATCGGCGATCGTTGAGCAGCCCGTTGATATTGCAGTTATGGCTTTCTAAATGGGCTCTTTGGGAAGAGTGCTTCTTCAACATCGACGAGGACTGGCGATGGATTGTTTTGAAAATTGCCTTTGCGGGTCCGAGTCATCTACCGGTTAGGCGGTATCCTGCTGTAACAAGTCGAGAGAGCTTCCAACTTGGACTTAATTTCTACCGATATTGTTCCCAAAGCAAGGAAGAACTTGTTTCCTCTCCATCATCGCCGAAAACGTCAATGGCAAAGGAAAATAGGCTGTTTGGGGAGTCTTGTTCTGAGAAAAAAAGAAAAATAGGTCGATTAAGGATAAGTATGAATGTTATAAATCGACTAGGTCAATCGGCTTACCTGCTTTCAAGGCAATTTCTGTGCTTGGTGGGAAGAAGCGATCTGAGTATCTTGTGTGGAGGATCGGTGAGCTTGCCGATGGGATATCCTCTGTGGCCTCATCGGTGGTTGGCTCTTGGGGTATGATGACCGATGGTATGTCTGTCTGAGAGGATCAACCGCTTGCTCGGTTGCATCGATTGATTCTGGCCGGCTTATGGACGTTAGGGCGTATGTGGGGATCGGCATGGACTTCGTCGTTTTGGTCGTGCCTCGGCATCTGTTAAGGCTTTTGCGCTTTGCTTGGGCCTCAAAGAACGGTTGGTACGGGGGCATCGGCACTTGTTGGTTGTGGAGCTTGAACATCCGGTACGCTTGCCGATGTACCCATTTGTTGCTTGCAAAACAAGTGTAAGGTATGATATTTAACAGATAAAATGTAAAATCAAAGGAATACCTCTGAAGGTTTGTCGAGGTAGTGGTGCTTGATGTCGGAGGAATTGCCGATGACGATCCAAAGAATGCTCTTACACCTCGATGATTAATGTTAATACGATTTGTGATCGGCATGAGTAGAAATAAACAGGGTTGTTACCTTGAATGCCTTGATCGGGGTTGTAGCAAAGAGCCAATGGAGTGGCCCTAGTCAGTAGCCAATTTGGACTTGGAAGTGATGGTCTTGCACGGGTCTTCCGGTGAGTCAAAGCAGCTAAGGTGGGGCGTTGTAGCCGATTGGTGATATCGGGAAACAGTCAAGATCGAAGGGTTTCCACTTTTGCTCATAGATGGTGCTTTGTTGTTAACTTTGTCACGAGAAAGTTAGTTACCGATATATGAAAGGAAAAGCGTATGAGGGAGTTAAAAGAAACTTATCGCATCATCGGGAATAGTGTATTCGTGGTCGATCATGTGCCGATATGTGTGAGCAGATATTGCAAATAGTTGTTCCTCCACTCTCGCCACCATTGCTTATATGATTCGGTGATGAAAGATGTTGGCGTCCGGATGGATATATCGACATCCGTAGTATCGGCATCGGGGAGAGTAGCACTACCCTGCTCCAATCTGTTCCGCAGGTGATTGTTTCTCTAGGTTTGATCACATCGGCAAAACAAAGTTTGATTGGCAGTTGCCCAAAAGCCAATTGACGGGATACTGCCGATGGATTGTAAAATTCATACGTGATATTGGTGTTTTTCCCGCTACCGAATGTGTTTACTGGGATTGCCCTGGGAGTAATGATGGCCATCATGAGTTCATTATCTTGATTCAGAGTGTCATCGACAAAGTTGAAGAGAAGGGGGAATCTGTTTTCTTCGTCAATATAAGGTACCCAGGCCCTATGATCACGAGAAAGACCATTGTAGAAGTTTTGGAAGAATCTGCCGATCTGGTCTTCATTGGCCTCTGTTCCAGGGAGGACAATTATGGCTTCACCAAAATTGAGGGGTGCGCGTGTTGCCGATTCCTCATCCCCAAGCACGTGGTCTTCAGCAATTTCTCGTGGGAATTGTTGGGCAAAGAAGTCCCATTGCAGACGTTTTTGCATATGGGCATTCAGCCACATGTTGATAAACCACCACGGGCCTCCTAAATTGCCGATGGGTTCGCCAAGCAAAAGTTTCTGACACTTGATGAAGAAGATGATAAGTGGTGCTCGGAAAGGTATCGGCCAAGAGGAAGCCTTACACCATTGGCCAAGAGTTCACCATGGGGAGGAAGGCGTTGGTTGGTCCTCTTGATCGACCACGAAGATAAATTTTTCTAACCACATATTCAAGAATGTGGCATGTTCCCTCCGTTAATCTGTCCCCGGTCCTCCGGCATTCTTGAATATATCCCGTCAACCGCCGATGTTGCGGGTATTCACCCTATGTTCAGATTTTCTGCCATAGATGGAGCCTTCATCGGCGCTTGAAATGTCCAAGCCGGTGAGCATGTAGACATCGGCAAGTGTGGGGGGTGGTTGGGCCATGTCCAAACATAAAAGTATTTGTTGTGTCGACCGTAAGCAAGCAAAAATCATCATTGACTCGTTCTTTTGCATATCGGCAATGGATAGCCTAATGCATTGGTCTAGCTTCCGTTCTGCCCAGTGTACTTGCATCGACCTGTTGACCCTCAAGTACCAATCTTTCCACCCTTTGGTGGTTTTGGGCCAAGATCGGAATGTATCTTTCCATAAATTCAGAGAGAAATTTTGGGCTCTAAAAGGGATTCATTAACCTCTCGCATTAATCGGATCGCTTGGATCTGGGTTGCCCATTGGTCCTAGGCATTGGAAATGCGGCTGATCGGTTGGAATAACTAATTTGTTGCGAAGTTCCTAAGTTTAGAGGATCCGAAGAACAAAGAAAAAGAGAAAAAATTACCAACTGTATAAACTCGCCAAGACCAGAGGAATCGAGGTAAAAAGTAACGGAAGTGGAACGAACCGCAGGGACGTCGAAGTTGATTGCCATTATCTTGAGGTAGATGGGGGCACGAGCTAGAGACTCGAGGTTGACGCTGGAGAAAAGTTCTTGTTGGTTGAGGTCGCTATGTGCTTGTTCGCTCGAGTCATTACGGAAAGAGAGAATGCCAAAGGTTGGAGTCTGAGGGTAGAAGACGAGCGTTCCGGAGAAATCTATTTATAAGCCGCTTGGAGTAGGAGTATTCTGGACTTATCTCTATGACGTGCGCATGTGGGTTGAGGTGGTTCAGATGGATATGGTAACTGTTCGCACGATAATCAAGGGATTGTACAGATGATTTGATGGCAAGTAATCATGACTTGGAATAGATCTCGGTACAGGATATTTTAATTCTAAAAATGGCGGCATTATTATGTTAGGATCTTACCGATGGATTATTGTTTTGGTATCTTAACCATAATCGGGGCAAGAGTGGTTGGAAATTGTGCGATATTCTTGAGGTGCGTGAATCGGGACTAGATTTGATTAGATTTGATAACAGATCAAGTTTTGGCTTGGAGGATGAGTTACGGTAATTGGGCGAAGGCAAACGTTATCTGGAGTAAATTTTGGAGCATTAATGGTTTTATACTCTGAAATTGGGGGCATGTGTTGACACCGCTTTTTGCGTGTCAAAATGATCGAGTGGGCTAATCAAATAGGGAGGAGAGTTATCAGATATCTGTTGTGTACCGTGAAAATCAACTTGTAAAGATGGTTGCCGATGAATGGTGGTGATCGATGGAAAGGTTGATTTAGACTCGGGTGTTGCCGATAAGGTTGGAGATATTAGTGTCGATGCCAATGAAGGAAGGCTTGAAAACTATCGCCGATGAAACAGAAGTATCTTTGATGGAAAGGAGGTCGGTGAGAATTCCATCGTGTCGAGGCGACGGAAATAGATAGGAGTTGATTTCCTTTTCTATATTTTTTAGAGTATGATTCATGTAAGAGTCACGTGTTTCCTTAGATATGGACTTGGTGTCCTAGTCGTATTTGGTTTTGTCTCTTTAGATCAGGGTATAAATATAGATTGAGGGGCAATGTAATAAAAAAAATTAATATCAAAAACCAATTTTTACTCCTATTTGCATCTACTTACTTTTAGGCGACTTCGTCAATTTGCATATTTTTCCTTTTTATGAGTTCTCATTGATTCGGCGAGTTGCATCGTTTCAGTGCAACCTTCGGCGATTCTCGAGTTCCGCATGAGTACCTCTTGGCCATGACTTCCGGGCGTATCGCTGTTGTCAGGACCAAAGTGCTCGTATCTTCATCCTTGTCGATTAATAGGTCAAATCGACTGGCACGCTTTGGATATCAATTCGGGTATTAGCCCTTTGTGTTTGTAGATTCACTTTTGCATCAACAGATTCAGATGATGAGGAGGAGCAGCAGGGACGAGCAGCAGATTGGGATGAGACCCTGGAGGGATACCATCAGAGATAGGAGCTGAGGCATTCCACTCGCTACACCGCCACTACTCACCATCAGGGCCATGCACGTATTGACTCCGATGACGATGATGGTGATGGTGGTGCCGGGACTGTTGCGGGAGGTAATGATATTGATTGGACGGACATCCAGGGAGATGATGAGTAGGTGTTGATCTTTCTTCTCTTCTTCTCTTTTTGGTGCTTTATGCCAAAGGGGGAGAAAATTAGAGAGGTCAACAGGGTCAATAGCTTTTCGATGCCATGGTCAGCAGCTGCGTTTCATGTCCTATTCGATGAGTGTTAGTCTTCGCTAGGTGGAAAGTTTAAGAGTCGCTCAAAACTCTAAATTGTAAAATAATGCTACTATTTGACTCTTTGTGTATCGAATATGGACATGTATTGTTTGTGTGGATTAGAAGTCATGTTATTATGCTAGGTAGCATATCTTTTTTATCTGAGCTAGCTGTGTGGTGCTTGACTCTGTCTTGCTCGTACAGTCAAGTGCGGCAGTGCCGCACTCAGCTGTAGCAGCAAGCACATGTGTGCATAAACTATCATATGCATCACGTATATATTTTCTGGACACAGTATGCAGCACCCCACAGGAGCATGGATGTTGGGGGAGCCCCATCACTTTCACTAAAATGTGAATCTTTGCTTCTTATGCCAATTTGAGAATTCAATTCTCTATTCACATACTCAGGGGGTGGCTCTACACCCATGGCTCAAAAATCACAGTATTCATTTCATATCTTTTGTAAGCTCTAATTAGGTTGTCATCAATGGCCAAAAAGGGGGAGATTGAAAGTGCAATCAAGCCCTAATTGTGGATTTTGGTGATAATGACCACACAATTAGAGATCTAATGAAATTTATCAAGATGACAAGCAGGGAATTTATATTCGAGGATGCTACACGAAACGGAGGAGCCCCCAATTATAAATGTAGATGGCTTCAAACTCAAAGGAGGTTTAAATTCTATTATATATTGAATTTGAGTATAGGAAAATCCGTACTATAAAGGGGGGCACAATGCTTAAGCTAATATGTGCTACCAAGTGCTCAGACAACCACAAGCATCCTTAGATTCATAGCCAAGATAGTCTACACTTCACTATTACCTTTGCTGTCTTGCGGAGTGCGAGCTACGACTTTCCTGACCCCTTGGGTGCAAGCTACGACTCCCCCGACCCCTTGGGTGTAGGCTCTGACTTGCCCGACCCTTTGGTCATGGGCTCTGGTTCTCCTGACCCCAAGGTCGCGGGCTCTGGCTCGCCTGACCCTTTGGTCACGGGTTGAAAGCTCTAGTTTGGTTTTGGTGAATTGATAAAACCCTAAGTGCTAACCTATTTTATCATAGTGATTATGAGATAGGTAACACTACTCCAAGTGGTGAAGCAACTGAAGATCATGACATGATGCTGGTGATGCCATGGTGATGATCAAGTGCCTGGACTCGAACAAGAATAAAGAGAAAATAAAAAAGCTCAAGGCAAAGGTGAAAATTGTTAGGAGATTTTTGGTTTAGTGATCGAGACACTTAGAGAGTGTGATCACTTTTAGGATTGATAGCCATACTATTAAGAGGGGTGAAACTTGTATCGAAATACGGTTATCAAAGTACCACTAGATGCTCTAACTCATTACATATGCATTTAGGATCTAGTGGAGTGTTAATACCCTTGAAAACATTTGTGAAAATATGCTAACACACATGCGAAAGGTGATACACATTGTGTTTAGCACTTTGGAGCAAGGGTGCGAAACTTCACCGGTGGAGTGTCCGATGGTGCCACCGGCGCCCTGTACAAAAAAGACAGGGTTTCACAGAGTGCACCGGACGCTGGTCACGCAGTGACCGGACGCTGGGTCCTGCGTCCGGTCAGTGGAAGCAGTGAAGACGCTAGCATCGGTCTTCGACCGAACGCTGGGTCACTTCATGACCAGACGCGTGATGGGCTAAGTTATTAGGACCGGACCGGAGATCGAACCGGCGAAGCCGTCGGTCCACTGGTCCAACCGTTTAGAACCGGTTGAACCGCCAGTTCAATTGTTTTGGACCGGATGAATTGAACCGGCCACAAAAACTCTGAACCGGTATATATATGCTATAATTAATAATTAACAGATGATAAACAACACAAATTTAATTGCACAACTATAAGGTTCATACATATGTATATATAGAATGACATGTTCTTAATTCAAATTAGCAACATATGATTGATCATATATACAAATAAACTAATAAAAACACAATTATATAACCACCTTTGAAATAATCTAGCCACAAGTCCACAACAGGTACTCCAAAATCAACATTTGTCTGTTGACGGTTCTTAACTCAAATGATCAAATTGTTAAAAGATAATAAACAACAACATCCCATAATGCATCGTAGCAAGATAGACCTTAACTTGACAGGTTCTAAAAAAGGATTTAAATAGTAATTCAAATATTCAGTGTTGGAAAATAATCTCAATGCTGAGATAAAGTGTACCATTGTGAAGAGCTCGTCGAGATAATCAAAATAGATATATTATTTATATATTTTAGAGCTAGAATGAAAAATATATTAAATTTTGAAATTAATAAAAAGCATCCAAAGTCAATCAACAACAAAAACATAAAGCATGGAGCCTGGCAGGCAAGTACTATACGCACGCACACAGCACGCTCAAACACGCTAGGCTGGCAGGCGGCAGTAGCAGAAAGGCCCAGGCCCAGGGCCAGTTGCTCACACGAGATACCAGCAGGAAGCAGCACGCGCACCACCAGACGAGATTACCAAACCGGGACGGTTCAGACGGAACCGGCCGGTTCACCGGTTCCGTAAAAAACCATCCGGTTCAACCGGTTTTTAGTGGTTCGATTGCATAGACGGTCTTTTAAGTCAACCGTACCGGTCTAGACTCTGGTTCGGTCTTTTAGCGGTCGAACCGCCGGTCCGATCCGGTCCCACTGACGTTGCAGCAAAGAGAAGAGGAGAAAGGACCGGACGCTGATGCTGTGTCCGATCGTGACCGACCGGACGTGTCCGGTCGTGAGCGGAACCTTACTGGAAACGATCGGACGTAGGTGTTGGTGTGTTCGGTCACTTCGAGCAGAGTGTCCGGTCACAACTTAAATGTACTAATGACCGTTGAGATCGGGTGATCAGCATTTGAAGTAGGGGACACGTGTCGTGCATCGCGCGACCGGACACTAGGGTCCTACATCCGGTCAATTCGACCGGTGCGTCCGGTCACCCCAAGCAGTGCCCAGTGAAGGGGTACAACGACTCTATTTTGTGGGGGATTCTATTTAAGCCCCATTGCTGGCTCTAGCTCACCCGCTTGGCCATTTACATTGACATAGCAACCTTGTGAGCTTAGCCAAAGCCCTCCCACTAATCTCCATTATTGATTCATCATCTTTATGAGATTGGCAGTGAATCCAAGTGCATTGCTTGAGTGTTTGCATCTAGAGGCACTTGGTGTTCGTGTTTCGCCGCGGGATTCACTTGTTACTCTTGGTGGTTGCCGCCACCTAGATGGCTTGGAGTAGCGAGGATCGTCGAGCGGAGGTTGGTGATTGTCTCCGGCTCCGATCGTGGTGACTGTGAGGGGTTCTTGACCTTTCCTCGGTGGAGAGCCAAAAGGTACTCTAGTAAATTGCTCGTGGCTTGTGTGATCCTCATCTTGTGTTGGTTGTGTGGCACCCTATTGAGGGTTTGGCGTGTGATGCTAATTAGCGCGTGAACCTCCAAGTGAGTGAATAGCCACAACGAGAACTAGCTTGCCGGCAAGCAAGTGAACCTCGATAAAAAAACATTGTGTCATCATTTGATTCCGAGGTGATTGGTCTTCATTGGTATTTATTCTTATGATTGATTGGTTGGTTCATTCCTCAACTTGACGATATAACCATCTTGCCCTATCTCTTTACATTACCGTAAACTAGTTGTCAAGCTCTTTAGTGTAGCTAGTTGCGAGAGCTTGTTAGTTTGGTTAGTGTGGCTCTTCAGTTAGCCTTTAAGAGCACACTAACTTAGTGTAGCAACTTAGCCATTGTGTGGATAGAGACTATAGAAACTAGAATTGTGGTAGGTGGCTTGCATTTTTTAGTAGGCTAGCGCAACACTCGCTTCGCCTCATATTTGTCTAACCGGTTTGCTAAGTGTTGTTGTAGAAATTTTAATAGGCTATTCACCCCCTCTAGCCATTAGGACCTTTCATGGGTCCGGCTCACCCGACCCTGTTGGTGTTTCGAGTAAGCACCAACTAGTAAATTTGTTTTTGTTGTGCGTTGGGCCCGGATGGTGTGCTAAAAGACACAAGGTTTATACTGGTTCGGGTAAAATGTCCCTACGTCCAGTCTGCGACTGCTGCTCATGTTATTAGCACTGAAAGGTTCGTAGTAGGGGGTACAAACGGTCGAGGGAGGGACACGTCCCAAGTCTCAGATGGAAAGGTGAAAAGGGCACTAAGAGCTTGGTTGCTGCTCAGCTGTGTGTTATATGGTGTGTGATGTGTTGAATCGATCCATCCTTTAGTGGGGTGCCCTGCCCGCCCTTTCATAGATCAAGGGGGAGCAGGGATTACATATGGGAGAAAGGAAAAAACCAGAGGCAGAGAAGGTCCTTCGAAGGTGCGAGTCTTCCTTTTCCTTTGAGCCTGTCCCGCTGACACGACAGACAGTGCCAGGGATAGCATGTTCGCCGATCCTAATAGGACCATACTCTGGCTTCGTTGAGCAAGTGGTCACGTCCCGTCCTGCCCCGATGGGCGGCACGATGCACCAGGGTGCCAAGTCACGACCCTATGGGGAGCAGACGGCGTAGAGGCCCTACATTCGTTACTGTAGATGACATGAGTTTCTTTCTTGGACCTTGCGCTTGTCGTATGTTTCCGTCAGGATTCATGTCCGAGGGCAAATGCCGGCGCCCATAACACTGTAGGATAAATGTTGGCACCCGCAACACTGTTTGGGCTCTGACATGCCTAGAAGGGCTTAAAGCGCCCGTCTGGTCATATCCTGATGGTACTTTCCTGTAGGCGTGCAGGGTATGGTCCTCGGTATTGCGGTTGACTTAAGTGTTCGGGCGAGGCGGAGTCTGCCACCGGACGTCAGGTGAGGCGGAGTCCGCCCCCGGACGTCGGGTGAGGTGGAGTCCACCCTGAGACGTCGGGCGAGGCGGAGTCTGCCCTAGACGTCAGGCGAGGCAGAGCCCAGCCCCTGGGCGTCGAGTGAGGTGGAGCCTGCCCTCGGACGTCGAGCAAGGTAGAGCCTGCTCCCAGACGTCGGGTGAGGCAGAGCCAGCCCTCGGTCGTCGGGCGAGGCAGAGCCCAGCCCCTAGACGTCGAGTGAGGTAGAGCCTGCCCTCGGATATCGGGCGAGGCGGAGCCAGCCCTCAGTCGTCGGGTGAGGCAGAGTGTGCCCCCAGACATCGGGCGAGGCGGAGTCCGGCCCTCAGGGGTTGGATGAGGTGGAGCCAGCCCTCAGGGGTAGGGCGAGGTGGAGTCTGCCCCCTGATGTCGGGCGAGAAGGAGTCCAGCCCTCGGGGGTCGAGTGAGGCAGAGCCAGCCCTCAGGGGTCGAGCGAGGTAGAGCCAACCTTCGGTCGTTGGGCAAGAAGTGTAGTTGCGTTCTTGTCTGTTCGGAAGCATCAACGTTTGATGGTTATTAGCTCCTCCTCTTTGGATACCCCGGTATTTGGTCCTCGATAGACCCCAAGGTCATGGGCTCTATCTCGCCCGACCCTAAGGTCGCGGGCTCTGGCTCGCCCGACCCTTTGGTCACGGGTCCGTCTCGACCGACCCCAAGGTCGCGGGCTCTGTCTTGCCCGACCCCAAGGTCACAGGGTCCGACTCGCCCGACCCTTTGGTCACGGGCTCCGTCTCGCCCGACCCTTTGGTTGCGGGCTCTGGCTCACCCGACAATTTGGTCACGGCCTCATCTTGCCTGACCTCTTGGATGCAGTGTCCGTTGAGGGCTAGGGGTATATATACATTTCCCTTTCCTTTCCAATGGCCATCTACATTTTTTGTGACCATTGGGGGGCTGGGGGTATATATACCTTTCCCCTTCCTTCCCAACGGTAACGAACCTACTCTCTTCTTCCTCACTCCAGCATGCCCAAAATAGAGCAAGAGCTCTCTCTCTCTCACTCCATTGTTGACCTAAAGCCCCCAAGCAAATCCATTGATTTCTCTATCAATCCTTGAGGGAAAAAGGGTCCAAAACTTGATTAGAGAGCAACTCCATTGATTCCAAATTCTAAAGAGCACTTGGTTCACGTTTTAGCCAGCGGTTGTGTTTGTTACTCTTGGAGCTTGGCTCCTAGCCAGCTAGAGCATCGCCCATTGATCTTGCCAACTTGTGTGGCAGTCTTGGGAGGTTTGTAACCACCTCTTACAGCAAGTAAAATCACCCCTCATCTCAAGAGTTCACTCTCTTGACTTGAGAACGAGGTAGGGTTGCAAATCCCTAAGCCTTAGTGGCATACCTCAACAACATGGACATAGGCAAGCCTTGGTGGCGAGCTGAACCACAGGATAAATCCTTATGTCATCTTGTGCTTGTGTTGCTACACTTCTGTTCTTGTTGTTGTTGAGGTGATTTCTAGGATTGAGGCCGATCTACTTGTGTGTGGTGTTCCCACCATTTTCAGTTGTCGATCTGTGATCTACTACCCTGCAGGAAGCTAAGAAATTTACATGGTCTAAATTTCGTTGTGTAGATTTTGAACTGTGAACTAATCTCTCCTACAGGTAAGGCAGTGATGTGCTCATGAAGCGGCAGTGTTGTGGGTGAATTTGACTTCGGTTTGAGTTAAATTTTTACAGGCCTATTCACCCCCTCTAGGCGTACCAGAGGTCCTATATTTACACGCAGTAAACTCATACGTACATGATAATTCCAATAATTATAATATATGAATACCTTCGTGAAGAAGGAATATCCTGGATTTGTCCTGAATGACCGAAAGCCTCGCCTTTTTCCTTCTTGTCGATGATCTTGCCATTGTCCTTTCCTGAGACTAGCCTTCATGCTGCTATTCCTCACTGCCGCAAGGAAGCAGCCGACCTTGCAGCACCCTTCGTCGACTCCATCGCCCCTCCAGCCGCCTGCTGCCCCGTCCTGGCCGACCGCAACCACGACCAGCCACCTATAGATGCGTCTAGCCAGTAGGCAGCTAGCTACAACAAGCCGTAGCTAGCCGCATCCAGCCAGTAGCAAGCTATAGCCCGCTGGGACAAGCTGCAGCAGCCCTCCACCTTCCTCGCAGCAAGGTCGAGCCCTTGAACCTAGTCAAGGCCATCCCTGGCGTCGACAAACTCTTGCTTTTGTTTCATACTCATTCCTATACTTGTCATATACACAATCTATCTATATCTATGCCTGTGCCATGCCTTTGTGCCGGTCTATCTCTTATGCTATGGTGTCTATCTCTTGTGCTATGGATCTATGCAACTCCTCCGATTGCTGTATGTAGTTGTTTCGTTGTTGTGTTGTTGGTTTTTGCGTGGTGTTGTTTGTGTCTGTGGACCGAGCCTTTGAGCCGATCGAGGGATCGCATCTCATTTGAATGTTTCGGTCATGGGATCCATCCCGCCGTGGCCGTGATGCCGAGCGTAACTCGACCCCTCGTTTTTAGTTGACTTTGTAATGCCATGATCGTTGGCCCCTCCTACGGCCCTAGGACGTGGCCACCATGGGCTCAACATCGGTGCGCTTCCTACCCGCACACGATGAGCCCATGTTTGATCTGGTCTACTAGGGACAAATTAGGGGACAACCATCATGGAATTTACGGAAGCCAACTCATTTCGGTAAAGCTCATGGCCGCGAGTTGCCTCGCTATGACCACCGGGCTCTATCTCTTTTGCTCTTTTGTTCTCCTTTGCTTTTTTGTTCATCCTAACCACCTCGTATGCTTGTGCCACCTAGACCATGGCATTTCTTTGGCTCTCGCGGTGACAATCGCATCGCTAGGGACCATAGATATAGCCTTGTGCCGATTCAATTGCACCTAGGTCGCGGAGCCTTATGAGTTGGTGTGGATCGATAGACCTCAGGGTTTGTGTCTCCTTCTTCAACCCTAGCTCATCCCCATGGCAAGTTGGTTAGAAGAATGCGGAGACTGTTCTTCTCTCCTCTCTTCTCCCCCTATCGATTTTCGTTGATCCAGTAAGATGGGATTGATCTTCTTGTTCCAACATCTTCGGCTCATGTCCTTGCCATGACATGTAGATCGAAGAGCTGCGGAACCAGATTAATGACATGTAAGTCGAACTGCTGTGGAACCAAGTTCCCTTTCCGTTAGTTTGGTATTTACTGCTCTCTTGGTTCCATTCCTTTGATTCTCGTCGTTTGCTATGGTGAGTGGATCAAAGGAAGCTGAATCCCGTGTCCCCCTCTTTTTGGTTCTGTCGTGCTTAAGCCCTTGTATGCTTGTACATATTTAGACCGTAGCATTTCTTTGGTTCTTGCGGTGACAACCGCACCGCTAAGAACCCTAGGGATGTCTTAGTGCATTTAGTGCACCTAGGTCATGGTACCCTACAAGTAGTTTGGGCACTCGTGTTCTCTTGTGTGTCGCTCCTTTCGATGCCCCGTCTCTTGCCATGGTGTGTGGATTGGAAGAAGTAGACCACCTCCCTTCTCTTCTCTCCCCCGTTCCACCCTCTCTTGATTCTCGTCAATTATAATGGCATATGGATTTATAGAGAGATCGGAACTGCTTCCTTTCCCCCTTAGCCGCTCTTTTCGATTCCCGTCAATCTCCGTGACGCCCGGATCGAAAGACCGCGAGCCATAGTGTTCTCTTAAGATGAGCTAGGGCCTATACCATTTTTATTGAAGCCGTACAGGTCTACACGATCGACTCGGGAAGTACTAGCTAGGCTAAGACTTAAGCTTGTGCTTAGCAAACAACCACTTCAGTTTCTTTTGGCCCAGGGATCAGACATCCGCTGAGAGGGCTAAGTCATTTTTCCTTGGTGTTCTTTCGGTGTAGTTGTTCTTCCGTGTCTTGTTGCCTTTTTAGAGTATTGATTGCTTTCTGTCTTGCTTGTCACTCTATCGAGGTAGTTGCATCGAGGATAGCGTTGATTGGATCGGAACCCATTGGAGGAAGGACACGTGGACGACAGCATGACTTGGAGGAGAACGACTATGAGTAGACTGAGGATCTTAGAGTCGAGTAGTCAATAGGTGCCACGTCCCACCCAACCTCATAGAATCCTACTAGACATGCAATAATATAGCTGCTAGTGCTTTATTTTCATGCAAATGAGCTATGATAGGTTGCATGGTAGAATTGCTTGAAGCCATTACCTTGACGCAACCTATACCCCTACACACCCGCTGATAGGCTAGATGCTCGCACACTACTTACTGCTTACTTCTACTACGCATTATATCTGTGATGTGATGCTTGGTGAAGGATTGTTTGTGAGTGGCTAAGGCACATGGTGCCGCTAAAACTGGTGATAACTTAGGGAGATCTTGGCGTGAGTTTTGGGTGTGTGATGAGGGTTGAGTCGATCCGATAGGATTCTACGACGAGTCCTTGGGACAAGTCTTGCCAGGAGGGTGTGACCTGAGCATCCTCTATGACGAGAGGTACCTGTAGCAGGTACATGTGAGTGGAGTAAACCCCGGGATGCTTCGCAGGGGTGAGCCCCCGGGGAGGAGGTGCCGTCGAGGCACGGGGTGTCAGTTAACCCCACTTGAGAAGATGTCCTGTCTGGTCCCCCTAAGGACTAGTATGTCGAGAGAACCGGATCAAAGGACCCTACGTACAGACCACTCATTCCTAAATGGGCGGGGGGCGGATGTTGACGAGCTAGGGCGGTGCCACTACTGCCTAGGATGTAGGTGACAGTGTAGGGAGGTATGGGCGTATGGCTCACACCCTCCTAACACAGTGTAGTGACCTTGAGGGCCCGGTACTACATCTCATAGTCTCAGCGTGCCGATGGACTCCGGGGTGACTCAGGGCTAAGTGGCAGGGTGGCATCGTACCGGTTGGAAGGCAGCCCGGTATCAGCCTAGACAGTGGCCACTGTCGATGATGGTGATCTTATGGTTCTAGGTGTACACGCTCTGCAGAGTTGATCGATCTATACGTATAGCCATGTCCACGAATATGGACATTCCTATGACCTACGCTTTCCTTGATTAGTGAGAGGAATCCTTTCTTCTTCTCCCCCGGGTTTGTTGGATTTCGGCTGTTAGCCGATAAGGCAAGGCACGAGAGGGAGTCGTCCTTGCCGCCTAGAGAGAGAGTGTGGTGAGATGTGTGTGATGGGATGGGTGAACGTGTGGATGAGATGGGTTAAAACTTGATGAACTATTATAAATACTGATGAACTTGCATATGAAGACTACAGCCATAAATAGGTCTTTTGCTCTACCCTTGTATTCCACTTACCATAAAGTAAACGCAAAGCATAGTGTGGGAGCCAGTGGCCAGTACAAATCGTACTGAAAGATATTTGACAGGTATTGGACGTCATCTACAACGACAATAATGAAGACTTGAAGGAATAGGATTAGGTGGTCTCGTTCCTACGCTCAAGTTTGGTTGAGCAGATGAAGTCTACGCTCGCTGACGCGCTACACCGACTCTGATGATAACCCGCGAAGGAGGAGCCTTCACCCGCTAACGCGCTACATCGACTCTGATGAAGATCTGTGTGTGTTTCCGCTAGAATAACGATGTATTTAGGTGTGTCACCAAATGTTGTAATGCCTTGTAATCTTGTATTTTCGTGATGTATGAACTATGGTATCAACTGAATAATGATAATGTGATAGTTTGGTCTTCCCGGACTACTTCATTATGATTAATATGTGGATTTCCCTTCGAGAAAATCGTGGATCATTTCACTCAGTCCTTTGAAGGTGCTCATAGGGGTATGGTTTATATACGTGTGTTCATAGGAATGAGTTTACGTGCGTTGGTGGCGTCTACGTTATACCGTGTAATTCTTTAAAAAAAGACAATGCACAACAAGTTTCTACAATGCTAACATCCAAATGATATTTGACAAGGATCACAACGGGATACTATATATATGTGCTGGGCAGAAACCAAAGCATAACAATGTCCAGGTAGCCCAGCCGAATTACAATACGCAACTGATCATAATTCAACAAACCAAAGTACACAACATCCAGAGTTCCAGACCCTGACTTGGAACCAAACTAAAGCTCGTACCAAAGCATACGCAAGCAGCAACGCTCACTACCAGTACTGGTCGGGCTTAAAGCACACGGACCTTGACCACGCGATCCACCTTGAAACAAAGTTGGTAAAAGCAAACCAGAAACCAAACACACGCCAACGCTTCTGATCGCCCATCAAGGCCCGGCCAGGACACGCTAGCTGCGACCTTAGGAGCTGGTCTTGTGCTCGCCGGCGGCGTCCTTGTGGTCGTCTTCACCTGAGCTCTTGTGGTAGCCGGGTATCTTGTCCATGATCTTGCCCAGCAAGCCCTTCTTCTCCTTACCATCCGGGCTGCTCACGTCCTCGGCGTGCGGTGCAGGCGCCGGCGCGTGGACGGCGGCCGGTGCGGCAGCGGCAGCGTCTGCTTCTGGCTTCTTGTGGCCCCCGGGGAGCTTCTCCTTGATCTTGTCCAGTAGGCCTTTCTTCTCCTCCTCCGGCGGTGCCTGTGGGGTCTCCGTCTTCACGTCGTCCTCGACCTTCTGGACGACGACACCGTGGTCGTGCTGGTGGACGTGCGTCTCCACGCCCGGGGGAGGCGCCGGGGCCGGGAAGTGCGGCTTGTGCTCTTCCTCCTGGTGGTGGTGAGCGTGCGTCTCCACCACGGGCGCGGGCGCCGCCACCGGGGCTGGCACGGCCGTGTGGTGGCCCGGCAGCTTCTCCTTGATCTTCTCCTTAAGGCCCTTCTTCTTCGTCGTCTTGACGATCTCGCCGTTCTCATCGATCACCTCCTCTTCCTCGTCGCTCGACTACACGCACGATCGCAGTCAGAAAAAAACAGTACACAACGATTAATCGTGAGAAGCTGCTTTACTGATCTGAAGGAGTCAGTTAGCAGATCATCATGTTTATGAACTTACCGAGCTGGAGCTGGAGCTGGTGCGGTGCAGCTTGGCGAGAAGGCTCTCCTTCTTCTCGCCGGCCTCGTGCTCCTCCTCCTTCTTGTGCTCGTGCTTCTCGGGCTCGGACACGGTGACCTTCTCCATGCCGGTCGCCAGCTCCTCCTCCTGCTTCTTCTCCTGGTCCTCGTGCTTCTTCCTGCCGAGAAGGCTGTCCAGGAGTCCCCTGTCCTTCACCTCCACCTGATCGGCGGCGGCGTTCTCCTGGGCCTCACCGCCCTGGTGCTGCTGGGTGTTCCTCTCGTCCTCCATGATCGCCGAAACAGAAGGCTTTCCCAACTAAACAACAGTAGAACAGATTAGCAGGCTAGCTACTAGAACTCGCTCTTAAATATGACTGGTTTCTATGCCTTTGGCTTTCGGATGGAGAAGGTGGTGAGGCCGGAGGCGTCCTTATATAGAGCATAGGCAAGCTAGGCAGCCGAAAGGTGGCCGCTCCAGCTGCGTTGATGCGACGGAGGTAACGTTTCGTTTTCGTACGCGTAGGCTACGCGACGCGAGGAGGGCAGGACAGATCAGCCGCGGGCGGGAAACGGGAGGTCGGTTGGCCGACGGGGACATGGCCTGGTTATGGCCAGTCGCGCCACGACGCGTGTCAGGACCCGCGCCTGGAGCGGCCCGGTTCCGACGTGGCGGTGCCTCGAGGTGCGTGGAGCGTCGGGAGAGGTCGGCGCCATGTGGGCCGGGCGGCCCGGTGACGCGCGCGGGCGAGAAAGCGTGGACGGCTCGCGGCCATCGCCCATCGGGCACGGGCAGGTCGGTCGGTGGTCGGCGTGGTTTTCTGCTGCTCTGCTCCACTCCCGCTTGGCGTTACCCATCTGCTCCGCTGCCCGCGCGACGCTTGTCTTCCGTGCATCAGTTTTCTACGATTTCATTAAGTACTTTGGTTTATAGAAAAATGGTAGTAAGCGTCTGTCGTTCGCTTTGGATTCGTCAGACTTGAATTGGGGCACCCAGGCGTTAGCATCAGTTTTTTCAGCCGGATGCTCTCACCTCTTTCTTTATCAGAATTCAGAAGACGTGTCATGTGTACTCATCAGTTCCACCTTTGCGTTGCCAGATTGAAGTTTGCAAGTTGCCAATGGCGACGCGACGCGGGCACGAGAGTGATTGACTGATTGCACTGCACGGGTGGTGCATGACTCGGACGACGGGAGAGGTCTAGAGGCTTCGACGTTGACATGTGGGTCCGGGCGCTGATCCGTCGCCGGGCCGGGCGGCAGCAGAACCTTAGCGAAAGCCGGTGGGGGTGGGGCTAGTGACTGGATTTGGCCCGACTACGGGCTAAGCAATCCGGCCAGGACGATTAATCAACGGCCCCAAAAGTCCTGAACTTGTGACCATTTTCCTCCTCTTTCGCTTTGATGAGCTTTCGCTGGGGAAATGTCGGTGGCGTGTCGGCCTTTTGGTCTCTTTTCGCCGTCCTTCGCCGCGGAAAACTCTCTGGGCAAGCGCGGGCCACGCCGGCCGGCCGGCGTGTACGCTTTCAGCTCGCATCCGATTATTGACTTTCGATGCGTTAAGATAGACGCGGGAGCTGTGGATCGGTGCGAGGGAAAGGTTTGGCGCCGCGAGAGCAGGACGCGATTTGGACTGGACGTCTGGACCAGAACATTGGTTCCTGGTCCTCATGGAGATCTTTTTACCGCGCGCCGATGAAGTGAGAGGGGATAAACTAGTCAAGGCATTGGATCCCGCCTGCGCCTGGAAAGCAGTCCAGGGACGAGGGGCACCTGGGACCCTGGGAGGCAAGCCCTCCGGCCTTTGCACCGGCGTCGTACCACGGAGCAGACACGGGCTCCAGGAATCGATTCAATTGCAGCGGCACGCCGAGGCGCTCACTTGATTCCTCGCCACATGCCTGCACAGCGGAACTCAGTACTGCGTCGCTTGGCGCGAGGATATTTTAGGGCTCTGTTCCCACGGCACGTACTCCCTCTGTTCCATTGAGTTTGTCGTTGGAAAACCGTGCCCCCCTCACAATCCCGCTTCCCGAGCGACAATCTTAACGGGACGGAGGGAGTACGCACGAACACAGAGCGTTTTGCCGACTTGCTGATCACGGATTCGCTGCGTTGTTAAGGGAGGGACCTGATTCAAAAAGATACGTAAATGACAGCGCGGCACCGTTGATCAAGGATGAGCTCAATCCTGCGTGCTGGAGTGCATCGTCGTTTGTCGATGAACATTACTTGCATTGCATGCAGCCGTGCGTGGTGTATTGGCGAGCCTTTAAGCATCATGTATACGCAGTGGCGGAGCTAGAAGCTAAACGTAGGGGGGCCAATTTGCCTAACACTAATTAAAATGTGAACGAGTGTCAGATAATTATAAAGTGTCTTAATAGAATTAAGGGAGTAAGAACTGGAGGTTGCCCATGCTCCACATTTAGATTGTCTGTTTCCTTTTGAAAAAAAACGTAAATATAGATTTCTCTTTTGTAAAAAAATTGCACGCTTGTCAGTCTATATAATAATAGAAAATCATATGAACCGGAAAGTTAGGGAAAAGACAGCAGCTCTTGAGGTTCAGAAGCATGGAGTAATAAAAAAGTAAAAACGTCTACTAGTTGGTGCCTGCCTACACTTGAGCTCATGAGCCGTGACGGTGGCTAGGAAGCCCTTACGGCTTGCGCTGCGCAGCACTACGAATTGCAGTTTGGAGAGCGCAGCAGCCGGCAGCCGAGAAGCCAGAGCGAAGCGAGTGCGGGGATGTCAGCTGTGGGATGGGAGTCGGCCACTGCCGCTCCGGTCACGCCCGGTAGGGCCAGCTGCAGGCAAGGGGGGGCCATGACCCAGGTTAGCCGACGTATAGCTCGGCCAGTGTGTATACGTACTGTGTTTACACCAAAATTTAGGAATTTATTGCCTATGAAGTTTACTGATGAGAGCTGACGATTTGGTGAATATTTGTGAAGAAGCTTGCGGCTGATTGGCTTGGACTGCTCAGTAAGCCATATCAGGTCCATAATAAAGAATCAGACAGCATCATTTGTACAAGTTGAAGACCCGGCATGACATGCTATTTTAATTGCATGAATATGTGTTGAAGACGCTAAATCGATCTTTCGTTGCCATGCAAGAAAGGCGATGATATTTCAGATACTCGGCAAGGAACGGCAATGATGTGCATCACGTGAATAGAAGAAAAAAAGGCAAGGAAATATCAGCTTGGACTCAAAGTATCTATCTGAATGTCACGTACATGAAAGAAGAGAAAGAAAACGTTGTTTAATATATTTGGGAGAAGTATTGATGTCCAGGAGTTCATCACGTGAGTAGAGAAAGAAAATCAAATATGCACATGATGAAGCAAAAAGAAGTTGTATTCGTACTGGACTCAGCTAGCATGACGAGATGAATTTGGAATATTATATTCTGTTTGCAAGCAAGGACACGTATCGTAGATGTGCATGCACAATACGTACTCAGCAAGATATGCCTGCATGTAGGACCCTTGCCGATTGAACCAAACGAGAAGAGATACGTCGGTCAGGGAAGCTTTAATAGCAAGGATTCTATAGAAAAGAGTTCATGTATTTTAATATTTTTTTAGATAGGGTTAGGCAAGTTACGTATTGAGTTCTAGGTATAAATATAAATCCTCGGTTATTGTATAAAAAATATATACATATATAAATCAAAATCAGTCTTTATTTTTTCGGCTCCACGTCAACTTTTAGGAGTAGAAGTAATGTAGTTTTTCGACGAGTTCTTCAGCAAATAGGGCTGCATCGACTGATCGACCTACAACTTGCTTGTGAGTACCGTCGCGACTTATATTGTGCTTGTAAAGCTGCATCAGCTGATTGATCTTTTATGAGCCATAATATAAGTTATTTATCGATCTGTATCATAGTTTGTAAGGCTGCATCAGCTGATTGATCTCTTACGAATCATAATATAGATCAAAGTTATCGATCTTGTGTTAAATAACTTGTTGTTTAATACAATACCAGATTCAGACCTCACAACCATCCTCACCCAACCCCAAGTCAGCTCGCTAGAGATGACTATACAATGGGAGTGAGGCCGGGCTTTATACACATAGGGACGCCAGGGTTGGAACAGGCTTCTGACATGACCACACGAGGTTCATCATTACTACTATCCGAGTAGTGAATATTTTAGATAGTCGGACCTTCTGTCATCCAACGAAGTATACAGTACACTCCAATCCAAACAGTCGCAGGCTCGCAGCAGTCGAGGGGCAGTAGCTAGCTAGAGATGGCTATATGGTTTCATAGGTTCTGATCGACTGCACTCCCTGGGCTATGGTTGACGCTGCCGCTTTATTAGGCGCCTGCGGGTTTTAGAATAAGTCCACATTATTAGGCGTATCCTAGAAACAAGGTTGCGATTAACTCTCGATGGAAGCCGAGTTCATCTCTGGTTCGTTCCAATTAAAGACTGCATGCATACATGCATGGAAGCCAAACAGAACGGCTCCAATAGAGGCATGGACATGATATTTTTAATTAATACAATTTCACAGTCTTCATCTATTCCTTGGTATCTGAAATTTCATCCCGTACGGCTAACAAACTGGCCCGGAGGCAGCATGAACAAATACACTCATTTTGCTACGACTTTCAAATGTACAGACGACACTATATATTGTCCTACGAGATAAAATGTACAGCGGACGAACTTTCTTACGTGTGCAGTAAAAAATGTGAACAGAAAGAAACGTGCAGATCAGAAAGAGAACCAGAAAACTCTGCATTTCCCGATAATCTGACCGTCTCGTCCGCCCAGTCGCCCGCCCACCCGGTAGTCTGAACCGTGTCGTCGTTGGAATTCCCACACCAGTTCGCAGAGGGTATTTAAAACTCCTACTGTAACCCCCGACCGGCCGCCTCCCCCGCCTCCTCCTCAATCAACGTAAGTCAATCACGCCGCGCCGCCTCTCCAGCGCTCCGTCTCGCCGCCGTCCACACGCCATAGCTCCATCCACGCACACGCGGTAGCTCCATCCACGCCACCGCATGAGCCCTCGGTTGGCCTCCTTGCGCGACGTCGACACCAGCAATCATGGCGACGAGGCGGCACCCCACGTCACGTTTGCTGGCGCTCCCCGATGAGCTGGCCATTGAGATCACCGGCCACTTCGCTGCGACCTCTGAGTGGCCCATCGATGACCTCCGCAGCCTATGGGCGACCTGCTCGTCCATGCGCCGCATCTACGGTAACCCCACCATCGATCGGCACGTGGCACTAGACCAGTGCAGACGCGGGCTGGGATGGGACAATGTCGGCAACTACTGCGCCCTCCTTTCTAGCTTGACCCAACTCGGTAACCCGGAGGCTTGCTTCCTCACCGGGATACCAATGGTATTCGAGAAAACCCACATGACCCGGCCATGCCTAGACAATCTCGCTCGCGCCGCCGATGGCGGGCACAATCTGACGGCCTATCTGGTCGCCATATTGCTATATAGCCATAATGGCGATACCCACGACGACGACACTACGAGGTGGTACATGAGACGGGTCAAGGGCGAGGAAGAATCACGAGCGGAGACGACAGACCAACAAGTAGGTGGCTACGCAACAAGGGGTGTGTGCTGCCCCCGAGGTGATCCGTGAAATGAGGTGGGCCTAGGGCAAGTTGTCGCTGCCGCCGCCAGCATAGGTACACGGCAATCTTCCGTGCGTAGGCGACGCTTGCGGTGATGCAGACAGATGGGAAGGAAGGGTTGTGTATTGCAGCGAGAACTGTAGGTTGTTCGCATGGGAACTTGGAATAAGAAACTAGTAGTTCACTCTTTACATGCGAGAGTGAATTACTCCCTCCGTCCTAAAATATATTGTATTCTGGTTTTAGCAGTACTTTTCAGTGAACGCACAGTGTTTTCCTCTTACAATAAATCAGCATAAACCAAATTTCAACGAAACGAACAGGGCCTCGTTTCACTAAAATTTGGTTTATGTTGATGCTTATGCTGATTTGTTGTGAGAGGAAAATACTGTGCGTTCGCTGAAAAGTATTGCTGAAGTAGTTCGAGCTCCTCAAATATAGTGTATTCTATAGCTTTTGATTTTCATTTGTTTTGTTTCAATTTTATTTGTTTCCTTTAGGGATTCAACGAAAGTACTCATACGAAACTGGTTTCCCTGTATAACGTGAGATGTGTCCGGTCCGGTCAGATTTATTATGCTCAGACTTTCTTGTGTGTGCCGTAAAATTTGAATAGCTATGTGGCTCCTCCTTTAGACATTAGATCGACGCGAGACTTAATCGGATGAATTCCGTTATGCATGTTTACCATACTATAGATCAGAAAGAGAACCAGAAAGAAATCTGCAGGTAAAACCAACCAACAGGGGCTAGAAACCGGCTACCAAATGACCAAAAGACCTGATCTACACCATGCTCAATAGAGTTTAACCCACCTAATACAAAGTTGAACAAAAGTAAACATAAACATGCAGAGGGCCAAAAAAGGCACCTCAATTGATGCTAAGTGCATAGCCATGCTTAGGATGAGTAGAGCACCTTTTTCTCACTGTGCAACTTGTTTAGGCAGAGGGGTTTAGTTGTGGACTCAATTAATTCCTCAGTTGAGGAACATGTAGCCATGTTTCTCCATGTGGTTGGGCACAATTAGAGGTTTAGAGTTGTCCATCAGAGCTTTAGGAGTAGACAGTTAGAAAACACTTTTACTAGGTTTTATATGCTATTGGGGAACTGAGGGATGAGCTGATCAAACCACCAACTGGTTCAACACATGTCAAAATCCTGGGTAGTCACATATGGAACCCTTTTTTCAAGGTAACTATTGGGTGCCTTGGTTCCATTCTCTTGGGTTTAGGTTGTTATCTCCATACTTATGTTTGATCCTTACTAATAGGACTGTATAGGCCCCATTGATGGCACCCAGGTGTTGGCAAGGGTGCCCAGGCACATGCAAGGGCCCTTTAGGGGTAGGAAACAAAGTTGTACACAAAATGTAATGGCAGCTGTTGATTTTGATCTCAAGTTCACATATGTTCTGGCTGGGTGGGAGGGTTTTGCTCATGATGCATTGGTTCTAGCTGATGCCATAGAGAGAGATGGGGGTCTGAGTGTTCCTAAAGGTAACAAGTGTTCCTGAAGGTAACATCATTACCCATTGCCAATTGTTCTTAAACCTTTATGTTCTGTCTTATAAGTCAATCCACCACTGCCTTGTAGGGAAATTCTATCTAGTGGACCCTGGTTATGCTTGCAGACCAGGGTTCCTGCCTCCTTACAGGGGGTCAGGTATCACCTGTCTGAATATGGTCCTAGGCATAACCCTACCAATGCCAAGGAGTTGTACAATCTAAGACACAGCTCCCTTAGAGTGACCATTGTAAGGACCTTTGGTGCTTTGAAGAACCGCTTTCGAATCATAGATAACAAGCCCTTTCACAGGTACAAGACTCAAGTAAAGCTTGTTCAGGCCTATTGCATATTACATAATTGGATCCTAGGATTTGGGGTTGATCATGTGGTCCCAACTGAAGCATAGTGGGTTGCCAACCCTGCTTCTTCTTCTTCTTCTAGTCCAGTTGTTAATGCTCTGCAGTCACAAGAGGTGGCTACCATGACATCAGTTAGGGATGGGATCTATGATGCCATGTGGGAATCTAGGGGTGCATCTAGGACTTAACTGTGCATTTCATGTTTCATTGCTGGATATTTGTAATAAATTAAGGCTGCCTTGTATGGAACTAGTGCTGTATTGTTAGACATGTGTAATATTTTATTTGTAGACACCACCTAAGACCTGTATTGCTTATGCAAATCTATTTTCTCTACTATTCACTATTATCTCAGATGGATCATGACAAATGTACTTGTGTATGGAACTTAGATGGTCGGGAATGGTGGTGCTTTGGTGCTTTGGGTTTTGTGGCTACAACAAAAATGTCTTTGCTGGTGGGTCTGCGCTTTTGACCCACCTGGTGCAAATGCTAGTGCTCCTCCTCTGCTGTCCTTCCTTCTAATGTTGCTACTCTTCTTGTTGATGCTCCTCATGCTATTGGTGCTTTGCTCCAAGCAGCCTAGGCCAAGAATGAGGTGGACAACCAACACCTTAGGCTTTGTCCTTAGGAGGATGAGCCAACTGATTGAGAGTAGGGCTAGAGCTGACAAGGGGTTAAGGAGAAGGAGGTGAACCAAGTAGCCAAGCACTCGAGAGATTACAGTGGTGAGGAAGTGACCTCCACCCAGGTGTACAACCACCTGAGGAAGTGGAGGCAGAGATGGGGTAGAATCTGCAAGCTTAAGGACCTTAGTGGAGCCTCTGGGATAAGGATGTGAAGGCAATCATGCTAGATCCCCGAGCATTACATTGGCCATATCAAGGTACTTGTTCATTAGTAAACCGCCTATTTTCTTCTCTCTTTGTTCACTGACTCGTACTAACAACCTAGGAAATAATAACTACAGGACCACCCAGCACCCAAAAGATGCTGAGCTTCTAAACACCCCCCCTGAGGTTCTATGATGAAATACAAACCATCTCTGGTAGTGGTATGGCCACTGGTAGGTTTGCTGTTGGCTCAAATGAGCCCTTAGGTGTGAACTCTTACCAAGCTAACAGTGGCATAGAAAAAGTGGAAGGGTCACGGCAACCATGGTGCTAGGGAGAAGAATGATCAGAAAGAAGGTAGCAAGGCAACTGAGCTGCTTCCCTCTAATGGTGGTAGGAAGAGGAAGAGGGCCTATTATAGTGAGGAGGAGGTCCTCATCATGACCAATGTGACAGATGCAATTAACAATGTAGTCAATGCCCTTAGGGAGACTGGCCCTGCTCATGTGGATGCTGACTTGTATCATGCTATGATGGACATGCCTGGCTTTACGGAAGCCCTCATTGTTGCCTTCTCCCACCTGTTGGACAACAAAGCCTAGGCAACTACCTATGTTAACATGGTTGACAGCCACAGGGTTCTGTGGCTAAGGACCTACCTTACCAAGCACTACTACATGTAGATGCTCTAGGGCCTCCCCTGGACTTGGAGGGAAGCAGTTGAGGATTATATATGTAGTTCCTCCACCCTCCACCACTCTCCTTGACTGACTTTTAGAGACTTTTGCTCCTATGTTCTTGCTGTGCAGCACTGATGGCCTAACACACTACTTTTGAGTTATGTGGTTCTTTTATGATTGAGGAGGTGGGTAACTATAGCTGACATGTAATGGGAACTTATGTGGGGATGCTCCATGGACCCCTGGGATTTGAACAATTTGGTGGCTACATGCCATGTAATTTGTAATATAATCAGTTGGACCTAATGTTTTTGCTGGTTTTCTTGCTGGTTTTCTGATTTTGTTGTTTAAGGCCGATGATGACACAATTCTGTATAGAGGTGGCACTGCTTATGCTTAGTTGTAAGTGTTTCTCATGGCTGTCATTAAACCGTGAGATACGTCCATACCCAAGCAACAACTCTTTGTATTCTTTGCTGATGGCTCGGGTTGGATGTGTCTCATGATCCCATGACTGTTATGAACTTGGTTTTATTCTTGCTTAAGGACGATGATGACGTAAGGTTATTTTATAGAGGTGGCATTGCTTATGCTTATATCTCTCTTTATGCTGGTTTCTTGGTTCTCATGGCTATCATCAAAACATGTGAGACGTCCATACCCAAGTAACTGCTCTATCATTGATCCTCTGATGGCTTGGGTTGGACATCTCTCATGCTTCCATGGCTATCATGATCTTGGTTTTCTACAATCTACATTTGGCTTCTCCAGGCAAACAAACACGCCCTCCTTTGTTTTGTTCTATTTGCTACTTCAACAGTGCCACCAATGACTGTAATGAGAAGGTATTAAATCATGATTTTGTCTGATGCCACATACCTTTTTTCTTTTGCCTATGATGTAGTACATGAACAACTGAGGCATTTGTACTCTATTCTAATATGCCTGTGATGTCTACATCTTTTGCCATGTGTACAACTGTTTGTTTCTTGAGTTTGTCTACCACTTCAAGTGGATTAGACAACCTCATTGAACAAACTGATGGCTTGCACCTGAACCTATTTGGACTGAGGCTTTCCTTCTTCTTAACTACAGACCAAATATGTGCCTGGTATGTTGTTTTCAAGGGCAGGAACCCAACACTTGGGCTAAGTGCAGTGAGGAAATTTTAGGGTACAAAGGAGCTATGCATAAGAAGTACAGTTCATATGAGCAAGTAATTCTGGATTTCAACTCAACTATCAACTCAATTCCTTCTTCCAAACCTTCTACATCTGCTGGTACTATAGAAACTGCAGCATCAACCACTTCTATTAGTTACAAAACTGTATGCATTATCTTCCTTTGTGCTATGGTTTGTGTCATGTGGATGAAGCTGAACAAGTGCAACAACTGTTAGTAGTGGTCATTGCTTGTATCAGTTAATTTAGCATTACGAAACTATGTTTTATGCAGTTGTAATCTCGGTTCAACTCTTGTAAACATGTGTTGTTCAATTATCTGCTCTATGCCTTCATTGTGTGCAATTATGTTGCCTCTGGTGCTTGGGCGGGCTGTCCAGGCAAATAAACATCATCCCAACTTGACAGTTGGGTGGTGGTTGGGAACACTGTCACCTGATCCAGGCAAACAAACACAGTCCCGCATGGACCTGGCCTAGTTGAGAATAATGCCCAAACAAGGTGTTGTTGCACCTGTTGGGCCTGGCCTTACCCAGCCTGGCTGGGCTAGTCCATGCAGGCTACCAACATCTAGGCAAACAAACACGCCCATAACTATATTGCATCAGATGGGAGAATAGCGGATACCTGACTTGATGCCGAGGCACACAAGCGCAAAGCTGCTGAACAAAGAAATTTAGCAGAAATGAAAAAATATATCTTTCAGCTACAACTCAAATCAAACTAAAAACAATGGCACTTGACATTGACATATCATCAACATTCTAGGAACATATATAAGGTAATGGAGAAGATCAGTGGCCAACACAGTTATGAAGAATGATGGTCATAAATTGCAGCTGGTGTAAGTGAAGAAACCGTGTACCAATTGCACTCAACCATCTAGTAACTCATTGAAATCACTTCTCTAAGGTAGAGCCCAATGGAAACTAAATATTCATACCTTTATTTTAGTGGTCTTGTACCAGTTCACCTGGATAGAAAAAATTGGGGTGGGATGCAGAAGAATTTGGTAAGATGAACATCTAACACAATTGAGGCTAAATATTCTGTGAATATATGTTTCCTAAGAAAGTTGCAAGCAAATGTGAGATAATTTTACCCTGCTATCCAATTGTATTTTTTTGTGCCCGTGACATCCTATCAAAAATTAGAACGGCAGGGTATGAGAGCAATGGACGATAACTAAATCAAAGAACAACGGCCACCTCAGTTGAGACTAGAAGATAGCAGGGCATGAGTTAACAAATAGCAATTACTTAGCTGTGAGGTAGGAACAGCTAATTGGTCCCGTCCTCCTAGGGATCCACGGAGAAGATGAACAGTGGAGCAGCAGACATTAGAGGCAAAACCCTAGAATAGGAATCCAAGTCAATTTGGATTTGGGGACAAATCAGAGAGGCAAAATAAAATTACAAAAATGGAGGAAACTGGAGTACCTGAGTGATGGTGCCAACTGCTGAGGTCACTCATTACTCTCCGCCGTCCCAACTCATGCCGTGCCGGCTGGACCCCCTCCACCACTAGGATCTGAGAGAAGAAAAGATCATCATCAGACACCGGATCGAGATCGAGGAGGGGACACGAACCTAAGAGTCAAGATGATGGCCAGGAACTGGAGGATGATGGCATGGCCCATGGTTGACGACGGAGATGAGGATGAGGGCGGCCTCCTGGTAGCGCTACCGCTTTGTGCCCGCCCATGCCCCAACGGTCGTCGCTGTGACCACCGCATCGGCGCACGCTGCCACGAGGGGGGAGGAAGCGGCATTGGCGGTGGAGATATGCATGGCCGGACACGGCATCCGCGTGCGCTGCAGCCGAGGGAGGCGGCGAGGGAGAGGAAGAGGACCAAGGAGGCAGAGGCGGCGAGAAGTGGCTGTTTTTCCTTCCTTTTTTTGCTTTGGGATGAGTTAAGGCCGACCGGTGTCGATGAAATATGGTCAGCAGTCTACCTAGGGGTATACCCAAGGTAGTAGATTGTCGGCAGACAGATGCGCAAGCCACAAACAAGACGGTGACGCAAGACAGACACAAGGTTTTATCTAGGTTCGGCCGCTAAGAAGGCATAATACCTACGTCCTGCGTCTAATTTGTATTGATGTATGTCAATGAGAGATGTTTTTCAGAGGGGTCCCTTGCCCGCCTTATATAGTTCGGGGGGCAGGGTTACAGATCTAGAAACTAATCCTAGCCAGTTACAATTGCCATATGTGGCCGGATAAGGATTCCTCCTAACCGACCAGGATCTTGATTGATCGCCAAATCCGCCTTGACTCCTTGCACGGGACTCCGATCAGGTTAACTGGGCCACACGTCGTCTTTTGGTGGACTGGACCCACCGATCCGGGCCGGCCCAAGCTTAGCCATAAGGGTATAGGGGTTAATACCCCCACAGCTAGTCCCCGAGCACCATGTATTATGCTGCGACACGCCATTTTAACCTTCTTCGACAAGTAAGGCTTGAGTCCTTGACGTCTCTGACCACTGTTGTCGCCGGAGAAGTCGGTTGTCCGAAGAATATATGGTGCTCTTAAGAAAAAGAAAAAGATTTCTGTCCTGGGAAGTGTGCCCACTTGTATTTCTGAACAGAAATGTAAGTGTGTCTTGGAGCGTAGCGTCCTTGATCATCAGAGGCGTAGGGGTTGAAAAACAAACACATTCACCACAAGGTGAAGTGTGCCCACTTAGTCCCCGAGCCTGGTAGTAGGTGACGTAGGCACGTGGTGCCACGGTCTGAAAAGAATTCCCAATTAAGTTGAGAACCCAATTGTCGCACAAGCAATACGAGATGCACCGGTAGGTGCATCGTACTGATGTAGTCCCCAAGCTTGCTGGAAGGAGAAGTATGAGCCTTGTAGCAAGGTCTAAATAAATGTCTCTCAACTGTATGTGAGTACAAATCACATGTAGCCGAGAAGAACGTTCTCCCGAAAGCGGTGGTCGGACACAGTCCCCGAGCAACATCAAGAGTGGAGCGCCCCCCAAGCGTGGCGATGAGTCTGAGTAGTCCCCGAGCACGGCAAGTAGTGGTCCGGCGCCCCCATCACGGCAAAGTTGGTCTGGTCCATCATTGAGCTCAAGATATGCAGCCAAAAAAAAGAACACCGCTTGTATTATTATTTGGTGTATTTATTTATCTCCTTACTCATCAAGTCCAATCTACCACGTCTGGTCAAAAAGCGCATTTGATATAACATATCACTCTTTCTTACTTTTTTCGCAAACAAATGCTTGGCGCTTTGTATGGAGGTGCGCTGCCAGTGGGCCCTCTCACATTATCAACGAAGAGGCGCTGACACTGGAAATGAAGAGGCGCGTTTGTTGGCGTAGATCTTGAGGTTGTGAAAACAACCATCTACGGCGCATGCGCACGTCTCCCAAGAATCTCGAGCGGATGAAACGACGGAGCCCTTGGTTATTTATAATATAGAGCTGGTAAGTTACTTTTTATCGATCCCCATTATCATTCACCGCCGCAACCTTCTTCTTCCTCTCGCCAACCCTACTCCTCCGAAAATCACCACCAATCCCTCCTCCATCGTGCATCCACCCTCTTAACAAGGGCATATTAATGGCGTAAGAGAAACGCCTGTAAGAAAGGCGGAGTCATGGCGAAGGAGTGGTGGAAGTCAAGGAGCAATGAGCGCACCATCAAGACCTCGTCGCCCATGGGAGTGCTCCACAACAAGGCACTCATGGGATGGTGTGCGCCTTTGGAGAAAGCTTCCCGATCCACAACCAGTGAGATTGTGGTTTTCGAGGATTTCTTCAAGCGGGTTTTTGGGGTTCCAGTGCACCCTTTCCTTTAGGGGCTCTCGCTTGTATTACGAGATTAGGATTTGCAATCTGCATCCCAACTCGATTCTTCTTGTCTCCACCTTCATCCATCTTTGCTGAAGCTTATGGTGGCTTCCAACCCCATTTCGACCTCTTTCGCCATATGTTCTGGCTCAAGGGAAGAAAGGGAGCGAGGCTCAAGATAGCCAAAGGCGTATACCTCAATCTGCGTGATGGTATGAAGGCCAAAGACTGCACCGCCCCATGGAACACCTCAATCGGACGAATGGTACAAGAAATGGTTCTACATCCACGAAGAGCCGAACACGATCACCCCAAGTGACGTGGGGTTGATTCCCGAGAAGAAGAACAAATTGCCTGGAGAAGCTCCGAGCACTTGGAGCGTATCGCAGAACTGCTCGGGTTGATCCTGTGGGGAAAGCTGGATGGTCCAAGCATGGTCGGGAACTTCATCACCAAGGATCTAGCCCGCGCCAAAAGAGGGTACATCCCGGCTTCGAGTACCAGGTAGCATGATCCGGCGAGGACCGGAAAAGAGGCGCCGACAAGATAGAAATCAAGGCCGAATTGGGGAGCTATTCAATCTAGCCGACCCCAATTATGTCAAAGTTAAACGACATCGAGCACGCCTTCAAGCTGGCCCGACCTCCCCAAAGGTAAATGATGCCTCCTTGTACTGTAGAGATTTATGTTGCAACAAAAATTGACTGTTGTCTCCTTTATGTTTCCTAGAGTAATGGTCATGACCGAAAGCAAAGTTAAATTGTCTCCGCCCCTGGCGTGGATTGGCCGCAAATTGCCGGCTTAACCGCCTGCATTGCTGCGATCAAGACGCCGATCGGATTTGGGCATTTTCGGAGTTGGGGGAGTTGGGGAGGATGTAATGGCTGTGGTCACGGCAAGCGGCCGGCCGCCAACAAACGTCGCTAGGCCATCTTCCCCCTTCGCAGACGATGAAACAGAGGATGCGGACATCTTCCGACTCATCCTCGAAGAGGAGGAGACAAATGGGGTCAGAGTTAGTAGGGTGGCTCCTCGTGCTGCCGAAGGATCGCATCACCGACCACTGAAACACAGAAGACAAGCGGGGGAAGTGTCAAGCACGAAACCCCGACGCCAGTACCGGTGGTGGAAAAAGACCCAGTGGAACCCGCCGAGCACGTGGAGCAGGCACGGTCGAAGAGACGTTCCTTCGCCATGTCATTCCGTGCTTCCAAGCTGTAAGTATCTGTAACTTTGATATAATCTTATAATTTGTATTGAATACTATTGTCTTCTGAACTTTCTACTGGTATATTAGGTCGGCGTCCATCAAAAATCCCACCAGATAGCCGGTGTGGTACGGCCGCCAAGATCTTGGCGGAAAGAACTCGCTTTCGAGAGCCGATCGTGGAGGAACTCAGAGAAGAAATTCACTGGAACCTCAAAGACACAAGCAGCCTGACGTCGGGTCCCGAGCAGCCGGTCGAGAAGACAAATGAAAGCAAAGTACAAATGCTCCGAGCACTAGCCTCGGCTGAGGCGGATACCTTGGTGCCAAGGGAACTGCACCGAGCCGAGGAGCAAAGAACCAGAGTTGGCACACGAATCACGCTTAAGTTGATGCTACGGCTCGTGGGAAAGCCATAGTGGTTGTGGAGACTACTATCTTCGCCCAAATACCTTTAACAAGAGAGGCCAAAGAGGACGAAATCGAAGAGATCCTAGGCCGTCCCAAAGACAAACGACAACATGTATATGTGTTGCGCAGGCGAAACGACGAGTGGGTTATGCATGAAGAAATCCCCGAGATCGAAGAGACCCAAAAAGTTGAACGAGTGGCAAAGCGTTTGGTGACAGAAGTCCAGGTATGTTTGGCTTGACCACTTGACCCTATAATGTAGTCGAACTGTCTGACTTAGCTTGTTTATATGCAGGACTTGATGAAGACCGCAAAGTACCAAAGAGGTGCTTTGACCAGATTGAGGGAATCACGGCGAGCAATAGAGAACTGGTGGCCGAGGTGGAACGCTTGCGCCGCCAACTTGAAGCCGCCGACCAGGAGAGGACAGAGCAAGAAGCACAGAACCAGAACTTGGTCGGCCAATTCAATGACAAAGAGCATCAAAAAACAAGTAAGTTGTCATTTTATCACATCAAATGTATGACACGTGTTGTTGCATTGTTGGTAATGACAATTTGTAATGCGTGCTTAGAAGCCGAGGTAACCCGCCCCAAGAGGAGAGAATAGCCACAGGACTGCAGAGTGTGGTCACCAAGGAGGACAATGAGAAATCGGCGCGCAGCCCGGGCCTCAACTCTGTGACCACACCACCAAAATGAAGGAGGAACTCAAGAGTAAGTATTCTAGGCCACCGTTCTCATTCTGCTGCCGCCTTTGACTTGTCGTGGCCTTTTTACATTTGATGTCTTGTACGGTGTGTGCGCTTTTAAAAGCCAATGCCAAGAGGCATCTAGAAGCCATGATGAAAGAGCGTGACGGCTGGAAAGCACGATGCCTCGAGGCCACCGAGGATCGGGACACATGGAAGAACCGGTGCAAGGAAGTGGCAACTGGCATTTTGCCCATCCTCGACCTTGTCGACCCGGTGCTCATAGAGGAAGAGCCAAGGACCCCCCAGCTCGGACTGGTCAAGAGATGCAGACAAGCATGGGGATGGTTCTAGGAGTTCATGAAGGAGGCGGGTGAGTACACGGCGCCCATGTGCTAAGCATGGTGCGTGCCCACTACCCTCTCGATCAATCTCAAGCCACTGGAGGCTAGATACCAAGGAAGTAGACCCAGACAAGGCGGAGGAGCTTTGGGTGGCCTAAATAGACCTCGTCAAAGATAATTGGCGACATTAACCTGTGGAGGAGGTGGGGACAACACCAGATAGGGTACGCCATCGACAAGTCACCGAAACGCCATCTGTTGTTAGCCAACCGACGGCTCATGGGTCTCGACCAGCCGTGCATCGGCTGGGCCATCCCTTCACTCGACTAGCACAAGAGTCCCCGAGACTCGAGTAGGATATCGGAAGCAATGAGCGAGGGTGTCACACGCCTCAACCAAATGGCCAATGTAATAGGCTTAGAGTCATAGAAGGAGGACATAGTTGTGTTATTGTAAACTTGGACCTCTTCGTGCAAGCTTGTAATAACGTGAATCAGATATCATTATAAGCTTGTTTGCTTTGTATAAAGCGTATTTAAGCTTGAAACTTATGTTGGTGGAACTAAGAGAACATAATAACGTTCTGTTTAGTTGTACCATTTTGCTCGACACATCATCCTAAAAAGTTTGTGCGGCCCTAGTTTGCCATGTGGTCGGAGTGTGAGGTGCGTGACCCGTGCACACGCAGATGCGGACAAGTCAAACCAAGGGGGACCTGCCGATCACCCGCAACGTAGAGAGCGGATCCCATGCACGTGTTGGGAGGAACCGGAGATAGGTCCTGCTCCGAAAACCGTAGAAGGAGTGGTGGTCGGCTTTCATCGCTAAGTTAGAATAACCATAAAAGTCGAAGTGACACATTAGAGTGGTCGGAGAAATAATAATAGCTTTATTGAAGTAAATCAAAAATACAAAAGGGGTACATATCTCAGTAGTTAAGCATAGAAACGTCTAAGCTTGTCGATGTGCCACGAGTTTGGTACGTCCGTACCGTCTAGGTGAGCTAACCTATAAGACGTTGGTCGTGTGACCTTCTTGATCATGAAGGGCCCCTCCCATGGGGTTGCGAGTTTATGGACACCAGCCTGGTTCGTCTTCCACTTCAGGACCAGGTCCCCGACCACAAAAAACCGCTCTTTAACGTTCTTGTTGTAGTACCTACGCAAAACAAAAAAGGTATTTGGCAGACGCACACAAGAATCGAGCCAGCTTATCTTCTCGCGCTATTCACTTCTAGCTCTGCATTTCATTGGCCTTGCCTTCATCAAAGTTCTCTACCCGTGTTGATCTAAAAAGCTATATCTGCGAGGAGGACCGCTCACCGCCATAAACCATAAAGTATGGTGAGACGCCGATTACTGCACTGGTTGAAGTTTCGAGTTCCGGCATTCACGGGTGGTAACTCTTTGAGCCATCTTCCGGGAGCCTTGTCATTTTCTCTATACACCCTCTTCTTCAACATGTCCATTAGCTCTAGGGTGCGCCACCGAGACGTATTTTACTATTATGCTCCTTTCATCACAGAAGTCCCAAAAAGCGTTCTCGGTGAACTGAGTACCCAGATCGGTGATGATGCTGTTTTAGGTATGTCAAACGATGGATGACCTGGTCGAGGAACGTGATGTACCTTTTCTCGAGGATGCCCGTACCAAAGGCATGTATTCTATCCACTTAGAAAATTTGTCGATCAAACACAAAGACGCATATAAATTTCCACTGAGCCGGTTTGAAGCGCCTCGATCATATCCAGGTCCCGGCATGTGAAGGGCTAGAAGGCGGGTATTATCCGGATCTCATGTGCTAGTAGGCACGTGGATTCTCTTGGCGAAGAACCGACAACCCTCACGGTGGCGCGACTAGCTTCTGCGTGTCGGATCTGCCGACGGCCAATAGAACCCTCGCCGGAAAGCCTTGCTGACCAGCGTTCTTGAGGCCACGTGGTTGCCGCAGAGCCGAGTGGATTTGGTCCAGAGATGTTCGCCATCCTCCCGGGTTATACACTTCATCAAGATTTCTCTTTTGTGTTCTTGCGCCATAGCTTGCCATCAACGAGCGTGTATCGCCATCGCGACGTCAGTCGGCGCCGTTCTCGGTCCGATCAATTAGTAACTCGCTGCTATCTCGTTAGGTACTTGATGAAAGGTATTCTCCGGTCCAGGCTCATGAGTGGTCGTCGAGGGGGCTTCGCTGGAGCTTGACGCCGGAACCGTAGCCACCAATTACGGTCTGGAGGCTTGTCTCGCTGTGGAATCTTTCTTCTTCGATGGACGGGCGTGAGCAGGTCTTGGATGAATACGCCATGTGGGATTTTGCTCGGGATGATCCTAACTTTGGATGCTGCATCCGTTGCTTGATTCTTGTCCCGGACCACGTGTATGTACTTTCGATGCCATAGAACCCGCCTTCCAAATTTTCTCGATCAAATTGCAAGATGCATCCATCTTTTCACCGGTTGTGTCCCGACTCCTTGTTGAGTTGGTTGATGACCCAGAGCGGAGTCTCCATAGATGTAGAGATGT